>OX381713.1:25858481-26458481 GCA_947462335.1 Harmothoe impar | reverse complement strand
CATTACAGCTTCAAAAACCTGACTAGAACCCAAACAAATATTTTCTATCTGATCAATCTTTCTCTAACATTGATTTGTTTAATGCAACGAATCTGAAATAATTCGGAACTTACCTTTGGTGCCCATGGTGATGTGGGTGTGAGCATACGCTAGTGACTATTGAAACTGATGTAATAAAATAATATATATATCTTCCTTCTGGCACCAGTGAAAGCTGCATTCCTTAATAAGTATAATTTGAATAATCTGTGATGAATTAGGTCACAACTGATACGTGGGCTACTCGCCCATGCATGACCCAGCACCACTACAAGTCAGGAGCATATTCTGGAAAATAGGCCTTATAAAAAGGGTCAAGGCATTTTTGAGTAGAATTGGTTTTAGTGTTGGATTAGGATAATTTGGGTGTGCTGAATCCAAATCTACCATATAACATTTCACATCTTGATGTTATCTGGTCGAAAAATGAAAAACAAAATGGCTACCAATTTTTGCTTAAAACCTGCAGATATCAGCAGATATAGGGTATAATAGCGCAGTGCAATACATGGTATGGTCATGAAATTGAATATGCTTACTCCTCAGTGGGTCATCTTTCATGTCTGCATCATTTGATATTTAAAAATCCAAGATGGCGGCCATTTTCAACATGGCTGCCCGAATCACATTTCCAAACTTGTTTCCTTCATAGAAATGGATGTAGCTGGTCAATCAGCTTAACTTTGGTGTCAAATTCTATGTTTTCAGACTTGCACAAGCTAATATTTACACTTATAATTATCTTAGAGCAGTCATAGAGGAGGAAAATGTGTATTTTAATCATATCTATAGTTTACTTGAATGTAGAAAAAGAGTCTTCCCATATTCAGCTTCTGACACTTAACCCCACTCAGCACTGACACTAGCAAGACATTGGATAGCTTCAAGCCCCATCTCCCCATCCCTCACCATCCTCTACCTTTACATGGACTGATTAAGTATGGGTAGAGAGGTATCTTCTTAGATCAAAACAGCAGATAGGGTTATAGTTGGAAAAGCTATGAAAAGGGTATCATGAGGGCCCACAAATACACTTCAGTCTGAGTGGAATCTACTTGCACCAATTTGTAAAATATTTAGAGGAGAATAACTGATTCACAACAGATGACATTATTCTTCTCAACATGTTGCTGTGAAAAAATATATTGAATTCTTAGGATATATCTTAACCTTGTCCAGTGGTTTACCTACATGGAAGTATCCTTCTCTTCTTCAATTGTCATTGAACTACCTATGCTCTTCATCTCCATATTGCGGGAGTAGCCTATCTGGAACAAACTGCTCCCATCTTTCTTTTATGATTGACATCTGAATCTCGTGATAAGCCACCTTTATACCTTGTATGGGAGGACCTGGTGAGCCCCCTGACTGTGGGGGCATAATCACCTTTATAAGTGGCAATGTTAGTAGCAAATACAGGAGTAGGCCAGTCTCATCCCTTTGGTAGTGTCATTATAGTCCATAAAACTTTGGGAGAGGAGGAAGGGGTTTCATTAACACTTCGATTACATACACTGCAGGATGGGGCTATAGGGTGTGAAGTCTGGTTTATTTGACATATCACTGTAACCACTGACCACAGCTATAAGACTCCCACAGAGAGCCCATTAGCCAGGCCCTTTGTTGGCCTCTACAGGTCCTCCAGGTCTGTTGGAACTAACCAAAACATTATTTGTTGTTGTTGGATATATGTCAGGACAGAGGTTAAAGGACAGGGCACATTGAGTCAGGCTGGGAGGCTTTTCATGATGCCCACAATTCCTCCCTGTTCATAACAGTACCATAATTATAGCCATTCTTGACTTTAACCACCAAACTTTTCTGCATGAAATTCATCTAGCTCCTCTGTTAAGAAGATATGCATCTATCTGATATAAGCTGGACCCACACTTTGCATAGTCAGTATGACAATAGTGATAGAAGAGGGGCAGCATCATGTTTAAGGCAGAAATATGGAGATGACATGGCCCATAAGCATAGGTAGATTCTACAGAGATTGAAGTGTGATTTTGCAGGCCCTCATACCTTTTTCATGGTTATCCCAACTAGAACAGGTTCACAGTTAATGGGGGAAGAATTAGAATTATGGTCTTTACTGTATGTAAACAGAATTTAAATGGTTTGCATATACATCTATTTCTGAATGATTTTAAATTGATGGCTTTGTCATGGGGCCCTTTGTCTGTAGGGCCCCTGATCCTAGTACCCAAACAAGGATCTAGGTGTCAAACCTTAGGTATGACTTGTATATATATAACATTTATCTAAGATTATGGTAGTTCTCCACGAGTGAGTCGGGTTGCATCTACTATTGTCATGGTCCGGTAGGTGCATGTGGCTCTCATTTATTGTGCTGTACAGTTGCTAACATTAATGTATACTTTGGATGCAACAACCGGTATTAGGATCAGGGGCCCTGCAGACAAAGGGCCCCATGACAATTGGCCCTCAGGAACATCGGCCCCATGTCTATTAGCCTTGAGGATTATCAGCCCCATGACGAATGGCACCCTGACTATAGGCCCCCCTGACTGTGGGTCATTTGCCTAACGTCCGGACCCCCTAATGTTCGGACCACTTAATGTCCGGACCCCCTAACGTCCGGACCCCATGCCATACTAACGTCCGGACCCCCTAACGTCCGGACCCCCTAATGTCCGGACCCCCTAACATCTGGTCCCCTAACGTCCAGACCCCCTATTTTCACGCATCTGTAGGCTACACATCTTTAGTTATATGTCAGTGTTAGGGGAGCGGACGTTAGGGGACCGGATGTTAGGGGACCGGACGTTAGGGGTCCGGACGTTAGGAGACTCGACATTAAGGGCATGGCCTATTGTCCGGAGGGCTAACAGTCATGGGGGCCGATTGTCATATGGCCTATTATCAGGGGGGCCAATTATCATGTGGCTAAAATACTGAGGGCCTGTTGTCCTAGGACCGATTGTCAGGAGGCCGGGCCCCTGACCCGGACACCATAATATTTTTCCTTTCTTTTTCGAAACTAAGATTAAACACAACTATGGCATAAGTGGATACACTCACTTGGGAGCATTGACAATTTAATCTTTCCAATCTTAACATGGATATATATTATAATCTTAAAATGGACAGGGGGCACCACCGTCTTGGAGTAGAATTCACACTGCAGGCCCGCTCCTTCGACATAATGTAGCATTATCCAAAAACAAGAAAAAGTGGAAAAAAAAGAAAAGAAATAAATGAGTTTGTGGGCAGAGCTACCCAATGTATACAAAAATATTACTGGTGCTAATATAGTGGCGCCATCTTAACAGTATCTAAGGCGATGGTGAGCAGCGATAATCTGGAAATGGATGTTCTAAACTTAAATTATTTTTTTTTGATAAATTTCATCAACTAAGGTTGTTAGGTTTTTAATTATCGATTTTAAGATTGGAAAGATTTTCTTGCCAACGCTCCCACGTGAGTGTGTCCCGACGAGCGCACTGAAGGTGCTTTCTGATATAATCATTATCTCCGGTTGACCTAGTGACATAAGTTGTATCAGATGAACATTTGGATATTACACTTGAATCTTACGACCTGATCTAGGTTGCACCCTAATTTATATTAGGCCACTTAAAACAATTCATCAGCTTAGCATACAGACACCACCCTCACCTTTATTTTAAACAACGGGAGTGGCCCAGGGGGGAGGGGGGCGAGGGCAAAACATTTTCGGGGGTATAACCAATCTCGACCCCTTGACTGCACAGAGGCAAATATCAGAGTCACCCAATGTCGCCAATACTACTCTCATACAAGGGTCAGGCACTGCTGGACTATAATAGATGGGTCAAGGGCCATTCTAGTGAGGGTCAGGCTAGGCTGGACATTCAATAACAGGCTGGACCTTGGCAAACTTGCTTGAAAGTCTAGCCATGCTGGATCCTCATGCCATAGTCTGGCAATGCTGGACTCTTGGGAGAGTCTCTATCAGCCTGCAAGAGTCCAGCATTGCCAGACTATGGCATGAGGATCCAGCATGGCCAGACTTTCAAGCAAGTTTGCCAAGGTCCAGCCTGTTATTGAATGTCCAGCCTAGCCTGACCCTCACTAGAATGGCCCTTGACCCATCTATTATAGTCCAGCAGTGCCTGACCCTTGTATGAGAGTAGTATTGGCGACATTGGGTGACTCTGATATTTGCCTCTGTGTGGGGGGGGGGGGGGGGGTCAAACATTTTTCACCTGTTTTGAGCGGAAAGGCCAGAGTGTTTCTGTGCTTCAAAGGGCCGCTCGCACACAGATATTCAAACCATGGGGGGGGGGGGGGGGCGGGATGTCGGCCCCTTGACTAGGAGGGATGTAAAAAGGGGTGCTATAATCTCTTGGACATGAAACCAAAAACAATGCACATAATTATCAAAGTAGAATGAGAAGTAAATTATAGTTGTCAATTCAAGACTAAAACAACCTGGGACAGGTATCTTTGAGTATTTTATTTCGCTCCACGTGTATGTGGCATGCGTTGTGGTGAGAAAGGGGTTATTTTAGTGGCCTTATCCCCAGCCTTATCCAAACATTAAAATTTGTATTATATAGGGTAATGCTGGAAAGAGAGGCAGTTATTATGAATTATGAACAGTATCACCAAAGTTGTAATGAGATCTGCCTGTATGTTCACACAACCAGTTATCGTCATGATCAAGGTTAATGTTAGCACTCTATCTGTCTATAATCCTTTCATGCTCAAGCATATTTGATAAAGGTATGTTATTGCTAATCATCTTTGGCATATAGTGTAACTTTATATTATACTTTCTGAAAGATATTGACATTACTGTGTGAGAGAACTTCATAAATGGGTTACCATGGGAACCAGAAACACTGTTTTCACTGATATTAAACCATACCTTTATCGTCCCTGGAAGTATGATTCTGCTATTTGAAATGGGAATAGGGTATTTTGCCTTGAAAACGTTCTTATGTTGTACCACATAACAGCACCTCTTTTGGGAATAGAAGGATATCAATACCAAAATACGTAATATCCAGGGTAAAACGTTTTAAAAGGTTTTCATTATTATTTTCACTATTTCTATCGATATTCTTTTAAATTTCGATAATAGACTGCAGTTAATGCTATTTTTCAACTCGTATAATCAAACCTCTCATCCATACATTGTGATAGTTACCATTGTGTATCTGGTATATTGTGAGAAAACCTAAGCTTAACCCTATATATAAATAAGTCTATCAGGGAGTGCTAATCTTTAAGGAATAGAGGGGTGGCGGTAGTGGTCATAATTTGATAATATTGGTCATACTTGACTGTTTATGCCCCAGATAACTTGTCGGGTAATACGAGTGGGTAATGCATGCATAGAAAGACTTTATACATTAATCCGCAAGTGTCTTCTCTCCACCCCACCCCCCACCCCTACGGGTGTTAAGGGCAGCTTTGGACAAAGGGTCCTCCAATGAGAAAGCCTTCTTTAGTTTACTATATAAGCTCATTCATGATTTGTAAATAAATTATGCCTTAAGTATTTAACTTCTGAATAAAACTGTATACTCCATGTATTTAATAAGAAAGGGCATAGCTGCCAGAGGTTCTCCCATTTCTCACCAGGCGGCAGCAGTGATAAGTGACAACAAGGTTGAACACAGTAGTTTCACTACTACTATTACTACAGTACGTCATAGTATAGGTGAGCTACATCACATGCATACAACTATACGAGTTCCACATATAATTTTCTGACCTTCTGATTATAATAAAATATATAGGAATTGTATGGAAAGTGCTGGTTAGGTTTTTAAATCGGGCTCCTCATTTTTTCCAATTGGCTAAGCCAACCAATATGGTTCAATGTCCAAATGACTTCTATGTCCAATTTGTTTCCCTGTCCATTAAAAACATTTTAGTACCAGGACTTGATGTTCCTAGTACACAAAATGTTTCGAAACACTTTATTTACAACCAATATGAGTAAAGTACTACTCTGGGGTTGTTACATAGAAACATTATACAGCCCTGTGCATACAAGTAAACGTATAAGTAAATCATACTATCACAAAATGGGTGTTTGTATCTTTCCAACTACCTGCATTGATATGTTTCAGTTCATTAGGTCCTTGTTTTGTTCAGACTAATTTAGATAAGATATTTGTGAGCAGGCAAGCAGAAAGGATAGTCCCCGTGGGATTAGTTCCGATTTTAGCCACCATGGGGGCGCCACTATGGCCTAAAATGAAAGAATTAGGCTAAAAATTGCTCTTGGATACTTTTTTCTGGAGAATTCAATAGGATTACATAAAACATCCCACTTTTGGTAAAAAGCTTCTATATTTGGAAGGTAAAAGGAACATTTTAAAGCCTAAATGGGTGTGCTGGTTGATATGTGTTACCATGGAAACATGATTTTTATTCCAAATAGAGGAAATGAAGACATGAATTGATAAAATGATTCCTGAGGATTGCCATGGTAAAAACAAAATAAAATTACCATTCCTAGATCGAATTTTATGACTTAAAGAATGAAAATGTATCATAATTTTCTAATTATCATAAATATTTAATGCTAATTAAATAGGGATATCTTGGAAAATATGAGACATAGAGCTTATTGGGATTTTGGAAAGGGTGATGCCCACACATAATCATGAAGCCATTTCTCAAAAACTAGAAATAATATCTTCTAGTGTAATACATTTGTATATCACTGGAAAGCAAATGGCATCAATCTCAAAGTCGGCTTTTTCCTCGGAGTACCCTTTTCCCTTGCCTGTACACATTTGATGTTAAATGTATTAAGTAATTGAAGTAGGATTAACATTTTAAACACTTGCTGTTGAACACAACTCAAATGGCTAGAGCCCCTCGGAAAAATGTTCCCATGGCCCGAACTGCCACCTAGTGTTAAAAAAATGAATAATTCATAATGTTGAAAACCTTATTGTAATGTTCAAATGAACATTAATATTCTACCCCTCTAAAACATTGGCAAACATTCTGTGAACGTTTCTCAACATTGACACTGAAAAAAAAGTTTGCTCTTTATCCTACTATTTGAATGTTATTTGATCTCTTAGATCAAATCCACTGTATCACTAGACCTCACACTAAAGGCCCTGGGGGTACATGTATTGACCCGATAGCTACTGACTGTCACATTGTACTGCATGCTGGCACTCTTCCAAATTTTGTCTCTGATCATCTTCCAGTTTATGCTGTCAGGAAAAGAGACCCTGAGAAGCCTACTGTAATCAATGTACAAGGGCGCAGTTATAAAAACTATGATAGGGCCGATTTCTTTGATTACTTGCTTGAATATAATTGGGATGAGTTTAATAAATCAAGTTGTGTAAATGAGTGCTGGGCTCTCATCCTTCAAGCCATCACTTCTTATCTGGACTTATACTGTCCAATAAGGGATATGAAGTTTAAAGATTACAACAAACCTTGGATAACTAAAGACATTTTTGAACTCATCTATACTAGAAATGACACCATGTTGTCATATTGTAGGGGAGGGAAAATAGACGATGAGCTACTAGGTAAAGCCAAAGCCCTTCGAGACCTTATTAACTATAAAACCAAGGACTCCCATGACAATTATATAAATAATAAACTTGATGAGCTGTCTTCAAACCCAACCAAGTTCTGGCGTGAGTTAAACGCCCTACTTGGGAAAAGCAGTTACACCAAACCAGAAATCTCTTTAAAGCATCATGTCACAGGAAAGGATGTCCGGGGAAAAGCAGTCCCTGAGTACATCAACACTTATTTCTCACAGATTGGTCCTAATTTATTTAATGGTTTAGGCAACCAACCTATGGTATCTACTGACAAACAGCCCACATGCACAAATCATGACATTGACCCATCTGTACAAGTTAGTTATGGAGAGGTACTTGACCTGGTAAAGGGCATAGAGCTTCATAAATCAAGTGGACTTGACAGCATTTCCACTACAGTCATCAAGGATGCTTTAATGGTCTTGTGCCCTAAGCTGACTCGCTTAATAAACCTTAGTCTAAGTAAGGCTGATTTCCCTGTATCCTGGGCCTCAGCTAAAGTGGTCCCCCTTCCCAAGAAAGGTAATCTTTTAGAAATTGGCAACTGGCGCCCCATCTCTCTCCTCCCTGCGCCAAGTAAAAGCATGGAGCGTGTAGTTTATACAAGGTTATATCATCACTTAGAACATAACAACCTGCTCTGTCCATCTCAGTACGGCTTCCGCGCATCCAGGGGAACTAATGATGCTGTCTTCAAGCTCTTGAACGACCTCTACATGGCACGAGACAATGGTGAACTGGTGGCGACCTGTTTTCTGGATGTGCGGAAGGCGTTTGATTGTATACACCATGGCGAGTTACTCGCCCGAATGCGAAGGCTTAATGTCCCGGTTTACATTACTGATTGGCTAAGCTCATATCTTGCAAACCGTACCCAGCGCGTGGCATGTAATGGCACTGTTTCAAGTCCTGCGAGTATATCATACGGTGTACCCCAGGGGTCCATCTTGGGCCCCTTGTTATTTATTTGCTACATTAATAGTCTCCCTGATGTTATAAAAAATTGTCGTTGCATAATGTATGCAGACGATGTAGTCTTTTATGTCGCACATAAAAATCTTAAAGAGGCAGAACGCCTGCTTCAATCAGACAGCAGTGCTGTATATGACTGGTTCAGTAAGGCTGGCCTCAGTGTCAACACTGAATAGACCAAAATCATGGTTTTCAGCAGAGACAAGGACCTCGCTGACCCTGATATAGCCATACGTATGGGTAATATTGTTCTCTCAACATGTGCAAACTATGAGTATTTAGGTATTGTACTAGACCATCGTCTGAACCTAGATAAAATGATAAGTAAAACTGTCAGTTCAGCATCACATCGTATCTACATGTTTGCCAAACTCCGATGTAAAATGTCACAACGTGTTGCTATATTAGTTTATAAGCAAACGATAGCACCTGTTTTAGAATACTGTGGTTTTGTATATAACGGTCTCACCGAGGCACATCAAAAGCGCCTACAGCATGTCCAGAATCGTTGTCTAAGAGTATGTCTAAAAGTCAAGATAAAACACAGTGTTCTAAAACTCCACAAAGATACCAATGTTGAATTCTTGGGAATCAGATTTGACCTACAATTACTACTCCAAATTCATAAATATGTTTATGGCGATGCCCATAACCCTGTTGACCTTGGTATCTTATTTAAGAAATCGCCTACCTTGGCTGCTCGTACAAGATCCACTAATACTGGAGAACTAGTATATCCTGTCTCATTAAAGTGGGGGTATCGTAAATGCCCGTTATACAGGGGGGTTGAGCTGTGGAATAAGCTCCCTCCAGTATGTAGACTGAATGGGTCAATACAAAAATTCCGTCTTCTTGCCAAACCTGTTATCACAAGACTGTATATGGAGAAATGGTACAAATATCTGCTCCAACAACCACTGCGTTAAACTAGTGTATTAGCATGAATATGCATAGACACATACACATGTATGTGCATGTGTATAAGCACATCACAAATTGTGCTCTTCTAGTCAGCAAATTGTTATCATTATCAATTTCACCATATTAAGATGTACATCACCAAAGTTGTTTGATGTAGAACAACCAGCCTGTAAACCATGAACATCATTTTATTGTATATCAAAGCATCTCATGGAAGTCAAGAAAAAGATCCTAGTCATTAATAATCATATTGTATGTAATTGTACACCTGTCTATTTGTCATGTCTCAGATCCTCATGATGTGTTCAATCATACCTAGAAGCCGAGTGGAATTATACCGCCATGCTTACTTACCAAATTGACTAATACTGTATTTATGAACATCACACTGTGACAATAAATGCAATATAAACTCAAATAAACATTACAAATGTACGTTCCCTTTTTTAACTTGTCTGAACGTTCACAAACGTTCTCCGAACGTTCCTTGTGCACTGGGTAAGGACCATTTTCCATTAGCCGATTTGAACGTGATCGGCAGACAATCGGCAGGTAGCTGTCAGCAGGTCAATCGGTGATATATGGTATGTGTGCAGGCTTATAGTATAGGCAGTATAGACCAAAATCGGCACGCCAATCGGCCAAGACAGGTGGGTGTAGTGGGTCTACCGACGGATAGCACCCCCAAATCAGCTAATGGTAAATGGACCTAAGGAACTTGAATTGAAGGTGAAACCCCAAATACCGAGAGTAGCACAGGCCTACACTGAGCTATGGTGGAGATGGTCGGCAGGGGTTCGCTAGTATTAGTGTAAAGGTCTGACACTGTGTTGGTCCGGTCATCTCGGTGACCACGTGACCAAACACTACATACAGGTAGTTCACACACCTATCACCAGGGCTATACTAGTGACATCTATTGATTGGTGTGTGAACTACCTGTATGTAGTGTTTGGTCACGTGGTCACCGAGACGACCGGACCAACACAGTGTCAGACCTTTACACTAATACTAGCGAACCCCTGCCAACCATCTCCACCACAGCTCAGTGTAGGCCTGTGGAGAGTAGGGAAGACATGGTATGATTGGATAATGGTCAATGACTACCTGTCGGAAATGGGTTTTCTTTAGATTGACAATTGACTGGTGACAGCATAATTATGAATTAAGTTTTAACTTTCAATTCAAGTTCTATCTTTGCAAGTTGAAATTCATTTTCAATTTTAATTTCATGTCAATTGTTGACCCTCCTGGGCCACTGCACCCGTGGTTTCCCATGTGTATCGGTCATTCCTCAGGTACTTGTGCAGATATCTGTGCATGACCGGCCAAGGGACAAGGATCAGGGCATATACTCTCTGTATACTGATCCACCCCCACTCCATCCCTGCGTTGAGCATCCTTTATGCGTGGCTGCTCACACATAGTAATGCCCCATATAATACGGGGGATGGTTGAGCAAAACATTGGGTCAATGCATGTATGTATGCACCTTTTACAGTACACGGTAAGAACACATTGTGCCCCCTGAGTCATTAAGCAGGTATGCCCATATGATATAGATCCCCCTCCCTTTTGTGTTTAGCCACAGGTAAACATGTATAGTTAAAGGCGCAGATCTCGGTACCCCTCCAGCGACAGTCGGAGTTGAGTCGGGACTCAGTCCTATTTATAGGGGCACTGGGGGTTTAACCACTTCCTCATGCCTGCGTCAATGTGTGTCGATGAAGAATGGCGTTCCTAGTTTCACATGCTTGCACACAAACCGGAAAACATATGGGCTACACAAGTGGCTACACAAGAGAGACCACTCACAATTTACATCGCATGTACAAATGTACCGCAAGTATTTACTTAATTAGGGTGGATCGCCACCCATTGGTCAAACAGTGTCAAAGCCAAGAGAAATTGCCAAATTTCCTTTTCTATCTTCTCTTCTGGATCGGAGCAGTAAATGTTGGGTTCCCAATTTGAATGTCGAATTTTAACTAATTTTCCTCATCCTACCCAGGTTGATACAATAGTTCACGATGATCAATGGAAACATCTATTTGGTTTCATCTGGATCACATAATAATGCTCACACCTACTGATGGAATGCGGGTTGTGCCATGGTGCAGGCTTCACAGGTCTAATCACACAACATCACACCAAGTAAATGGGTAAAACGTGTCAAAATGTTTTTAAAAAAGTGATATTTTACGGAAATCAAATCATTTGTAATATGTTACTTATATTGTATAGATTCCTGCACTGTATACTGTGTAGGCCTACATACAGGTGCATGCCTCATCCTCAGCTCCATAATAATAATTGTGGCATGATCTGCGAAAAGGGCCCTTAATGCAGGGTGCACTGAGGTCCCTTTTCCCAGTACATGTCACAGTATATAGGACCTCCAGGAAACCTACAGTACAGTGACTGCATTGCACCTTAAGGTTCACGTGATATCTAGGTATAAGGTAAGGCCTACCACCTGGAGGCTGACCCAATTATTCACGACCTGAGGTCTACCTGTACACCCGAAGGTCAACGGACACAGGTAATCAATGGCAGTTAAAGGTATATAGGATGGGTGCTAACCAGAAGCAGCTAACCTTCGAGGAAGTCAAAATATTCGCGGAAATAAGTCGGCCTATTTACAAATTAAGAGGATTGGCTGGTGATATAATTGCCTTCGTCATATTCAAAAGGAAAGTATAAGGGCTATAAGGTAATACCTGAATACTACGTATGTAAAAAGATCAAACTAACAGTTATGATCTAATCGCTCTTAATTAATCTAACCAGTTTTCTATGAGTGCCCATTATGTTTGCCATAATTATATATACCTTCATGGTGTCATCATCTAAATGCTATCATTAACTAATTTAGGTGTCCTGGCTGAGGGAAGAGCATCATGATTGTTCCAGATTATAATAATTAGTCCTGATTAGCAATTCACCGTTTTCAGGTATATAATTATGCAACTCGTGAGGTGCCGATCGATCACCCCCTGTCCTTAACCCTTTAAGGACCACATTGCGCTTTGATGCATTATGTTCTTGTTTGTCCCGGAGGGGCTACTTTCCATGACTCTATTCGTGCATCATATTGACCCGTTGGGAGTGTATCGACCCCATACAGTCGGCATGATGCATGCATAGATGTAGCCTGGGCAAGCCACTCACCAGGGCTGCATTCATGCATCATTATGACAAATTGCATATAGCATTTAAACACTATACGACCCTTTAACAGCTTCCTTTAACACACCCACTCCTCTCCTCATATGAAATTGGGCATTCTGCCATTATTTACACTTACTATTTTCAAAATGATATAATATTACAGGTGTTATAATGTTGTCTTCTGGGTGATGTCCTTTCACGGACATTACACCAATTGCCCTCCTTCTACCTCAATGGTGTTACAGTTCTAAATAACTGTATAGTTTTTTGGATGTTTATATTTATATTAACATGTCTAGCCGTCTTATTTAGGGCATGTTATGTGTAAAACTGCAGGAAGTGAAGTTACATGCTTTCTATATGACCCTCATGGTGTACACGAAGGGAATAATTGCAGGGTTAATTTGTCGTTGAGGCTTAGTTTCCAGTAGACGATTTGGACTTGCTATCATCTGGTGGAGGGTACTATGTTGTTACAAAAACAACCAAGGTATATACACATACCAGCCGATAGCATGCTAATCCAAATCTGCTAATGGAAAATCGTCCTATCAATGATCACACACATGAAGGAAACTGCAGGGCTAATTCGTCGTTGGTCATGATGACGTTATACCGATGTAGTCAGTATTAGATATGGGATATAAATGAAATATAAATATGGACTGGAGGTGCCGTAATAGCCCGAAAATGCATATTGTTATTTATTTTAGTCGAGAGATTATGTGGTGTCGTGTATTGTGTAGTTTGCTGGCAGATAAGTGCAATGTAGCAGCTAGCTCTCAACCTCCTACACTGTAAACAGTAAATCCAAAAACACGTCATTTTACATAGTAAACCAGCAGTTTATTCTACTGTCAATGTACAGTAATACCATAATTAGATATACTCTAAAGCTTTAGTAGATTTTACTGCTCAGCTGCATTAACCTCTAACAGTGTACCAAACAGTAACCTTCATGTACTGGTTTCTATCGATGGTGATGGTAACATAATATACCCTCTTTAGTGTGTGTAATTATACACTTAAGTGCTACTCTCTCACATGCATCCAGACATGTACTTCCTATTAACAAGGAGCATGTGTCAGGCGGGTGGCATAGATCATACACCATCTGTTTACCCCCTGGTTTCCTTGGTTACCCATCTAGAAGACCCCTTTAACCCCATGCAGCCACACTCACACTCATGAGTTGTATAGAAACTCATCAGTCACCTGTTAGCTCTTTAAAAGGCGCATAGCGCTTTAAATAATGCATCATGAATGCATGAATTCAGTCCTCGCGAGTAACTCGCCATGCATGCATTCATGTGTTGATGCATCGTGCAGACCCTTTGCGAGTGAAACAATCCAGTAGAGTTGGCATACTTTTTGGATGCAGCGCTCGCCAATGCTGCATTTCTGTGTTCATGACAATATGGGACATATTTCATTAAACCATCATGCAGTCCTTAAAAGATTATTATGCCTATGGTTAGGCCAGCAGTCCACTGCTATAGTACATTGTATCATGTAAGGTCTAGACTGCACAAGTGCCATCTTGTTTGGCGGTGACGATGGAAACCAACTATCATTATGGGATGGAATAACAATTCAGTGAAAGAAAATGGTTTTATTTCCGTAGGAAATTCCCAACAATATGCTCGACAGACCTAGCTCAACAGGGTGCACGGACAAATCTTTAGAGTGAGTCTTATGCAAATCCTAACAAGTCTTAATCTTAAAGTCGTAATCATACACACCAAATATAGATGGCATCATTATGTTGATATCATTTAGTTATGGTGAGTTCTATCAATAATTTAAGACTAAGACTTATTAAGACTTGATCAGGACTCACTCTAAACGCTAGTCCGAGCACTGGGCTAGGTGCCATCTCCATTAATGCCACCAATATGGCCTCGCCACTCCAGCTGCAGGACCCTTGCCGTGTGCCCATGTTCGGCTTGCAGACAGAATGACAACAGCACTGGCAAGTGCTCAGCTATGTTTACATGTAAAGATACTTTATTAATAGAAGGATACCTGGAAAAAGCACGGTTGAATCAATTACCCAACAGCTGTTAAACGTGTCCAAGTGTCGTCTGCTCTAGGTAACTTACTTACAAGACTTGGCAGAGTTCCAGGTTTGTGGACACTGTAAAATGTAAGTGTATCTATCGGCTGCTCTTGTGGGTCTTCAAGGTTGAGTTGCATAAGGATCTGTAGTTTGAGTTTGTAGCATATTGTAAATTAGCATTGGAATCCAGGCTCGACTCTAAATGAAGCAATATTTATTGTAATTGAAAAATTTGACAAACTCAGGATCTTTATTGTAAATAGTAAGTGTAGATACACAGTAGAATCTACTGTATGCTTACAGCAACTACTGTAGATTTACACATCTACTGTAGATTTACAGTAGATTCTACTGCTAACCAACAATAAATTGAACACCTACAGTATTTCATAGACTAAAAATGGCAACCAACTGTTTACAGTGTTTGTATTTCTATAGTGATTTATTATGCATATCTATGGTTGCACATAGCCCAATATGTATGTACTACATTCCTACAACTAGACATGCAAGTTTTATTTCTACCCATGTGACATGTTTTATGTATGGATGATCTATAGAATTCTCCAACATGAAAGATTGATAACGGTAAAGGAGCAAATATATTTGGAAGGTTTAAATAGGCAGCAAATGTGCATGTATATGTAGGGCTAGACACCTCTCTTATCGACTTCCATCGGTATCACACACACATCCGTAAAGCCACTTCTCGATTTCTTTTGATAATTCTTACGAGCCGATCATACATTGGTACCCCTACCTATCTCACCGATAGGCCATATATAATATTAGGGAGGTGATCAGATCAGAAAGGGTAAGGGCTTGTTTATATTTACATAAGTTATACCATCTTATAAGGTAAACACAATTTCCACTTGAGCATGGAGATTTTAAAAACCTGAACAATCATAAACATAAACAATCATGTTTATAAACACGAACCTATTGCAGGTTCCAGAGTACCTCCCTACCTATGGTATACATATGATTCTTTGATTTGATCCCGATTTGTGAGAATAGTACCGATTTGAGGACAAAATGCTCTACAGAATCATGGTGAAAGTCACAACTTTTTTCTGCACTAGAGCTTTGTATAATTCCTTGACTATTAGTAACTACCAGGTGAAACGATTTACCCTCTTCTGCCTGGGGACATATGCTATTTTGTGATTGTAGGCTTACATTTGTGGTTATGCATCAACCTCCTGATTTTCTTGAATGAGATAATATAGACTGCTTCATAACCAATTTCTGTGTCCATACAGAGTTAAATTCAAGCAGTTTATTCCTATATAATATATCAACACTACAATAAGACTGACCATTGGCACGAGAACCTGGGTCGTCTATGGTCCATTATAAAATGCTTGGCCGTGCATTATATCCCTAGAGATGTCACGTGCAGTTCATTATAGTGTGGCAGTGTATGCAGTGGGGTGTTTCACAAGGGGGACATACAATTAATTGTAGAATAAGTGTTTCTATAGGAGGTGTTAATTGTATATAACCACTAAGACCGACATTTGGTTGTATCAATTGTATACTGCTTATAAAAAGTGTTTCACAAAGGTCTACAACCAAGATGTTAAGTCAGGGTCTTTGGCCTACAATCTATAGATACAACTAATGTATAAGTGTTTCACAATGCATATTAGCGTGGAGCTCATACCATGCCCGCTAATATTTTCCTGACATATTTTTCCACATTTTTTTATGCAATATATGTGTTATACTACACACAAGAATCCCTGCAAATATCTGTTTATTCGGGATGAAAATAAACTGGTTATACACATTTAAACGACACTTATGTTGATCCTATGTGATCATCATACAAGGGGAGCGTATTTAAGATTAATGTTACATGGTTATTAAGGTTGACTAACTTTTACCAAATGTTAGTCTTATGTTGGTGTTTCACAAGCCGCATTATTATCTTCAATTGTATCTAAGTATATGACCATAGATACAATTGAAACTTGTGAAACACCAAGATAAAATTAACATTGGGTGATATTAAGTTGGTCTTAGAAAACATGTAAAATTAATTGTATCTATTTTCTCCTTGTGAAACACCCCACTGAGCACGGTGCCAGTCCCATGTAGATTTCATTGAACCAAGATAACCGTAAACAAACTGACGGAAAAGGGTAGCAAACCGACAGAAAACATTGACAAACGAAGAGAAAGTATTACAACTGTTTTATAAAGACAATAGAAAACGAAAGTATTCGAATCTAGACTATCTGTGACTCTATAACACACAGTCTCGACGTGAAGAACATGGCTTTCTATACTCTAAATATTGAAGCATTGAAATAATTATGGACATTGAACATTGAAATACCTATGTCTAGTTGATGCTAATCATCACGGATTTGAGATATCAATGCTTGCATGCTAATGCCGAGCTAATGACTTCCTTGATCCACTAGCATAGATTTATAACATACCGGTAAGAAAACATCATTTTGCAATTCATGAGCAACGCTACTATACTATACTGTTATATGACAGGCCCTAGAGAGCAAATAAATCAACGGGAACAGAGCGGAGGTGTCTTTGATTGATGGCCATAACTTACAGGGCTCTTGACATGTTGTAATGATACCTTTGTATTTCTCCCCAGGGTGTAAGCAATACTTCAACTCTGCAAATTCAAAGGGTATTCTTTTCTAGTGTTTCTTCTTCCCTTGTCATATAAACCTCTCGAAACCTCAGCCATGTTTATTTATTTCAGCTCACATTAAACTTCCTCATGTTGAGATCGATAGCTTTTGCGTCCGGTTTGAGGACAGAAGTAAGGCAGAGGTTGTGCCATATATATATATGGCAAAAGTGTACCAGGAGACTAACATCAGCATCCCTGCTATTGGGGAACGTTCAATAATTATGTTATGCTAGGGGGAAGGAATATTAATTTTTGGTCTGAGTAACAAACATTGTTTGGAACATTAACACGGCTATATAGTCTACCTTAATAGTCGAATGTACTAAAGTATTTGTATACAGTATAATCTATGGTAGTTTTAGGGTCGCTACTTACAATGTACCAAATGTAATGAAACTGGGGCAGATACGCCCCTGCCAGCATCACACCAGCACACACCAGACATAAAGGCGGGGCTCCACTAAGGTATACGGGCAAGGTCATAAGCAAATGCATAATTGTGTGCCCCAGATCAGTAAGCAGTAAAAAGGTAACATTTGGTTAAAACAGTTTGGTTACACATTAGAAATAGTCATATCTTGGCTTCATAGGAAATCTCAATATACTGGATTATGTCCAGCGGTTCAATTTTTAGAGCTACCGGAGTGTAATAGAGTGAGAAAACGAAATCCATGATTTTTAAAGTGATACTAATATTGATATAGGCTAAAATATGTTTGATTACTTTCTTTTTTTCATTTACATGTAGATATAATGTATGTATCTTTAACTGTTTAATATTGCCAAAAATGGATAGTCAGAGATAAAAACATTGGAAATGACAATCATTTGAAATCTTGAAAAATCCAAGAAATTTGACCAGAATATTAATTTTACTCTTGCACACTGCAAATGTAGCTATGAGTAAGAAAACTCACTCCATATAAGCGTCATACTGTTCCTTATCTGGGGAAATAAGAATGAAGGCCAAATTAACACCATAACATGTCAGGTTGGCTCTATGTATATGCTATGAAAATTAAAATCACGGATTTCGTTTTTTTTCAGGAATACCATCATTATGTTATTATAGCACTTGTATTATGCCAATAATAAACTTCTATAGTAATATGTAATTTGGTTACCCACTAAAAGCCATATCTAGGCTTAATGTACAACCTTATTATACTGGGTTATGTCCAGTGGTACAGTTCTGGAGGTAATAGAGTGACAAACAAAATCCTTGATTTTTAAGTTATGTTGTAGGAAATGCAACTTGCAGCTTGTTAATGGGAAAAGAGATTATTTATTGGAGCTTGCCACAGATCTAAGCAGGCATAAGTAATGCAATTTCTAAATATATTGACTTGATAGTGATAGTTCATTTAAGTATCTTAATATTTGTCATGTAATACGAGGACTCCAATATCTTCTTATGTCCTCTGAGCAAACTCTTGATAGCTGCGTTAATTTGTAGACTGTTTGTTCAGACTAATACACCTTTAAGTCCTTTTACATTGAAAATTGAATTGAAGGGCCTTAACCCATTAGCCGATTTGGATGCATTATCGGCTGATACATGCACAGCATTATACTACAAAGTACTACGTTGAGCCTGTTTGTTGAGGATGTAAATATAAATAAATGTTTATGAAACACATTGATTATGCATATAATTAGACATTACCCCTCACACGTAATCATGTTAGAACTCTTTATTATATGAATAGGCGGCAGCTATACACTGTGACTTGTCTCAGAATAGCTGTTAATAACTATACTTTACATTGATTCCTGTCTTTGGTAATTCTACCATCATAATATGATGATAAAATATTATTTCTCCTGAACTATAATTATGCGGAAGTGTGATATGAGACCCAGTATGCACTACACGCACTGCAAGTGAATATCATGTTGTTGTTGTTTATTTTCTATTTGGCAGTAAAATCGTTGATACACTGGATGTATTTCAAATCATTCCCATAGGGAATACTCAATTATGGTATTCCCAGGACGGCTCCTGCCTTTTTAGGGTTAAACCCCAGAAATAATGCGTTGATGTGCGTTTATTAACCATACTTTGGACTGATTAATGGACAGGATCCGGAGGCATATTACAGGATGCCACTAGAGTTCATCATATCATCATACCATCCTAACTTTCTGACTACATTGCAGCATTTCTATAATTAGAACAAAAACAGGGAAGTTTGATATATCTGCCTATGTAGCTACACTGTAAAAAATATCCCGTAAAAATTACGGTGAATCACTGGCATCACTGAATGCCGACCGTTTCCCGTTTTTTTTACGGTCACCGTATTTTGCTTTCCCCCGTAAATTTTACAGGCCTTTTCCGTTGTATTTTTACGGTGATTCATCATTACTATACGATGATTCTCTGGTATTCAATGATGATTATAATTGTTGTATATTTCATAATATCATCTTAATTCCAGGCCTGTATATATATATATAAGGCCTGAGAAGCATAATTGAATGCCTCATAGCAATATACAATTACAATCCATGAGCAAAAGGTATTCTAGGATTGTTACAAAGAAACTCTGACAACAGTCTCAATATGTATAATTCTAATTACCACAACATGGGTGTTTATACTATTCGTACTAGTGTCCAGGGTCTCAAAGAAGGAAATTATATATTTTTTATCTTTTATATGCCAAAGGCTTCAATTTTGATTGTGTACTTAATGAGAAAGTTGGATATCTTTATAAATCTAACACAATTATGTATGTTTTTAGTTGATAGCTTCCACTAAAGTCTCTCTATCAAACCAAGCTGCCACCTGGTGAGCAAACTTTTAACGTGAGATTCACCGTAAATGAAAAAACATTGTTTCACTGTACTGGTTTACGGATGTTTGATGTAAAAGTAATAAGTTTTACAGTGTATCACCATAAATCACAATTACGGTGATACACCGTCAAATTTAGCATTGATTCTCCGTAATTTCAACGGCAATTTTTTACAGTGTACATGGAGAGGTAATCACTATACCTACGTCACATGTCTGGGGTTAATTACCATCTTGTCTTCCTCTATTGAGGATGTCTGTATTATATGCACGACATGTCTTACAAATTGCTTTTAGTGACTCTTCATAATAAGTGATTTTCGAATAAACCGTTCAATATAATGTGTACAACTGCCATCGTCCACAGGGGTTAGCCTGGCTAAAACAGACACATATTTTTTACATAGTTTGTGTTTTTATATCGATAATGGGCATATATGGCTGATTTCTGTTCTGTGGACGGTGGCCATGAATTCTACATTTTGTATACGGTAATAGACACCGCCAGCATTCATATACCTATTATTTTCCAAGCTATAGATCTGTACCTGACTTATATTATATCTAGCCCAGTAGCCAACATAATTCTCCATGCTGAAACGAAAAATAAATGAAGAAAAATCAAGTAGATACAGACATAGCATTAGTAGCATTCATTTATTCAAATGCATGTGCATGGAATGGTGTTGTAAATGTGCAAGAACAATAATGATGCGAACTTACATGATAGGAACAATGATAGAACTTCATTAAGAATGACAAGATACTCATAGAATTCCTGTAATTAAAATGTATACCCTCACAAACCTGTCCCCTTCTCTTTACAGTATTGGTATCGTAATTGGTTGATCCCCTCTTTCTCCCTCCCTCCCTCCCTCCCTCCCTCCCTCCCTCCCTCCCTCCCTCCCTCCCTCCCTCCCTCCCTCCCTCCCTCCCTCCCTCCCTCCCTCCCTCCTTCCTTCCCTCCCTCCCTCCCTCCCTCCCTCCCTCCCTCCCTCCCTCCCTCCCTCCCTCCCTCCCTCCCTCCCTCCCTCCTTCCCTCCCTCCCTCCCTCCCTCCCTCCCTCCCTCCCTCCCTCCCTCCCTCCCTCCCTCCCTCCCTCCCTCCCTCCCTCCCTCCCTCCCTCCCTCCCTCCCTCCTTCCCTCCCTCCCTCCCTCCCTCCCTCCCTCCCTCCCTCCCTCCCTCCCTCCCTCCCTCCCTCCCTCCCTCCCTCCCTCCCTCCCTCCCTCCCTCCCTCCCTCCCTCCCTCCCTTCCTTCCCCTCTTGCCCGTGTCCTTGCTTGCTTGCTTCCTTTAGTTGTTCCATCCGTCCATACCTTAACGCTTCCTTCTATTGTCTATCCTACCCTTCACACTCAGAAAAGTCAGCGTCATTGTTGCGACAATGACGCTGACTTTTCTTAGTGTGTTCTAGTAATAAAACTATTGCTTACTAACATGTTCGCATGTTTCCCTCTCTGCCAACCCTTCCTACCCATGAAATAGAACTAATGACAGACAGTACAATTAAGCTACCTGTCCCATTATGAGTAGACCATTATGGCCGCATATTTTTAAGACCCGAAAGTTGTTGAAATTTCCGATATCAATTGCAGGGGTACGCAAAAAGTGCATTATAGCGTTTTATTGATATACGGCTATACATGCAGATCCGTATCCGGAGATGCAGTGTCACGGAACAGCAAAGGGGCCAGTTATAAATGCAGACTAGTATTATAGCTGAGAGTCTGGATTTTCGACGCCAGGATCGAGTATGGGTTTCCCCCATGTCGCCATGACCGTGTCCTCATGTCGTTACGCCTGGGAGAGCCTCTATGTAGGTGTGTAGTATACTGAGGGTGTATAGAGAGGGGGGGGGGTGTTGGTGGGGGGTGTCGTCTGCATGGATCCCTCTCACTATAGACCATCCCACTACCACGACCACATTGCATCCTACCTCCTCCTGTATATAAAGCCTGTTCCTGCCCTTAGTCAGCCAGTTCCTGCCAAGTACATCTAGATACTACACCTTCCACACGGTAGCACCAACTCTTTTGGTGAACACACAGGGACGCTGCCGGCCGGTGCTAAATTGTCGTCTGCTTTTCAAAGTCGGCTGCTTTCAATAGGAAACTGACATTTCTGTCACCCATCAAATCACCAAAACCTACTTCAGTGCAAGAATAATGGGTAAGTTATAATTCAGTTATAGCTTTGGTTTCTACATGATGCGGATCATCTATACTGATTGATTTATGCATTATGCTGTCACGTGTGTCTTGGGTTTCGGTTTCATTATTGGATGGACGTACTTTGTATGTCGAAATGTTATGGCGTGGACATTAAATTTTGATTGCTTGACTATAATCCTTCATTTTCACGTGATCGCTGATCTAGTCTAAACATTATTATTAGCGTTAGCGTAGACAGATAGAATGCATTATAAAAAACAACTAAACCTTCTGACGTAGAGTTAAAGGTCTGCATCCACTACAAGGGACCAACCGGATTTGCAGTAGACGTTAAAACAATAGAAATTACTATAGAACTATCGGTAGCCATGCAATTAAACCCCCACCACCGCTATTTAGGGCTGAGTACCTGTCCCGTGCTTCATTCCAACTGCTGCTGTAAGTTGTTGTAGGGGTAGAGAACATTGGGCCTTTGATATGTCAATCTGCGTCTATGTGGGGCCTGTATGCCCGCGAAGCTGCCTCAGGCCACTAAAAAAAGTGGTTTCTCATCACCAAGGACTGAAAAATATGACCAGTGAGGCTTTGTATAGGCTAATATATCTTTCTTTACAACCAAAGTTCAAATTTTAGTAATTAAGAATTCATTGATCTTTAAAATTTTGCGAAAATGTAAGTCATTTCTATCTTACTGCATTACTGGCAGCATTTACTTTAATTTGATACCAAATATGGCAATATCCATTTCTATCATATTTTGCATAAAAATTTGCAAAAAAAGAGAGAAGTTTTCCTCTGATTTGTATGATGCGCGCGGTGATGAGAAACCATTTAATCTTTTTAAGTGGCCATCCCAGGCTCCCCGTATACCTGATATACTATATAGTTTAGACAATAGTTTAGCCATAGATATTGACTTCATATTGTTGACGATTTCCATCCTCCCCCCGCCCCACCAACGATGTCCGCCACAGTCATAATGTATTTAACACTATGCAGACCCTAACGGGGTAATAGTAGCTAAAGTGGTCCTTGATACATAGCCTAATGAACAAACATTTTATTACAACGTTATAACATTTTTCTATGATTCCTTATTGTGGCAAAATGTTATCACAATGTTAAAAACGTAAAATAACTGTTCTGTTACTGGGAGGGGAAATACAATACAAAATATTTCATTTGAGAAATACTATGAATGAAGCAATATCCAGAGTGCTGGATAAGGTAGTATAGCATGATGCTGACAATACTGTAGGCCTATGCATCAAATTTAATGATAGTATAATGACGGGTTGATTGTCATTGCCGACCTTCCTTTCCAACAAAACAGTTTTACATCCCTTGGTCAGTTGAGATTAGTTGATCAAAGATCGTTGTTGGATACTCTGTGAGCCCATAATTTAATAGACCAATGCCAAACAGTCTTGATCACTCCTAGGCTCCATCTCCCCTCTCGCCCTCTCGCCCTCTCGCCCTCCCTCCCTCCCTCCCTCCTTCCTGCCTCGCCCCTCTCCCTCCACTCCACCCATCTTCCAGAACCACCATATCGCCAGACCACCATTATATTATGTCCACCCCATTGTTTCCAAAGGTTGTTGTTTCCATGTACTAAACTGCCAATCCCATTTCCGCAAGTCCGATCCCATTTCCGCATAAAATGGACGTCAAGGGTGCGGCTGTCCAGACGCCTTGTTTAACCCGTTAAGGGCCGCATGGTGCTTTGATGTGCTATGCCCTGGGTCGCCCTGATGCATGGATGCAGTTCCAACTTTCCTTGGGTGTATCAACCACCATATAAGATTGGAATTATGTTTGAATTCAGCGCTGGTGAGTTACTCACCTGTACTGCATTCATGCAACATGCAAGTTAAACTGCATATTAAAACATTATGCGGCCCTTAAAGGGTTAACAGCTATTTTCTTGGATGTCAAATGGACGTATCGCATGCCATAATGTCTCTGGTTTCGAAATAACAAGAATGGCTTTTACTTAGTAGGTTCTCACTTTATCTCATTAGAATGGTGCAGTCATGTATTCACGTATAATAAATATCCTCTTCCCTCTCCCCCAGTATGTTCTAGCGAGTAACTCACCAGTGCTGCATTCATGCATCATACCACTAGCGAGTAACTCACCAGTGCAGAATTCATGCATCATACCAACCCAGCGGCCCTGGACAATAAATAGATGGCACTTATGCCGTCAAATGGATAGTCAATTAGTAGGATAGACTAAAATAGAATAAGCAAACTTGTTAAGATAATATTACAAAGTCAATACTGATGCAAGTGTTAATACTGTAATTGGAATTGCGCAGGGTTCAAATTCAATCGATGGGCAAGGGGTATAGAGTCGTCAGATTCTAAATCAATAATAATATTATATAGGTTCGTCAATATCACCAAATTGCAGAATATCCATCAGAAGTATTATGATCTAAAAGAAAACTATCTTTTTAGCATGGAACAAAAACAATAAAATTTAATGGATTTCTTCTCAAAATTGATATGAAGCAGACGACTTTTTCACTGTCCGCTAATTTTTTAACTGTTGCGATGGTTGTGCAATATTTGGCCGAGTACCAGCGGAGTAGAACCCATCCCAACAGGATCTTCATGTTAGGCCATCACGGTCTAGTCTCAAGGATGACCTTTAGAATTGTGGGAACTAAAGAGGAGTCCCTCTCATAACCACATATCATTATCAACACCCATTGTGTGATAAGAATAGAGTGGATGGATCTATTTTTAGCTATGACGGTGTTGGCGACATGTTTTGGTTGAGATTGACGACTTATTGTCACGATCATGTTAGGGACCAAGTATATGGAGACACCTGGGTGACAGAGGGGCTTGGCTTTGATTTGTGGTTCTCGTGTTAAACCCTTTAAGGGCCGCATTGTGCTTTAATGTGTAAATCCTTGGTGGTCGTCATAGTGCACGAATGCATCCTTGGCGAGTACTCAGAGTGCTGCATGCATTCAAGCATCATGCCGAACATTTGAGGGTGTATCAACCCCGTAGGGTTAGTATGATGCAGCGCTGGCGAGTTACCATGCATTAATGCATCATGGAGAAAAATGGCATGATACATTTTAGCCCTTAATGGTTTAACCAGGAAAAACACCTTACATCAAGTAAGGAAGGTCTATCTCCTGCCGGTATAGGACGGGTAATGGGGAAGATACGGAGGGACCGGAGGAGGGAGGGAGACAGGCAGGGAAGGAAGGTACATGTCCACCAATATATACCCACACATATACTTTCCAGTGCACATTTTCTATGAAACTCTCTATAGGCTATACATTATAACTATCATATATAAATGCAATGGTTATTTCTAAGTTGTCTCTGACCATGTGATTATTATAAACCAGATGGTTGTCAATGTCCCTGACAATATAATAGATACATTTCACATCTAGAAAATCGGCACAATCTCATCTAAACTCCCAGATGGCCTCATGTTGACGACTCGTGACGTAATAATGTCATGACGGCCGTGACGGGCGCTGTTCCCATTGATGTGCCCTTGTTGGCAATGGCTTCCAACGTCACCAAACGTTAACTCTTGTTATCAGTTATAGTATCACCTTGAACCCGCTGCAACGCACGACTTGTGACGCTGGCTCCAACTCTCTGGCTCTCCAAGCATATCCAAGCTGTATATCTCTATATGCCAGTGTTGATGGCAGAGCAGACTGTGTTGGGAGAGTTCCTGCTTCCCAAAGGTTAATGGGTGCTGCTGTGCAGTCACCTGTGCAAGCCTTTTGTCAAAGATAGCGGGCAATGCTGGTTGGGGAGGTTATAGTGCGAATTTCAGTTGTCTTCAGAACACTGGGATAATTTATGGCTTGTGTGGGTGAGCCGGTTGCATGCTCCGAGTCAAGTTACGAGCGATAGTGGATGAGAGGTATAATATTATAGGAATATCATAATTATGCATGCAAATGATGCAACTATAGGCACTCATTTTCATGGCTATCAAAGGGACGAAATCATTGAGCTGTCTGGGTGTAGTTTCCAGTCAAAATATTAATGATTTAAGGGACTTTTTAAGTTTGAAAATAGATGCTTAACCATCTTTTCTGTACAGCCATGATGTTGTATATAGCCACTTCTGTGCAATGTGCACCTGCACAGCTATATACTATATATATATATATATATATATATATATATATATAATATATATATATATATATATATATATATATATATATATATATATATATATGTATCATATATATATATATATATATATATATATATATATATATATATATATATATATATATATATATATATATAGTCCCTCCCTGGTTCTACCCCTAGTTACCACTGTCACCTGGATTAGACCGGAAGGTCACACACGACTGCTGCCCTGATGAATGGGACTTATGACATGGCCTACTTTATGATGAAAGAAATGCATTATATATACATATATAATATCATAATTTATGTTCTAAACCCTTTATTATGCAAATAGGCAGACAGTATTACCTGTACTGAAAAACCGATCAATTCTCAAAGTAAAATTCAAAGGTCAATACATAAGTCGTGCTCTGGAAACAGGGAACGTCAATATCATAATATGAACCACTTTTGCCTCATCTCTTTCCTTAAGTACCCATGACTGATGTGTTTAGGTCAGACACGTGCGGGTACACGTGTCACGAGAGCCCTGTTTTGTCACCCCCTGGATCTGGCCTTTAACAGTTACCATGCACCCTCTTTCTTACTCAAAGTGTGGAGCGGTCCCGGGGGGGGGGGGGGTTGGGTAGGGGGTGGTAATATGAACCGGTTGGAAAGAAGGAAGTGTTGTTCACGTGTATTTATCCGCTTCTGTCTACTAGCTGATCACCTGATTCAGGGGGATATATATGTGCAGCTATTTGTCAAACTGTGTAATTTCCCAATATTCTATAATATACATGAATTGTAATACACTGTAACTATCATTGAGACTTCCTAGTAATACTGTGGGTCGCTGCATGAGGACACGGGGGAGCCTACAACATTTGTGGTTTCACATAATAAAGGAACAGCATGTATTAAAGGGGCAATACCAGCACTCATACTTAACCATATAGTAGCTAGACTAGAACAGTGCTAGAAATGTGAATGGGATTTGCTTGGTGAGAATGCCACTTAAATTGTATATAAAGCATACTGGTGAGTGAAGCGTGAGTGGCTATAGAGTGCAGCTTTAAATGGGGCCCCTGATGGTGGGGGGGGGGGGGGTACACATGCCGCATGTCGATTTTAAGAAAAGCCCATGTCATATGTCACTAAGGACAAACCTATGTTACTACTGTCACGGTAAGATATTACCTGCAAGCTGGTGCATTCTGACACACAACACTGATAATCATTAGTAGTCCTCATACATTATTGCTCAGAATCACATCTGTATTTAGGGCGGTTGTGGGCATGCCTCCCTAGGCAATTTTGAAAGTCTCGACTTCAAGTGGTGCAATCTGGAAGGTGCATTTTTAGTACACCGCTGCACTCTCCAATCATCTTTTCCCATGTTACCATAAGCCCCATGGATTCCACATGTTGAATTTAAAATATGCCCTATTTCCCATGCCATTTTACAGAATCGGGAATGTCACAATGTCGAATTTAATAAATAGCCTTCATCATTGTTCATTAGATGTATCCATGAAGGTTAACACTGACATTCACGTGGAAATGGCTCTAGACCACTAAATTCGACCCGGCGACAAGGACCATTATGGGGTTTAGTGACATGGGACAGGAGTGAAAAAAAATAGTGACATGGGAATTTCTTAAAATCGATATGGCGACATGGCCATTTCTTAAAATCGATAATTATGGCGACATAGGATATGGGTTCTACCACAGCGGTGGGCAGCTGGGCAGGGTGATCCCATTGACGCCAATGTTAACCAAAACGAGGCACTGGGCAGGTGATCTGACAGATCACTGCCCAGTGACTTTTTTTGTTTGGGTGGGACAGAATTTTGTGTCAATATAAGGTCATTTCCAAATTATTATGGTATAGATTATCATAAAATTGCTTTGGTAGAACCCTGATCACCCCCTCAGTGTCGGGTTTGGGCCTAGGATCACTGCCCTCGGCCTACGGCCTCAGGCAGTGATCCCACGGCCCAACCCCTCCACATCGGGAATGATCAGTTAGACCCCCCCCCCCCCCGCCCATCAAGGGCCCCATGCAAGTGATCCACACTCGACAGCATTGCTGTGAGTATACAGTAGCGAAACGTCTACTCACGATTCTCCTTATCTTAACTGTCCATCAGTTGGCACCGCCCTCAGGAAATAGTGACATATGTACACCAGGCATAAACATCTAATGTTCCTAGTTCTTTTGGCATGGTGTACATAATATACTGGGGAAAGAGACCTTAGTGCACCCTGCACTAAGGGCCTTTTTCGCAGATCGTGTCACATATAATAGGGGGTTGCAGGAAGAAGGTATCAGAATTGGATTTAGAACAGTTGGCATGGCTATATATGCGGACCTGTAATGTGCTGGGACCCCCGGTTGCATGGTCTTGTCACTGGCTCTGTCCCTATATCCGCGACTCACAGGTCTCTCCTCGTTCCCTCCTCTCTGAATGCCTCCCTGGCTCCCTCCCTGGTCCCCTCCCTGCTTCCCTCCCTGGTGTCCTCCCTGGTTAACGCTTCCTCTCAGAATGCCTTCCTGTTCTCTCCCTAGTTCCGTCCCTGAATAACTAGCTCCCTGGTTCCCTTCCTGGTTCCCTCTCTGGTTCCGTTCCTATACATGTAAGGTTGTCTAGTCCATTTCCGCAATGCATCCCTTTTCCTTCCTTGATTCCCTCTCTCCATTGAGCGGCTCCCTAGTTCCCTCTCCCAGAGCTGCCCACTTGCCTTCCCCTCACTGGTTCCCTGCCAGCTTGCCTCATTGGTTTCCTCTACCCCTAATTGCATACCAATCGTTCTCTTCCCCCCTATGCCCTCATTTACTCCCTTCATCTAGGCTGTCATTCTGCCATACATTTTGAAACTACTTTCATATATTTGCCTCACTTTTCATACTGTCTTAATTTCCCTTTCCAGACTTGAGGACTTTAATTCTGACTGTCACCATTCTGTTGTGCTACACATCTGAATGTAGAACAGGTATGTACTTATTCTATTCACAGGGGTACAACACGTTGATGTATACATAAGCTATCTGCAGATCTGTGGCTTGTTAATTTTATAGCAGTCAACCCTCTGTCAACAACTCTTTCTTGGCTTAGAGCTGAACCTGTCTTTTGATAAAAGAATGATCATCAGGGTATTTCATTGCTAATTTCTTTTCAAAGAAACTTAATATACCAATAACAACTGCAAAGAACAAGTGATGATCAGAATCTATTTTTTCTAACATTTCTATGTACCTATCACAGAGAACAAAGTGACTCTATATATACATACCTACTGTACAGGACAAAGTGACTTTATACACCTATATACCCATTGCAGAGAAAAAAAAGTGACTTTGTAAATACACCCATTGCAGAGAACAAAGTGGTTTTATAAACATACCTATTGCCGAGAACAAGTGAATTTATAAACATACCCATTGCAGGGAACAAAGTGACTTTATAAACCTATATACCCATTGCAGAGAACAAGGTGACTTTATAAACCTATAAACCCATTGCGAGAGAACAAAGTGACTTTATCAACATACCTATTGCAGAGAACAAAGTGACTTTATTAACATACCTATTGCAGAGAACAAAGTGACTTTATTAACATACCTATTGCAGAGAACAAAGTGACTTTATACACCTCTATACCTATTACAGAGAACGCGTGCTGCTCCTATCCCTGTGATAATGGTGGGATATGTATGACAGAGGGCCACACTGACTACTCCTGTGACTGCTCCAACACAGGCTTCCATGGACAGTACTGCCAAATACGTAAGTATATTAAACTTTAATTTTACTTAAAGTGATGCACTCGTTGTTGTCACGATGCATGGATGCAGGTCTGGTCAGTAACTTGCTGCATTCATGCACCATGCCGACCGTTTGAGAGTGTATCAACGCAGAAGGAACGTCCTGATGCTTGAATAAAGCATGGGGAGTTGCTCACCAGGACTGCATTCATGCATCAGTGGTGTTTTGCAAAGCTAATAACGATTTTGTTGACTTTTAGAAATGATGTCATGGCCTCTTGGAGATCGGCTTGAGTGTATTTCTAAAAAGGAACTCCCCAAATAACATCTCATTCATAGGCAACGCTTTGAAAAAAAGAAAGTATAGAAATGGATTTATTTTTGTATATAGACTGTAAAATCTAACTTCACTATTTCATATGAATCTACGCCATTCTACTAGTTCTATCTTCTCAGTGCAGGGGGCACCACTGCTCATTACGCTGACATCCCCATCTTTTGACATTCTGCAAGAGAGGAGTGGCAAGAAGGCCTCTCTATAGGGCTCAGAGCTTGAGCAGCGGTGTCACTCTCCCAGCACATTCTTGGCCATGACTCAAACCCAGTAGCTTAAATTGACTAACACATATATTAGCCAACGTTGAATAAGATGATGGCCATATCCGCACCGAGATGTAATGAACATCAATGAAGTCCTGGCGCCATTTTTCACTACAGAATGCTCGAAATGCCAATTCTTTCTATATTATTATTTTTTGTTTACTTCAGCGTCGTCATGGTTACAGAGTGTCCGGTACTGGGTCCGGCCATCCCCTGACACCCTCCACTACCTCCTCACAAACTTTGACTGGGTGTGGCAGGTTGTGAACAATGTACCATTCCTACAGAAGACTATCATGAGGATAGTCTACATCAGTAAGTCTTTGCATTTTATCTTTGGGAATTAAAAAAAACTATTGAAAACTAACATATAGAAAAACAAATTTGCACTATGAGTCACAGCGAATCCATATATCTTTTAAGTATATCATATATATTTTCGAAAAGGATCTCTCCCTATGACCTATACCAGGTTATAATACATATGGGGCATAGTTGAATATATCACATCCTAAACCAACGTTTTGCTGTATTGTCCACCAGTCAGAGGAGACATGGTGGATAGCCCGCCGCTGTACGAGTCTGACCACAGTTACCCTACCTTCTCGGCCACCTCCAACTTCTCCTACTACTCCAGGGCACTGCCTCCAGTACCCCACAACTGCCCCACACCAATGGGGGTGGCAGGTGAGTTGCTGCTACTAAAACAAATGAAGAGTTTGGATATAAACAGTAAAATGACTTAAACGCCATTTAAATAAAAGAAAGAAACAAAAATATAATTTCTTGGCTAAGGATGTATATAAATAGATATAATTATTTCTGAAACAATTTTCACAAGAATAACTATTTTTTATGTCATCAGGTTCAACTCAGTATACCAGAGTGTCTTTACAGAAAGGTCTTGTGCCCAAATTCTGTGATGGATTTATGTTGTTTTGCATCCAAAATCTCAAGTGTGAATAATTGTGGAAGCAATCTATTTATTAGGAGTTATTTTGCTAATTTCAGGGAAGAAGGAACTTCCACCTGCCGATGTGTTAGTTGAAGAGCTGTTCCGGAGAGAGAAATTTAAGCCGGAGGAGCACGGCTCCAATCTCCTCTTCACCTTCTTTGCTCAACACTTCACTCACATCTTCTTTAAGACAGACCTCAAAAAAGGACCAGGCTTCACATGGGGAGGACATGGGGTGAGTGTGTTGCCTATTTTTAATAGAAGATGACACTTTAGGGAGTGTTCATTTATTGATTACAGGGGGGGGGTGGTGAGATTTCGCGCGGAGGTGCGAACATATTTTATGCCCCCCTCGAATGGGCATGGAATAAATTGTGCCCCCCCCCCCCCTCGCCGAAGGTGGCGAAAAATTTCTTAGCAGGAGTCGAAAATCCGATGAAAATTCAAACACATATCCAAATACAGTGTATACTCCAAATACACTGGGCCATACATGATGGAAAATGCAATTTAAGACCTATAATGTGTAAGGGGTAAGCAAGCTGCATACATAAACAGATTAACAAACATAATTATTGAAAATATACTCCGTTTGCATATCCCCATTCTGGACTTGTATTCATGTTGTTATCAGGGTTTATAAGTATAGTTAATGTATAGGTTAGGATGTATGATGGACAGAGAAGTCAACCACCTCAATCAATTATTTCCGCAGGTTGACGGTTCTCATATCTATGGCCCTGACAAGGCATCGGAAGATTTACTCAGGGCGTTCAATGACGGCAAATTGAAAACTCAGGTATGACTTATTTTCACATTTTTTTAAACATTTATTTCAAATCGGAAATGCCAATCAAAATATCTAATTCAAAAGTTTATACTGCCCCCTGATAATTAACTAAATGTGATTTGCTTGGTTGCAAAATAAAACCCTTGCAGCCTCTCCATATTTCACATTTCTTAAATTCTGTACCTTAACTGTATAAATTAACTTATATACAAATCAAAGAAATATTCTGTGTTTAAATAGACTATCAAAGATGAGCAGTGGCCCCCAAAACTGAAGGATGCTCCGGTTAAGATGCTCTATCCACCCAATGTACCCGAGGAGAAACGCTTTGCAATAGGACATGAGTTTTATGGGTGTGTATTTTTAATGTTATTTGGTATGTTGGAACAGCACACAATCTTTTATTCAATGCCTGAGTAAATTAAGGCAGTATTTTCCGTTATGTGCTTGATGATGGCGAATCCGCATATTATGTATAGCCAGTATTTGATAGGCACTCTCATTAGTATATATATTTTTATCACATAAACTTATAAGCAATACAATTAATTTAGAACGAATATATACGCATGCATAGAAAAGTTAATGATACCATTTAAATATTCAAAGATATAGACAATGTTCACATTGAAAACAGCAGCATTATTTGATATCAATATAGTATTACTACACTGATATTTCTAACATTACTTTAATGAAATTACGTCGAATAACTACTATTAGAATGAAAGCAATATGACATACTTTAGCCATATTCACCTTTTTATTCATAGCTTCCCATGATTAATTAAGGATTTAACACTTTACTAGGTTGCTGCCCGGTCTGTTTGTCTACTCGACCATCTGGCTGCGAGAACACAACCGGGTGTGTGACGTGCTACGTGTGGAGCACCCCGAGTGGGACGATGAGCAGCTCTTCCAGACCACCAAACTCATCATCATAGGTGTGTCATCGGAAAATTAGGTCAATTTAAAAAAACTACTTTTTTCTCATCACCAAGCAGTGAAAAATATGACAAGAGCGTTTTTTATTTAATCTTTTTTTCTTGGCGCTAAAATACATTAGGGAAATTCAGACTTTCCGCAATCACCTTTCCCATTTTCGTAATTCGGAGTTAAATTTTTGGCAAAAGTTGTTATAATACAGAAAAGTAAAGGTGTCAACTGTGTCTCCCACGTGGCTCTGGAGTGTCAAACAGCTATTGACTCTGCTATTGACACTGATAGTATTGAGAGTCAACTCAAGTTGACCCTTCATATAAGCAGAGTTATTGGCTGTTTGACTCCCTTTTTTACCAGAGCCACGTGGGAGACACAGTTGACACCTTTACTTCTCTGTGTGTGCATTTCTGACAGCATGAACTTTGATTTGATACCAAATATGCCAATATCTTTCAAATTTTGCCTTTTCTCATCCTATAGCTTTTTGTAAGTGGTTTCATTTAACTGCTGAAATTCATTTTTATAACCTGTGTGGTGTAGCTTTGAATAAACTTCCTCTGATAAATTACACACATCGGCTATTGTACTGTGGGAACAGACCCTATGGTAGATGAATGAAAAGTTGAACAATTTTAACATGTCCGATGATAAGGGCCCAAAAGAATCAATGTCGTTAAAAAAGAACCAGAATTTACACTAAGAGAATATTTCCTGTACTACCTACCTCTTTTTTAAATCTTATTAAATTCCGCTTATCAATCGTTTAGACTCAAGCTAAATATGACTTTTTGAATGCACTATAATTTATTGATAATACATCTAGCGTCCATTGGACCCTCTAACTGGGTTTTTATTGCCCATGCAAAAACTCTATTATGCCCAATCCTCCAAAACATGATACATGTACTATAATATAATTTCAAACACATTTAAGTAAAATATCATATAAAAGATTCGACCATGCAATATTATGAAGATTTATAAAATGACCTCTTACATTTTCTTTTTATTCCAGGGGAGACCATTAAGATTGTAATCGAGGACTATGTGCAGCATTTGAGTCGTTATAACTTTAAGCTGACCTTTGATCCCGAGCTGCTCTTCGGGCAACCCTTCCAGTACCAGAATCGGATAGCTGTAGAGTTTAACCACCTCTACCACTGGCACCCACTCATGCCAGATGACTTTCATATAGGTGAGCATCGGAATCGAAACATTATTTTAGGTTGAAGCATTTATCAGAAACTTTTGTCTATACAATCGTCTTTCTGAGCTTGAGGGCATAAATTAGAATTGTCCTATTCAATCATAAATCAACTAAGCAGTTTTAGAGGCATGGCAACTTAGTTCTTCAACTGGTTAACAAAATATCCTCCCCAAGTTTGGGGTCAAATTAAAATACCCATACGCCTTTGTACATACACATTTTAATGCTATGGGTCATCTGGAATGATTAATTATAATATGACATATGTCTAATTATAAAAAAAGAACCAATGATATTAGATACCGATGTTTATTCAACCAAATAACATTATGTTCTTGGTGTCTTCAGGTGGGGAATCATACTCCACTAAGGAATTTATCTTCAACAATGACATCGTGCTGGATCACGGGCTGGAGACCGTAGTTGAGTCATTCCAACAACAGGTGGCAGGAAAGGTCACGGTCCACAACCACTCGAATTACACACTGCATATCGCCAAAGAAACCATCCTGCATGGCCGCACCCTCCGCCTTCAGTCGCTGAACGCCTACAGGAAACGTTTCAGACTTCCAGCGTATACCTCCTTTCAGGAGTTGACAGGTATGTATGTATACTGTACATCTTAAATCCAAATGAACTATTTTCTGAAAAAGGAAAAATCTGGGTTGTTAGCTTGACATGATAATACACCCCTATTACATATTAGATATAGGTGTAGCTATATATGTCTTGGATCTAACTGCACATTCAAACAACTGGATAAAAAGTGTGTACAGTCTTTCAATAAAAAGTCTTCATGAGTCGTTTCTGATCTGCAGCAGATTTATGAATATCTACTTATATTAATGTAATTCTCAAACTTTTATAAATTTCAAGGTGAGACGGAGATGGCGGCCAAACTAGAGGCGCTGTATGGTGACATTGACGCTATGGAATTCTACGTCGGAGTAATGGTGGAGAAACACCGGCCGGCCGGCATGTTCGGCTCCACTATCATAGAAGTTGGCGGTCCCTTCTCTGTCAAGGGACTCCTGTCCAACCCCATCTGTAGCCCCAAATACTGGAAGCCTTCCACTTTTGGGGGAAACAAAGGATTTGAAATGGTCAAAACAGCATCCTTGAAAAAGTTGTTCAGTCAAAACTCCAAGCTCACACAGCCTGTTTCATTTCATATACCAGGTGTGGAAGATGCTGGTGATGTGAAGCAGGGAGAGTACCAAGGGGAAGCTCAGCAAAGCAAATCAGAGCTGTAGAGTAATGCTCATATCCATCATCAGTATGGGTGTATATTGTGTCATCAGACTGGTGAGGTTTGCCATTTATATGACATTGAAGCCCCAAAACGGTCATGTCAATTAAGCTAACCAAACCGTTTTGTGACACAAAACTTCATAATCCAGCATCACACATTCATCATGGTGGTACATAAATGCCACATTTGTGCCATCCCAGTGCCACATCTGTGATATATCTGTGCCATATTGTGCCATATCTGTTCCATATCGTGCAATATCGGTGCTACATCTGTTTCACATTTGTCTCCCATCAGTCAATCAAGGGCATTGTTCATGTAGTAATCAGGGAACACATTGTACTTATATTATTGTTCACATGTAGCATACCATACAGAGCAGAGCCATTGATATTATGAAAGAATCATTCATACATTATATCATTTTATTCCAGAGAGTTCATGGTCGTCAGGATTATACATATGTGTGTAAATTGATGTAATAATTACATTATAGAGATATCTGGTATATCTTATTTATACAATATACTTATAGACACATTTGGATACTATTTTCTTTATATCTTTCTAGTCCACTCTCAAGATATGAGCTTGCGCAGTTTTGACATAAATAGCTGTTGTCACATTCTATATGGTGTAAATGTTTTGATTAGGTTGATTTGGATACAAGCAAACCTACAGCAATAACTTGTAATGGAGGAAAGACATATTATTGCTGCCTAAGGTAGCTGCTGTTGATGATGTTTAAAGGTTTCATATCACTTAGGACGGACTTGAAACCGTTTGCTTTTATTTATTTGTAAAGGGGCATTCACTGTTTGAATTTGTATATACACAATCACCAAGATAGACAGTACTACGATAGCTAAATCTATTTATCCGAGTGTGTTGACGGTATTTAGACGTCTAATACTGACACACAGTTTTACTGCATTTGGTAATTACATTACTGTTGTGATGATATTGATATTGATGATAGATCTAAGATTGATATAAACCATCAATATTGTGCACAGAGCAGTTTTGGGGAATTCCATATTGAAATTCGATGAAAATTAATGTTCTATGTACATAATATATGCAAATATACTAAAAATAACTTATCCACATTCTATTTCAATGTAGGGTCTCTCTCGCGAAACTCAGGGATATGCAAGTTGTTGAAAATATTGACATTTCATTAATTCCATTTATCATCCAGTTTTTTTGTATCTTATAACAGTTTTTGCAAGTGATTATACTTTTGTTATTAAATCGAAATCAAAACTTGTTCTGCTTGATATTATGTTTATATCATGTAACTGCTATCTGCAATCACCGTTGTGAGTTCATTATGTAACCAGAAAGCCAATAAAAAGATTCCAATATAAAAGTACATCTTTGTGGTCTTTTTCTGGAAAAACTATAGTGGCCTCATGTAGATGATATAATCTTTTCTCATCTGTTGTCCTTTGGCCACTACAAGTATTATCATAGTATGTACAACGAAAAGGGTGAAAATACAAGATATAACTTATCATGATCCCCAGTTGATCTATCAAAACCACTTTAAAATAAATTCAAATCAAATAATTATCAAGTGGAAAGTGTTTGAATAATGGTAGGTACCTCAACCTCTAAGATGTAGCCGAGACAACAATGTATGGCATGCACTGGGAAAAGGGACATTAATGCGCCCTGCACTAAGGTCCTTTTTTGCAGACCGTGTCATAATTATATAAATAGATATGATTACCATTCTTGTTATCTTCTGAACTGCATGAATGCCCCTGGCTCTGGGCATAGTTCACACTTGTCACCCAAGAGGGCGTCACTGTGCGTTGCTTGAGGGGGTACCCTTGAAGGAAAATGTGTTGTAAAAGATGGCGCCACCTATCGTCGTCAGTTGTCTTTCTGTACAGATATGGCCATTTTTATCCACTTGTGGGTTATCTATGTTAATTCATGCAGTTGGATTTGAGTCTGTACCAAACAACTGAACCGTACAGAGACTACTCTCTCGTAGAAATGCTTGAGGGATCTTCCAATGATAGATGGTTTATTGGCTGGGGTATTTTCCACTGGTTAGGGTCTTCTAACCTCATGTGTGGTCTTATGTACCTAAATGCTTTCCCTGTATGTTACAAAATAGCATAGCGTACAAAAACAACCATCCATTATTGATAATATTAAGTGGTCAGTAAAGTGGTCAGTAAAGAAGGAGCATGTTAACACCTCAATATACCCCTGGTATAAAGAGATTAGAAGATCATTGGTACTGCCAATGCAGCAGCACCATTGGAGACACTTGACATTAATCACAACTTCAATGATGCTACTTTTAGCTTCTTTTTTATTGTGACATTGAACATTGTAATACATCTCAGGTTAGTAATGGAAATTGACAGCAGATCTATCACATGAATTTCTTTGACAGATCAAAAAGTCATCTTCATGAACACTGATGAAACATTGTACTAGCAGTACAAGTATACAACACCAAATCGTAGACTGCTTCTAATAATGGACACTGACTTCCTCAAGAAAGAAAATACATTTACCGTGTAATACTTATGAACGGTGACTGGTTGTAGACCAGTTAACGAGGCTCAGGGGGGTTCCACTGCTAGACCATCTGTGACAAGTATTGAGGAAGGTCGGTCTTTTATACCACAACCTTCCTACTTCACCTGCCAGATTTCCAACTGAGTTGTGAATCACTCTCCACCAGAGGTTTGGTGGGGGTGTGACTAGTGGGGGCACACAGCTATTGGATTAGTATGGACCCCTACTCTCCTGGGAGAGTGTGGAGACCGCTCACCTGGCCAGACTGTGAGTCTGTCCTGGTGTTGGACTAATACCAGACTCTTTGTTGTAAATTTTATTTACAAAAGAGTCTAAAAACCTTAAAAAAGGTCCTAGCCTGGGTTGTCTAGTAACCCAATGTGTCCCAACAGAATGGTTTCGACATTAGTCTCATCAGTAGCCTTGTGGGAAGGTGTTTTTGGTATGAAACCAAAAATTGCAATTCATGGTGGATATTAAATATTCGCCTGTGGAGCACTATTTTACCTGAAAAGTAACACATATGTGTAATACTTATGAAGGTACTATCATATTCCGAAATTATAACTATTGTTAAAATGTGTTAATATGTACACTAACCAAATGAAGTAATTTCGTTATACCCGTACAGTTCTGATAGCTGTTCGACCGTGTAAATTAGATTTATGCACATCAACGAGAGTGTAAGAAAATTAAAGGATAGTCCTTATTTGATCCATTAAACAAGTGTTTTAAGTCAGCAGGTTAGAAGTACTTTAGACCACCTGCACTCCATGGATACTACAAACTGTACATTTTCGAAGAAAAATCCAACCATAAAGAGATTCACAGATTAACTAATTAATAAAATATGTACATCTCTTCTTGCAATATAACTGTCTTCAATATGACGTAATATGATAATTATGACGTCACGTCACCATTACGTCATACTGTGAAGGTCCGTTCCTCTGTTGATACCTCGGTGAGCGGTGATGGTGCGAGCGACTCGTATGTTGATGAGTTAGAGTTAGCCGATGAGGACTTATGAACTGTAGCATGGACTGGAGACTGTGCCATCATAGTGGTACCACCATAGGGGTAATTATTGTTTTGCTGTGAGGAAACCAATGATGTAAATAATGAAATTATGATACATACAATTTTAAACTATCTTGATGTACAATAGACGGAGAAGTTGTCACACGTTTGCTAAAAACATGTTTAAATGTTATTGTAGCAGGAAGAACAGAAATAAGCGAAGTCTAATTCTGATTACGCTTCTGACCTTTATACAGTCAAAAGTATTCATTTAATATGAAAACATTTTTTTGTTTCATACAGACTTCAAAAAAAGAGAAAATGTCAATGCACTCACCTTTGGTATACAGCGTTGTATACACATGGTGGCCACACAGCCTAGGATGGTACCGGTCGTACCGATACACAACCCAAATATAAGAACAGCGATGAGCGCCAGGTACAAGCTGGTGATGTGTTTCACATCTCCACAGGTGGAGAACTCCAGGACATTTATACCACCATCACTCCTGTAGATAAAATAGGGATTATGAAGTAGAAATTTATTTAAGGTATACACATGGGACCAAACCTGTACCACTACACAGCAACTGCAGCACTACTTGGTTTGTTTAAATTTCTTCAACTAATATTATTCCCTATGAAAGCTTTGAAATACTTATCAGGCAGAGCAGGTTCTAAAGTTATAAAGCTGGTTTCCCGAACGATTCTGATGGTTTAGCCATGCTAAGGGAACACATTATGAAAAACGCAAATGCTTCCAACGTTTTATCTAAATAGACCAGCACTCAAGCACAGCAGCACAGTGGTGCCCCCTGTACTTAGATTTAGACCAAACAATAGTATTCTACATGGAGGAGTTGTTTGCAATATGAGCCTGGCATACATCAGAGAGCAATATTGTCTGCAACCTGTAAGTCCTCCCTTCCCACAAAAAAGAAAGAGAACTCTTCAATTTGAGCTAAGACTGACTCCTTACCACAATAATTAATATAGAACATATCATTTTTATAATATCGGTAGGAGTTAACGATGAACACCTAGATTTTTACTTTACATAATGACAGATATTCTATAAACTGTAATAAGAGTGTAAATGGCTTGGTTGAGAAATGCCCTTCGACATGTGATTATTAATGCCAAATAAAAAATCGAAACTCAAACTCAACTCAATGCTATTATTAATATGACAGAATATTTGATTTTCCCTGAGCAGCTTACCTTGCACACAAGCACTGTTCGAGACCATCCTCACAGTCGCCGTACACCTGGACAACAACACCATACTGTTGACTATCCAAACATCCGCTGATTGATAATAGGGCATAACTACATGTTCCCATAAATGATGTCGCTGCCACCCATGCCAACACCTGAAGAAGGAAGCAGAACTATTCGGTTAATTGTTCTCTATTAACCATCCCTCAACATCTTTGTCACCTTAAATCACTGTATAATCGGCAAAATAATTATGAGGTTTACTGTGATTTACTGTGGTTTAAATCATTGTGCAGCTATAGAAAGAGTTTTTAACATCTTTGTAAATACCCTGTTTCATGTGATATTTCATGCAGCGGTAATTACTGACACAACCATATTGAGCCTAACGTAGTTTTGTGAAATTACCTTGTGCAATTAAAATACTTTCAAAACTCAGAAAGAATGTGACATGGTCTACTTGCCAACTTCCGCTTGCCCGTCGCTGCACAAACCACTCCAGTGGCACCGACCACTATTGGCTGAAAAAGAGAAATGAAAATTTTATGAAATAGAATCTAACTACAGTGAAACTTCATTATAAGGAACTCTGATATAAGCAGACCTTGCTTATAAGGAGCAGATTTGTGTGGTCCCGATTTTCCCCTATACACTTCTATGATAAGAAAACTCTCTTATACAGAGGTAGTTTTACCTGAACCTCTGATATAAGGATGTAATTTGGCTGATTTTCTCATTTTGTATGTGTAAACCTTACTCTGGGAAGTCATCTCTCAGGGCTACAGTCACAGACTGATAAATTGCCCAGTGTACACGACTAGAAATGTGGGGAGAATACTTTTGTAGCTGCCCTAGGGCAGAAGGGAGATCAAATGTTCCAGTAAGGGACCAGGAGGGATTGTAGATTTATATAAATTGTAATATATAAATTGTATTGAATCAGGTCTATTAGGGTATAATAGACACCTATAGAGATATGCACTCGTGAGTGAGTTCAACACCAGTCTCAATATGCCGCGTGTTACAGGCAATTCTTGCAATGAGGGAGTGTGGTGCCTGCCAAGTCTAAAAGGAGGCATTCCTCATTGCAAGAATTGCCTGTAACAAGCGGCATACTGAAACTGGTGTTGAACTCACGTGAGAGTCCATGTCCACCTGTGGAGCTACACCTGGTGTCTGCCAGAACCAGTTCTGTCCTTTTTTCTCATCTATTTTGAGGCAGTACACATGTCTGCTGGCCGACAGAGCCGTACTGGCTTTTCTCTTCAACAAGGCTGTGCATGGTTACTTGGCTGACAGAGCCATATTGATCATGACTCTACATAGGTAGCTTGGCTGACAGAGCCATACTATTACTCTGCATGGGTAGCTTGGCTGACAGACCCCATTTTGTTCTTGTATGCAGGTGGTATATGGAATTAGGAGCTGGAGGGAAATATTGGAGAATGGGGAATGGGAAAATGTCATTATCATGAACAGATCTCTGCACACAGTTGGTTATGTAACATGTGAACTACAGACAAGCATACAAGAGATGTCAAGCCCAACAGATTTGATAGCTTTGCATCTTCCCAATTTCTTTTATGTTCAGGAAACTACACTGAGAGGATCACATCTATGTCTTTATGAAATTGCACTGGTCTAAGCGTCAATTTCAAATCCTTCCAAGTGCTATCTCTCCCTATAATCTTTTCTTAGATAACACTATCGAGAAACCCATGTATATTATTTATATATTTAGCAATTCAACCACAACCACACCTGAGTCATAGGGTAGCCTTGAAGAGACCCCAATCAGCTGCTGAGGCCACAGCTTCCTTTCAGACATGACATAACACTCTGAATGCATACAGATGGTGCCAGCAGATTAAAGTTACAAGTCTCTATCAAAGCATTCTGTGGTAAATCTGTAATCTGAGATAAGACCATGGTTGAGGGAATCAGGGGATTCCAAGATGAAATCGCTTCCAGTGTGCCTACTATACACTACTATACATGTTAACATTAAATGTACATAAGATATGTACAGGGAAGTCAAAATTGTCTTTAGTTGTCATATTGGTATTGATACATTGAGACTGAGTTTCCCAAATATAGGCTTAGCTCGAGCCAGTCTTGACCAAAACAAAAGAAAAGGTTTGCTGTGGTACAGATCAGAGAAAATAGTCTACAGATATTATATACATTTTTTGTTTCAGAATCATGCAAGTGGTTGTGTGGTATGCCCTAGACCTCTGATTGGTCATTCCCATTTGTAGGTCACTGAGAGCTGCAGTAGAAGGTTTTTCTTTAAGTGGCAATTATCGCCTGAGACATCGGGTCTAGCTGGTTACTGGTAAGTGCTGTCTCCTTGACTGCAGTTTAACTTCACTGGTACTCATGATCAGCTATATATAGAATAGTTTATTGAGGCATTCAGCGAAGAGGCAACATGGCGCTAGCTCCAGTAGAAAAAGTAGATTGACTTAGACTAATTATGCAAATGGTTGTTCTGAAAGAGTGAGGCAAAACTGTGATTAAGAAACGAAAGTTTCTTTCGTTTCACTGAATAATGTTCTATTCATATTAATCCATAATGACTATAGTTATTGATCTATTAATTCATTCAATGATTAGAAATATGGTATGTATTTCTCCATGGCCAGTTAGAGTCAGACAGTATACCATTCAATCACTATGTACATCAGTTTGGCTATCAGTAGGTATCCCAGGAGGTTTGAAGATATTATTGTTGCAAATTTGGAAACTTATTAGATTGATAGACCTTGTTAAATGAGGAAATACTGTTTTTATATGATACAGATCGGTCAAGCGGTTTGGATTTGGGAGCCATTTAAAAGTGTCAAAATGAGGTGTGGACTTAGCCAAATTTGGCCCTTCTCCCCAGGCTCATTATGCATGCATATTAGAAGCCCTATGTGATATCCGGAAAAAGGAATAGACATTGTGAACTGTCTGGATCCTGATCATAGCATATATCTCCTTATTTCAGTGAGGAGTCAATAACTTCAGACTTCAAGTTTTATTTTTACAGGCCCTTAAAATCATGATATATTACATGAAAGTCATAGGTTTAGCATAGAAATCTGCAAATTATTGCAAGTTTGGTAGCGTCTGACGTCACCAATATGCCAGAAATTCCCTTGGTTCTTTGGAAACCCTTTCTATAGGTAGTGGAGACTGTGCTTATTTTTTTACCTTTCTGCATACCCAAGGTTAACTTCACAATTTTCATCAAAAAATGTGAAAAACACTAATTTTACCAATGTCACTGGACAGTGAATATGACCAATTTCCAAATTGACACTACACAACTGCTGCTTCAAATATCAAGCTGATTTCTCTTTTAGGCACAAGTCAATATGATATATATCAGTTCAAACAATCTTTAGCTATCAATAATATTACATAACACTGATTGATCTGATGAAAAACATGAAATACTCTGAAATTGCTGAGGAATCGCTTACAGTTGGCTACTTTATTGCATCTTTAGGACAATATTTCTCATTGACCTATGAATTTGTCTTTTAATATTGACTTGTTTATATCATTCCTATAGCATAAAGAGACAATTATGTAACTATTATGCCTACTATGAAATGATTTACAAATCCTGAAATTGTGGTGTTCCATGCCGGGTACAAATCCGTTTGCACTTGGTGTACATATGTCAAATCGAATGCTATTGTATGTAATCTCAGGTTTGAGTGTCCTGAGGGGTCATATGTATTGATATTGCATATTATGTAACCTATTTATAGCCAATATGTGAGGACATGTGCCTTTCGACCTGAGCTCTGGTACAATGGTTAGGTCCTTTATTCTACTCTCGCTCTTATGCCATTATATCTATCAACAGAGTTGTTAGTGCATCTCATGGAGCAAAGAAATACCTTTCAAATAATCCACAATATGTGTACAAAACATTTTGAAAAAGTACCAAAAAGTACCAAAAATAGCCAGAAATTTCTCATTTTCTTAATTAAAAAATACTTCCAATGGGCTTATCCCCCCTTTCTTTACCTCAAAATGACACTCAGAGTGTCCCGCTTGCTATGGTAAAATTCCTGAGACTGTATCTCTAATAGCGTGGGAGCAAGGACAGTTTGAATTTCAAGGCTGCAGAGGGTTGAGCCCTTGATTCTATTTTCGCTTTTACGCCATTAAGCATATTGACTAATTAGTTGGTGCATCTCATAGAGCAAAGAAATACCTTTCTAACAACCCCAAATATGTGTACATAACATTTAGAAAAAGTGCCGAAAATTGCCTGAAATTTCTTATTTCTTCCTTTAAAAATACTTACAATAGGCCTATCGCCACTTGTAATACCTCAAAATGACCCCCTCAATGTCTTGCTTACAGTGGTGAAACTCCTGATACTGTATCTCTAATGGCGTGGGAGCGAAACCAATGTATAGACAGTGTGTGCTTCATGGCTGCATGGCTACTCAATAATTATAGGTCTCGTTTTCCGATTTTTAGAGAAGTTCACAGCATCAGGAGGGGTATCTAAAAGTATGATACATCTATCATGATGCATCAGGGTGATGCGCATACATTTTACCTTCCAGTAGCATATTTCAAATATGCAATACTCCAAATAGTAAGGGTACAGAAGCAGTTCTAAAACATGTGTTTTAGAGATTTTCTATGCGAGGACACGGCCAGCGGTCGCCTACTAGGATACATACTATCAGTGAATGAGTCACGTACTGCGTCCGTAAGGCAGTGATTTCACACCAGTCAAATTGATAATCTGTCTCTGATCCATCAATGGGGATTTACAACAATGGCAGGACGGATTGGTGTCGGATGAGCAATAGCTCCTTAATTTCCAGGATTGTGCAATCAATGCTTAAGTATGCTTAGCAGTAATCCAGTCAGTGTATTAGTCAATCCGTTAGTAAGTTGGCTAGTTGGATCAGCAGATCAGGGTATCAATCAGTCAGCTGATTTGTTACCCAGGGGGCAGAACATTAAATGAACACTGTTAAAGGTATGTAAATGTTGTTTTAACGGTGATTCAATGTTGATTCAACATTGGAATGAACTTTGTACCCATTGGGTAGTAAATCAATGTTTGTGTCAAACAATCAGTCAGTCTGTCGGTCTGTCTGTCTGTCTGCCTGCCTGTCAGTATAAAATCATGGATCAGTCTGTACTTATAAATCCTGAACCAGTGCTAAATGTCAGTTGTTTCGCTCGTACTTTATAGTTTCCTTCTTGGGAGTTATTTTTACACAGGATAGGAGTCAAATACTGACTATTTTGATGTTGAGGCATGCAACATGAATTTGTTTCTTTGAAGGCTCTCCAGTAATTTTAATCTCTGAGGTTCATGTAAATATTGGGATATTTCGTAATAAATGCAATAATGTAGTTGATCACTCGGCGCTAGTTTTGTTAAAGGAATGATTTTGCATGATAGGTTAATTTAGTTTTGTACTAAATTTTTATTTCAGAGACCCCAACAGTAGTCAAGGTATGCAAGAAAGGATTGCCAATTAGACGGCCATTATGTATAGGTAGGTTTAGAGAAGATCAAAGGGCTTTCCCGTCTACATTTTTCTTTTTCTTTCATTTCTAAATCGGATTATACAGTGATTCCCCTACTCATACCTTGGTATTGTGACTTTGGTATATGCCTAGAGTGAAAAGAAAATCTGTCAATTTGATAATTTGAAAAAACACAATATCGAATGGTCTTGTCAAATAGTCCCGGAAATTCGGAAATTCTGTTGAATCACCATCTGTCGAACTGCCAATCAAATAGTCTGCCAGCGAGAAAAAGAAACTGCTTATATTTCCGTTTTAGGTGTGAACAAGTGGGTGTGTAGCGACCCTTAGATCTTTCACAGTTAAATCTACTTGTTCTTATAGAATAGCTCATTGGGGTCTGAAATAAAAGGCTCTTCTGTAAGTGGAGACCATCCCCTTAGACACCAGACTTAACTCGAGCTATTTACTAGTGAGTTGATAGCAGGCACTGCGGCCCAGCTATTATAGAGTTAATTAAGGCATTTAGGAAAGAGACAATGTAGCTTTAAGGGGCAAAGCAGATAGACCCCAGATTGTGTATGAGTACTCCTTCCCCCAAGCAGCCAGCATTGCATAATGGGTCTTATTTGGGTCCCAGGTGGGCTGCTAGATGTATAGTACCTGTCCCGGTTTTGTCCTGGGCTGCCGAGTGGGCCCATGTCGGCTAGCCCATTTGTGTGATGTCCAGATCCAGCCCATATCAAAATCATTTTAACACAGCACCAGAGTACTTTGAAATCTATCGATAATAAAGAGCAAAACCTAGTTGAGCTTTCCAGGATAAAGTACACATTGCGCAGAGCTGTATGGGTCTGCATTATCCCAATCAGTATGGATGTAAAACTTATTCTGTCTGTGCTGCTTGCAACTGAAAGGCCTCTACCACATAATTAATCATTTATTTCATCATCTCACTTCTCTTATTGCAGTTGTTCCTAAAGTGGTAAAACACATGGATTGAAACAAGAAGATGCTCCAATAATTACACAGTCAGGCACTTTTACACTTCAAGCTCCAGACTGCCATTTATTGTGTTGGCTTTTTCCCCTGAAAGAGATCATTCAAGCTGTGTTTTTCCCGACTTCCTCCTCCCTATTTTAATTAAACTAATTATGGAGAGGAAAGTCAGCAAACTAAATCTGAAAGAAAGCTAAAATTGTCACACTTCTCTGCGTGGAGTCCATAGATACTACTTACATTCACGTGTGTATACCTATACTAATTAATTTTGTGTAAATGGCTCTTTTAGTATGTTCTAAGAAGATGATATCAAAGAATAAAACATAAAGACATAATATCAACATCTGTCCATTCATCAATTCAAGAAGCGTACTGGGTACATCTTTTTTTCTCTTAATTGATGGCTCTGATTGAAGGTGTAAACATTGATAAAGTCTAAAAATGTTTTGGCCTAGCAGAGTTTGATGATGCTGCATAATTGTCATAGCTTTTGTCAACCATACATAAGTTCTACATAATTACGGCATTTCGTGTGGTGATGCAAATCACCTTGCTTCATTAATGAAGGGCTCCTGACCCAGCCCGGCACTCTCAGATAGAAGTGACACATATGCTCGTTCCCAAAAACAAGAAATAATGGTGCTTTTTTCACCCTCTTCCAATGTCCCCAAAATCAATGAAAAAGGGATATTCTTAAGATAACTTCTCGTTTCCCAAGGAAAGGGGTATATTTAGAGGCCAAGCTCTGGGATTTATCAAAAAGGGACTGAACATCCACATTGAATAAAGGGTGTAGGAGGATTCCGAATGTGTGGTCTTAAGTCAACACACAAGGGAAATGTAGAACCAGAGAGGGTTCAGAACATTCTTGAAATTTCAGAAAGGGGGTTGGTTAAAAGTATGTCAGCGTTTTGTGGAAAAGGGGTGCTTTTTTACCATGAAATGTTCGTGTTTTTTCCACAAAAAGGGGTCATTTTCTGACCCAAAGTCTGTGGAAAAGGGGGCAATTTAGAGGGGAGAGAACGAGCATGGTATCATTTCTATCTGGGGGTGTGTGGGGGGGGGGGGGGCTCCTGATCCCCCTTCAAGGTCTTTCCTTTCAGACGAGCGGCTCATAGAGCAGCTCACAGCACTTCTAAAGGTAGTCTAAGGTAGAGAAAGTCGTCGGAGATCAATGAAACTGGTTCAAAGACATGTATTGAGCCATTCATAGAGTTCATGGGCCAACAGAATCACTGAATATATACCGCTTAACTAAGTCCCAGGAGGTTCAATATTCGTCCCCAACCAACCTGCAAATATGTTAACAATAAGGATATCTTCAGTCTGCGTAGCTTATCTCCATTGCATGTCATTTCATAGAAAACATAACAACCACAATCGGAATAGAGCTATAGTGGAATATTATGTTGATACAGAGTAGGAATTTAACACTATTTGACTTGTCTTTGGCATTCGTAGATTTGGGACTTTGAGGTCTATACAGTCAACCTACACGATCTAGGACATCTTTTATTTCCTTGTACACCTCAATTATATATTGACACAGATATAATGCCTGATTACCACTATACATCAAATTTAGGTATCTAGTACATCAAGGTACAAATGATAAAATTAACACACCTTCACGTTTTGATCCCCCACACTGTTAACTGGGAATGACCCGGGGGCAGCTTGTGGACCAATCCTCTAAAGCTGACTGACCGTTTTATTGCACTGTTACTATGGCAACATGGTAGGGCGCGGGAAATCAAGGGCTTCCTGGGTTGACATGTAAACACACACGGCCTATGAATTTTCCACATAGATAGTGTTAATACGTTATTGTAGTTCTGCACAATTCTATACACCACGTTACAAATTAATACTTATACAATAATTATTGCAATGGACAATATAGCCAGACAACATTGATCCCATATCTCTTTAGTTGGGCCAGCTAATAAGTTATCAATGGTATCCGTTCGCTAGTAGCACTCCGGTATCCCCTGGGTACCGAGCTTGTGTATGTTTTTAAGATACAAATAAAGTCCCCGTCTATAACATCGTACTTACTCCTTTTGTTGTTTATTGGTTATATCAGAGAGCCGGCCAGCTACAGTACAATTTAAAATGTTCAACCAGGGAACGGTGATTTCAATTCCTATACATTTTCAAACCTCCCATGATACAGTTGTATCAGTGAACATCCCCATCATTCCATCAAATATTATGAATTGAATTTATAAATATCATTCTCTGACAACCTCAACTAATCACACTCTATAACCTTCAGTGCCCTTTGCTTCCCTTCTTCATATTTGCTTTTGTCTTTGATGTACTTTATTGTTAACCATCGTTATACCCAGAGAATCTATATGTTCTACAAACTGCCCTTGTTCTCAGTTCTCCCCACCCTCACATTATCTCAGCTTTTAAACTATTAAACTATTAAATAAATCACCATCAGAGCAGACTGTATAGGGTTACCCTCTGCAGAAACTGATCATCATTTTTTAGCAAGTGAGGAAGTGTGAGAAACAAAGGGGTACATTTTCAGGTATCACGGTGAGAAAGAGTATGCTACATCGACCATAGCCTGCAGATAAGTGCTATAGCTTGTGAGATGCTAGGGGAAAACATGGAGGGATGTTCCCTATGCCATGCAATTATGTTGTGCCTTTTCAGTGAAAAAACACCTGGGTGGAGAGTGGATCAGGCTTTCCAAACACATTGTAATTATTTGGACACATCACGTGACAGCTGCCACAGTCAATAGAGATGCATGACTCCTGAGGATGCAACCCTGGTATTCTGCCAGATATAAATTGTAACAAGGGAAAGGGCTGGGGGATTAAGGCTTTGAAGAACATTAAGGGAATCGAAGAATAGATGAAGAGGAATGATGAGGAAGAACAAAGGCTCTTTCCCTAGGGGGTAGTAATACAGGGCTTTGAGAAGGAGATGCATTTGTAATGAATAGAACAAGCTCAGCCGGAAAATAAGCCACTTAGTCTCACACCACTTTATTATGGCTACTAAGAGAGCTTAGAGAAGTCTTCCAAGAACTCACCTTTCAATCTCTCAACACGTGCCTTCTATAATGTTGTTTTTAAAATGGCCATTGAGAAACCACAGCTATATAGCACTTTGACTAGAAGGGCACCTGGGGCATGAGGTAACGTTGAAGAGCTTCCAAGGCCACATCCTCCTTTTAGACATGACCTAACACTGTGGATGCATACAGGTAGTGTATACTAAAGTAGTGAGGGCTTTAAGGAGATTAGAGCTACTGCACTCTATTAAAACATTTTGTGGCAAATCTATAATCTGACATAAGGCCATGGTACAGAAGTATTGTAATTATTTGGACACATCACGTGACAGCTGCCACAGTCAATAGAGATGCATGACTCCTGAGGATGCAACCCTGGTATTCTGCCAGATATATATTGTAACAAGGGAAAGGGCTGGGGGATTAAGGCTTTGAAGAACATTAAGGGAATCGAAGAATAGATGAAGAGGAATGATGAGGAAGAACAAAGGCTCTTTCCCTAGGGGGTAGTTATACAGGGCTTTGAGAAGGAGATGCATTTGTAATGAATAGAACAAGCTCAGCCGGAAAATAAGCCACTTAGTCTCACACCACTTTATTATGGCTACTAAGAGAGCTTAGAGAAGTCTTCCAAGAACTCACCTTTCAATCTCTCAACACGTGCCTTCTATAATGTTGTTTTTAAAATGGCCATTGAGAAACCACAGCTATATAGCACTTTGACTAGAAGGGCACCTGGGGCATGAGGTAACGTTGAAGAGCTTCCAAGGCCACATCCTCCTTTTAGACATGACCTAACACTGTGGATGCATACAGGTAGTGTATACTAAAGTAGTGAGGGCTTTAAGGAGATTAGAGCTACTGCACTCTATTAAAACATTTTGTGGCAAATCTATAATCTGACATAAGGCCATGGTACAGAAGTATTCAAGATGGAATCACTTCCAGTATGTGCTGACTTTACTATATCAAAATAAAACAACGTTGTTCCCCTTTGGACCACTACTACAAAAAATAAACTCATCTATATGATACACTTTAATTTTGTACATCAATACAAACTATGCAGAAAAGTTTCAATTGTCTTTCTTTTGTATTTTCGGTATTGATACACTGAGCCTAATTTCACTAAATATGGGCTTATCATGAGTCAAATTTGACGGAATCAAAATAGTTCAAGTTGACAAGTTGCATACACTTTTGTTCTAAGAGCCTGGTTGTGTAACATGCCCTAGCCATCTCATTGCTAATTCGTACATAGCTCACTGAGGACTGGAATAGAATACTTTATTTTCACTGAAAATGAAGAGCTTGGATGCAAAATGACATAAGCGACATTTTAAAAATGGGGACAAAATCTGACAAAAATATAGATTAGGGATTGAATTTATAAATATCATTCTCTGACAACCTCAACTAATCACACTCTATAACCTTCAGTGCCCTTTGCTTCCCTTCTTCATATTTGCTTTTGTCTTTGATGTACTTTATTGTTAACCATCGTTATACCCAGAGAATCTATATGTTCTACAAACTGCCCTTGTTCTCAGTTCTCCCCACCCTCACATTATCTCAGCTTTTAAACTATTAAACTATTAAATAAATCACCATCAGAGCAGACTGTATAGGGTTACCCTCTGCAGAAACTGATCATCATTTTTTAGCAAGTGAGGAAGTGTGAGAAACAAAGGGTTACATTTTCAGGTATCACGGTGAGAAAGAGTATGCTACATCGACCATAGCCTGCAGATAAGTGCTATAGCTTGTGAGATGCTAGGGGAAAACATGGAGGGATGTTCCTAATGCCATGCAATTATGTTGTGCCTTTTCAGTGAAAAAACACCTGGGTGGAGAGTGGATCAGGCTTTCCAAACACATTGTAATTATTTGGACACATCACGTGACAGCTGCCACAGTCAATAGAGATGCATGACTCCTGAGGATGCAACCCTGGTATTCTGCCAGATATAAATTGTAACAAGGGAAAGGGCTGGGGTGCCTAAATCTGCCACTGCAGCTGGATGAAGATATGGAGACAGTTGGATTTTGGAACTGGACAGTGGAGCGATTCATAGACTGAGGTCATGACTGTATTAAATACAGAAAATAAGCATGCAAGTAGCAAATATCTCATGAAAGCGATGCTCAACTCCCCTTAAGATTAAAGACCAACGATTTTCCCAATAAATGTCAAGCTGGTGAACACAGATGTGTGAATACCAAGCAGCAGCAAGCGTGGCGAGTCTGGCTGGTTGATTTAACAAGGGATAGGGATACTGACAGGGATAGCGTTAGAGGAACACCCTCTTGAATGGCCGAACAACTGCATACACATATCACAGGGTGACTCATACAGCCTTGACCCATAATCTTTTAATTTTCGTTTATTTGTTAATTTAACTTGACTAAGGGACTACGGAACCACTAAGTTACTATGAGAGGTCACTTTCGTAGGTCTGTTAGAGGGACACTTTTACACCACCCATAGTGAACCGAACATCTATGGACTGTTAAAGGATTCTCTGATTCAGGCTTTGAATAACATTAAGGGAATCGAAGAATAGATGAAAAGGAATGATGAGGAAAAACAAAGGCTCTTTCCCTAGGGGGTAGTAATACAGGGCTTTGAGAAGGAGATGCATTTGTAATGAATAGAACAAGCTCAGCCGGAAAATAAGCCACTTAGTCTCACACCACTTTATTATGGCTACTAAGAGAGCTTAGAGAAGTCTTCCAAGAACTCACCTTTCAATCTCTCAACACGTGCCTTCTATAATGTTGTTTTTAAAATGGCCATTGAGAAACCACAGCTATATAGCACTTTGACTAGAAGGGCACCTGGGGCATGAGGTAACGTTGAAGAGCTTCCAAGGCCACATCCTCCTTTTAGACATGACCTAACACTGTGGATGCATACAGGTAGTGTATACTAAAGTAGTGAGGGCTTTAAGGAGATTAGAGCTACTGCACTCTATTAAAACATTTTGTGGCAAATCTATAATCTGACATAAGGCCATGGTACAGAAGTATTGTAATTATTTGGACACATCACGTGACAGCTGCCACAGTCAATAGAGATGCATGACTCCTGAGGATGCAACCCTGGTATTCTGCCAGATATAAATTGTAACAAGGGAAAGGGCTGGGGGATTAAGGCTTTGAAGAACATTAAGGGAATCGAAGAATAGATGAAGAGGAATGATGAGGAAGAACAAAGGCTCTTTCCCTAGGGGGTAGTAATACAGGGCTTTGAGAAAGAGATGCATTTGTAATGAATAGAACAAGCTCAGCCGGAAAATAAGCCACTTAGTCTCACACCACTTTATTATGGCTACTAAGAGAGCTTAGAGAAGTCTTCCAAGAACTCACCTTTCAATCTCTCAACACGTGCCTTCTATAATGTTGTTTTTAAAATGGCCATTGAGAAACCACAGCTATGTAGCACTTTGACTAGAAGGGCACCTGGGGCATGAGGTAACGTTGAAGAGCTTCCAAGGCCACATCCTCCTTTTAGACATGACCTAACACTGTGGATGCATACAGGTAGTGTATACTAAAGTAGTGAGGGCTTTAAGGAGATTAGAGCTACTGCACTCTATTAAAACATTTTGTGGCAAATCTATAATCTGACATAAGGCCATGGTACAGAAGTATTCAAGATGGAATCACTTCCAGTATGTGCTGACTTTACTATATCAAAATAAAACAACGTTGTTCCCCTTTGGACCACTACTACAAAAAATAAACTCATCTATATGATACACTTTAATTTTGTACATCAATACAAACTATGCAGAAAAGTTTCAATTGTCTTTCTTTTGTATTTTCGGTATTGATACACTGAGCCTAATTTCACTAAATATGGGCTTATCATGAGTCAAATTTGACGGAATCAAAATAGTTCAAGTTGACAAGTTGCATACACTTTTGTTCTAAGAGCCTGGTTGTGTAACATGCCCTAGCCATCTCATTGCTAATTCGTACATAGCTCACTGAGGACTGGAATAGAATACTTTATTTTCACTGAAAATGAAGAGCTTGGATGCAAAATGACATAAGCGACATTTTAAAAATGGGGACAAAATCTGACAAAAATATAGATTAGGGATTGAATTTATAAATATCATTCTCTGACAACCTCAACTAATCACACTCTATAACCTTCAGTGCCCTTTGCTTCCCTTCTTCATATTTGCTTTTGTCTTTGATGTACTTTATTGTTAACCATCGTTATACCCAGAGAATCTATATGTTCTACAAACTGCCCTTGTTCTCAGTTCTCCCCACCCTCACATTATCTCAGCTTTTAAACTATTAAACTATTAAATAAATCACCATCAGAGCAGACTGTATAGGGTTACCCTCTGCAGAAACTGATCATCATTTTTTAGCAAGTGAGGAAGTGTGAGAAACAAAGGGTTACATTTTCAGGTATCACGGTGAGAAAGAGTATGCTACATCGACCATAGCCTGCAGATAAGTGCTATAGCTTGTGAGATGCTAGGGGAAAACATGGAGGGATGTTCCTAATGCCATGCAATTATGTTGTGCCTTTTCAGTGAAAAAACACCTGGGTGGAGAGTGGATCAGGCTTTCCAAACACATTGTAATTATTTGGACACATCACGTGACAGCTGCCACAGTCAATAGAGATGCATGACTCCTGAGGATGCAACCCTGGTATTCTGCCAGATATAAATTGTAACAAGGGAAAGGGCTGGGGTGCCTAAATCTGCCACTGCAGCTGGATGAAGATATGGAGACAGTTGGATTTTGGAACTGGACAGTGGAGCGATTCATAGACTGAGGTCATGACTGTATTAAATACAGAAAATAAGCATGCAAGTAGCAAATATCTCATGAAAGCGATGCTCAACTCCCCTTAAGATTAAAGACCAACGATTTTCCCAATAAATGTCAAGCTGGTGAACACAGATGTGTGAATACCAAGCAGCAGCAAGTGTGGCGAGTCTGGCTGGTTGATTTAACAAGGGATAGGGATACTGACAGGGATAGCGTTAGGTCATAAATCACAGAATCTGTGCATATGGGATTATCACACTTCCGCAGGCCAGCATTCTCAGGATATTCATTTTCTAATGATTTCTTTTGTCTTATGATATCGGGATGGATGAGTTCTCGATGTTACATATGGGTTTTCATAGTTAAATACCCATATTTAACGTTCCAGGGGCCTAGAATAGGCCAAAATTGACCCAAAATTGGTCCAAAAATTTTAGAAAAAGACAAAATTTATAAATTTTTCAAAAGAACACACTAGATGTGGGTGGTTCCATATTTTTTACTTAAACTATGGGTCCTTGTGGTTAATCTGGAACAAAAAATGTATAAGTGGGGTCATTTTTTCTATATTTTTCAAGCAATATGAATTTTGTGAAATGGAATGTCCGGGCGAATTTTTAACAACATCCCCCCCTCCCACTTATTACTCATAATGCATATGCGTTCATTTTTGTCATTAAAAATTAGAGATATGTGGTAGTGAATGTATGGTGAAAAGAAAATTTGATTTACCCTGTAATCTTCTTGCCGAGGGGGATATGAGTGGTTTTCCTTCAAAATAGCCACTTTTGTCGACTAAACACCCAAATCATATTATTTCTTTCCCTATCCACAACAATCATATTTAACTATGCCAACTATGCTAGTTATTTAGCCCTCACATATACCTAAGAGCCCAGTAACTAGGACATTTGTTTCCATGGCATAGTCTGCAACAGCAGGGGAATAGTTTTATTATGTCCGGGCGATATGTCCGGGCGAAATATGTCCGGGCGAGTGACCCCTAGAACTCTACATGAATTTTCATACAGTAATAATAGGTCTACAGAAATGGCAGACCTACCCCCGGAAAGAGGAATATGTCAGTTATGCTTTGCAAAAATCCGCATCTCGATATTTAGTTTATTAAGCAATATGTAGGGTGTTTAGTGTCGTGGGGGTAAGGGTCGCTAAAACGGGATTGCCACTACTTTTCAAAATCCCTCCCGTGGGTTTCTTGTAATTCCTCAGTAACTATGGGGTCTATAGCATATTTGAACTATGTGTCATGAAGCCAGAATCCAGAGCTATCAAGAAATGTCATTGTTGTTAATTTAGAGTGGGTTTCAATATTGTAACTGAGTGGTATTTTATAGGCCTAGTGCATTGGACTGGTGGGTGCCCCAGAGTCCCTTGATTCGGGAGATATTCTTGGTAACTGCCTGTCTGACACATTCTATCATTTTTTAAATCTATTCTAAGTGATAATAAGTTGAGGTTTCTTATTGATCCCAGGTTTTAGCTAAGGGTTTACACTACAGTTGGAGGTTAGAGGGGATATAGATTTATCTACAATGAACAATGAATAATTATGTCAACCAGAGTCTGAGAGTCTGACTGTGGAAGGAAGGGGTTTCTCCTGTGTGGAGTGCTATGTGGTGCTGGGGTTCTGATGATTCTCTGCTGGTTGTAGATAAGCATTGATCAATAGAAGTGTAGGAATACACCAAAAGGGCTGTAGTAGATGGACGTATAGAGCAAAGAAGTGAGGGTGTTGGTATATAGTAGACCCCTATTAACTTTGGGGAAACACATGTAAAGTACTTTGAGGGGAAAATGTCCTCCCGAGTGACATTTAGTAATATTACAAGGCATTTTCAATAGATATTTACAGGTACACACAGATTTTTGCCCCCCTAAAGTTAAATACTGCCTGAAAGTATATGCCATTGGGGTTGTATTTCATATAATTAGTATCATCAATGTAACTCTGTACTCTTGTTAACCAAAACGACAAGTAATGTATATTTAGGGAGTTAAAATGAAGGTAAAATTTATGTCACCCCTCTGTACAAAATGATCCAATGCCGAGGAATATACCAATGACACATAGCAAAAAATGCTCAAAAACGGACCTCTAGGACTTACTTCAATAAGAAGAGTATATAAATGGGGACCAAACACAGATAGGAAGTTTTATGGCTACTCCTTGAGAAAAAAAACCAAATGTCACTCGCCCGGACATCGTTTCCAAGGTATCTAGGTTCAAGGTGTTGCCATAGCAACGGTTTTCATATTTAACTGATAACTCATAATGAGCAGGTAACCCAACACCTATACATTACCCACAAGAAATAACTTTGGGATACTCCAAGTTTTATTTTTAGATCCGGCCTTTCACCCCCAAGCCCCATATGCACACTTTCTGTGATTTTCGACCGCTAGAGGAACACCCTATTGAATGGCCGAACAACTGCATACACATATCACAGGGTGACTCATACAGCCTTGACCCATAATCTTTTAATTTTCGTTTATTTGTTAATTTAACTTGACTAAGGGACTACGGAACCACTAAGTTACTATGAGAGGTCACTTTCGTAGGTCTGTTAGAGGGACACTTTTACACCACCCATAGTGAACCGAACATCTATGGACTGTTAAAGGATTCTCTGATTCAGGCTTTGAATAACATTAAGGGAATCGAAGAATAGATGAAAAGGAATGATGAGGAAAAACAAAGGCTCTTTCCCTAGGGGGTAGTAATACAGGGCTTTGAGAAGGAGATGCATTTGTAATGAATAGAACAAGCTCAGCCGGAAAATAAGCCACTTAGTCTCACACCACTTTATTATGGCTACTAAGAGAGCTTAGAGAAGTCTTCCAAGAACTCACCTTTCAATCTCTCAACACGTGCCTTCTATAATGTTGTTTTTAAAATGGCCATTGAGAAACCACAGCTATATAGCACTTTGACTAGAAGGGCACCTGGGGCATGAGGTAACGTTGAAGAGCTTCCAAGGCCACATCCTCCTTTTAGACATGACCTAACACTGTGGATGCATACAGGTAGTGTATACTAAAGTAGTGAGGGCTTTAAGGAGATTAGAGCTACTGCACTCTATTAAAACATTTTGTGGCAAATCTATAATCTGACATAAGGCCATGGTACAGAAGTATTCAAGATGGAATCACTTCCAGTATGTGCTGACTTTACTATATCAAAATAAAACAACGTTGTTCCCCTTTGGACCACTACTACAAAAAATAAACTCATCTATATGATACACTTTAATTTTGTACATCAATACAAACTATGCAGAAAAGTTTCAATTGTCTTTCTTTTGTATTTTCGGTATTGATACATTGAGCCTAATTTCACTAAATATGGGCTTATCATGAGTCAAATTTGACGGAATCAAAATAGTTCAAGTTGACAAGTTGCATACGCTTTTGTTCTAAGAGCCTGGTTGTGTAACATGCCCTAGCCATCTCATTGCTAATTCGTACATAGCTCACTGAGGGCTGGAATAGAATACTTTATTTTCACTGAAAATGAAGAGCTTGGATGCAAAATGACATAAGCGACATTTTAAAAATGGGGACAAAATCTGACAAAAATATAGATTAGGTATAGTGAAATATAATCCTCAAACTATTCTTCTAAGACTCATTATTTTTCATCTCATTAGGAGCTACTTAGTATACACTCTATTACTGTTATTGATCTCAGGGTGTTTTTACAAAAAGCACTCTATGCTTCAATTCAGGGATGGAGATTATGTCGTTTTGCATCCAAACTCTTTAAATTATCCCCTAGTTGGTCAATGTTGTCTCCTTGACTTTAGTTTAACTTCCCTGATACCTAGCTATATAGATGGTTTAATGAGATATTTTTGTTTCCTTGGCCTTTCACAGTTATATTTTAATATACAGAATAGCTCATTTGGTGCTGAGATAGAAGGCTCTTCTGCATATTGGGGCTGTCCCTAGACACCAGACTTAAGTCTAGCTATTTCTGGTAACTGGAGTCTCTTCATAGCAGCCATTGGTGCCCAGCCATATGGTTATGGTTAACTGAGGCATTTAGGAAAGAGAGAATGTAGCACTAATGGGGAAAGCAGATAGACACCAGATCTTATTATACAAGTATACTTCGTCCCCAATCAACATTCATTACATAAAAGGTCACATTTGGATGCAGGTGGGCTGCTATATCAAAACCACCCTGGTTTTGTCTTAGGATGCCAAGTGGGCCCCATATAGGCTTGAACAGATTAGTAGTGCCTAAACCTAATTGAGGACCAACTCAATTTTACTCAAAAGTTTAAACCATGTTATTTTAAATGACCATTTTGGATGATATGGATGTGTATGTTTCGAAGTATTTAAAAAGTTGACTGAGTAGGTGGGTTGAGCCAATCTGGGATATCATTGGCATCTCCAAACAATAATGACTAAAACTAAACGTGAGTAAACCCAGCCTTTTGCGAAAAAAAATACATATGGGACCAATTAAGGAAAGCTCTCTGGGTCTGCTTTATCCCAATCAATGTAGATGTGAAACCTATTCTGCCTGTGCTGCTCCCAACTGAAATGCCTCGACCACATAATAAATAATTTATTTCATCCCAATTCTCCGGTCGCTGTTGTTCCTAAACGGGTAAAACCCATGGATTCAAATAAGAAGGAGCTCCCATAATTACACAGACAGGCACTTTCACACTTCAAGTTCCAAAACACCATCCATTGTGTTTGCTTTTTTTCTACAAGGAACCATTCATGGTGCTGTCAGGGGAGTCACAAAGCTTTGTTTTTACCCTACTTCCCTCTCCCTGTTTAAATTGAACTAATTATTGGGAAGGGCTTCTTTTTTAAGAAAGTCGGGAACTAAGTTTTAAAGAAAGGAATGTTTGTTTCACTTCTCAGTGGGGTGTCCACACTTATTTGATTTGTTCATAATACCATATTCACTCATGGATACCTTCACTAATTCAATTTGAGTTCCTGTGTTTCAAATGCATTCAAATACTATCAAACTTAGATTTCTCGTGTTTTTTTGGCTGTAGCAGTACTGCTACATGTGGCACCCCACGTGGTCATGTAAATGCACCACACTTCAATCCTGTCTACATGGCCTCTGAACCCCCCCTTTAAGACCCTTCGTTTTGGCTGAGGAAAGCATATGGACCTGCTCAGAAACACACTGCGCCACTCCTACCATGTTAAGCATGTGCTCTACATCAACCTTAGCCAGGACCCCACGGTAATCACTGACCATAGAGAAGCTTACCAGGAGCTCATGGCGCAGATCACAACATTTCTAAATTTGGTCTAAGGAAGGTTCAGGACACTATTGAGAGCACATCTATATTATATTTCTATTTAGTCAAATTTATATCCCTTTTAGCCTCATTGAAATACCTACAGACTGCGAGAAACCCCCCAGTTGTAGGCACATCCTAAATTCACTCGGCCTCCATCCTTTCTATTTCGGCAGAATCAGGAGCCCTAGAGGTCCTAATGTGTGATAGTAAGCAGGAGGCAATGACAAAATTTGGTGACATCAAGGTCAAGAAAGCCTAGTGACTATAATCGTGTGGGTTTATAGAGGGAAATCAGCAGTCAATGTTACAGATGTACCCGCGCTGCCAGTAAAACACAGGGATTTCTAACAACAAGGACATGGGTTAAAGCTAACTTTGGACATGATATTATACTCAATTCATTATTTTGCATCCTACATCCCAAAATAGTCACATCCCTTTGCCTCAAAGACATCTCTAGTATCAATTTGATGGAATTGAACAGTATCCTTATATTAAGAAAATGTCTCCGCCCCAATCTCTAACACCATCTCCACTCCAGGAGAGTAAGATCTGAACTATTGTGTAAATCACACATAGAGCAGAATGTAGTGTTACCCTTTATAGAAACTGATAGGCATCATTCCTGAGCAGGCGATGGAGTGGCAGTGCATGTGGAGGTGTCTAGAATGGCCAAGGTCTTTAGATAGGTATCATATAGCCTAATGTTAAAGGGAGTGTGAGACAATAGGGGACAAGACAAGGGGATATGCCCAAAGGCAGGCCATCATTTGTAAATTTTTAGTGAAAAACCACCTGGGTGGAGAGTGGATCAGGCTTTCCAATCTCATTGCAATTATTTGGACACGTCACGTGACTTCTGCCACCATCAATGGAGATGCATGGCTCCTGAGGATCCGGTCCTTGTATCCTGCCAGATACAAATTGTAACAAGGGAAAGGGTTTAGATGCCTAAATCTCCCACCGCAGCTGGATAAAGGTATGCTAATGGTGGGATTTAGGAATTGAGCGATGCAGAGATGCCAAGACTAAGGTCATGACTTCTCTGAATCAAATGTAGAAAATAAGAGTGTGAGTAGCAAATAATGTATCTTATCAGAAGGATACTTAATGTTGCCTTTTTAAAATTAAGACTAATGATGTTCTCAATGAATTGTTTAGCTGGTGGACATGGATGTGTATGCACACAATTTACATCTTGTTGTGGTTTCAACATTTATATTGGAGGCGGGGCACACTGCATCATCACATCCTTTTCATATCTCCTATCTGGGAGTGCTATGTAGAGAACATTTTTCCAGTCCCTACATCTCACATAGTAAACCAAGCAACTATAGGCTGCTGCAGGATTTCTCTGGTGCTTTGAAACACATCCAGGAAAGGATAGATGGAGAGGAAGGGTGAAAAGGGATGAAAGCCTGTTTCCTTAGCTTTTAGTAATTTCAGCGCCCAGAAGCGTTCAGAAGGATATATGCATTTGCAAAAGATAGAACAATTTTCGTTGGAAAATGAGCCACTTAGTCTCACACCAAACCGTCCGGTGGCTACTAAGAAAGTTATTCTAATGGTCTCTTCCAAGAACTCAGCTTTCAATCTGTCAAGTTTTTCCTTATTATGTTGCTTCTAAAAGGACCATTGAGAAACCATAGGGGGCCTACACATATCATATATGTCATATATGACTACAAGGACACTTGAGTCATGGTTTAACCTTGAAGAGACCCCCCCCCCCATCATCTACCATGGCCACAGGCTCCCTTTAGACATGGCCTTACACTGTCGATGCATATATGTGGTGTTAGCTGAAAGTAGTGAGGGCTTTTAGTAGATTGGAGCTGCGGCTCCCTGATGTTAACCTGTGGTGAATCTGTAATTTGATATAAGGCCATGGTTCAGGGAATCAGTGGCAAAACCGATGGAATCACTTTCAGTGTGCTTGCTATACTACGTGTATACTTAACATGAAATGTTAATGTTTACTGTACAGAAAAATCGAAAATGTCTTTCATTTGTTTTTTTGGTACACTAGTTAGGGATAAAATAGCCTGCATACACCTTTGCCTTGCAACCATGTGAGTGGTTATTTAACATCCTTTATATTAAACCGGCCATTGCTTATTCCTGCAGAGCTCACTGAGGGCAGGAATAGAAGACTCTTCCTTGAGTGGCTGTTACCCCTTGAGACATCAGACTCAGGTATAGCTGGTTACTGGTGAGTGCTGTCTCCTTGGCTACAGTTTAGCTTCACTGGTACTCAGCTATATAATTATGGTCTATTGAGGCATTCAGCAAACAGACAACAAGGCCCTATAGGAGAATAAGCGGATGGACTGCCATAGTGAAATCTTTCTATAATGTCAAGCAGCAACTATGGTAGAAGCAGCTGTGGCAACAAACATGGATTATTATGAAAAGAGACCAATAGGAACCTTCGTGCTTCTTAATTGGTTGGCCTGCATTAATAGACATCTGAAAAGAATTTCCCTCTACTTCAGCCTAAGCAGCATGAACATGAAACGTATTCTGCATGTGCACCCTGGAAGTGGCAGCCTCTTAGAAAACTGAAAGAGTCTTCAGAATGATAAATAAATCTTCAGAATAATTACAATGCTTGGCAAAGGTAAACTTTAAGTCCAAAAATACCATTCTTTGTCTATGTATTACTCCTGCCAGGAAAGTATCAAGTCTGTGGTTTGCTCCACTTGGATGATTCGATCTGGAACTTACTCTGTCATGATCCATGACCATAGTTTAGCCAGTTACCTCTGGATGATATGTTGGATATTCATTTCCTAATTTGGTAAAGAGTCCATACACCGTTTTTTATACCATGTCATTGGACAGAACATGTCGTTTTTAATATAGATATTCAAATCAGGTGGAAAGCTACAGTTTCAATATGGCATGGTCAATATTAGGCTCTAACACGATGCCCCAGTGGAGCCTCTGGATGGAGGCAGCCATCTTGTAGGACACCAAATCTCGCTCCTTTGGCAAGATTTCTCGCTCCTTTGGCGAGATTTCACAGCTTTCTTGGCATGGGGGAGGGCAGGGGTGTGTGTGTAGAGCACTCACACCTACCAGGAGTTGACCACTGTACACACCTCTGAGCCAAAGTGTTAATGGGGTGGCCATTGTTTTAGGGGTCTCCTGAGTGACCACACCTGATAAATGCACACCCTACCTGTAGTAACAGCACCCACTCAGTCTACTACCAACAATCAGCCTAGACTCACTGGCTCTATCATACCTGCATGGCTTCACTCTCCATACAGTTATTTGGTCACTCTCCAAGCAGGATTTAGTTTTTTAATTCTTATTTATTTCAGTTTTATGATAGGAAATTTAAAAAAATGACTTGGTAGATGAATACATGATGATATACAGTTTTCATGTATGCATAAACCATAAAATAATTAATAAGAAATACACAGTGAGACATGTCCAAAGTAGACTGTACAAAGAGGCTCAGTGTCAGCTTGTCCTACCATTTAGATATGCTGTGTGCCACTAGGTGGCAGCACCCCATAACGTGTTAGAGCCTAATAGAGGGGTTACGATGTTTACGGCAATTAACGTATGATATTTAGACATACTTTCAGTATACACTACCTGTTGAATGGGCTAGACTATGCCCTACACTTTACAAGTAGGCCAATCTTAACCTTTCTAATCAAGGCAATATTTGATTTAAGTATTGATTATAATTTGTACATCATCTGTCTTAGTGCATTTGGGATATTCAATATTATGAATTGCCACTTAATTTGTCATAATTAATTGACCTATAAGATAGGTGGGTTTAGAGAAGAGCAAGGGCTTTTCCTCATAGGTTTCCTCAGTCAGGGCCTCCTCAGATGTGATTACTTATAATGGTAACATTATTGAGATTGGAAAAGATGCAAAGCTTGTGTCAGCAATCAGTACTGTCTAGTGATTTAATAGATGGGGTCAGAGAAAGAAGGTGTTGCCAGGCGTAGTCTCTGCGCCAAATTGGGGTGCCAGGTGTTGGTATCGTTGTAGACCACAGATCAGTGTTTCACTGTTAAATGCCTGTGGATTATGCTATAATTTTCAATTTGCCCTGTCTACATCTGTTTATGAATGTAAACAATTGTAAAGTGTCGATTTTTCTCTCCTAAGAACAATAAAACTTTGGAAAAAAGGCCTCCATTATAGAAATTGATTAGAAAATGAGTTAGCTTTGAGTGGTCTTCCTATCACATTGTTATTATTTGTACACACCACGTGCCCACTTCCACAGTCAACAGGGATGCATGGCTCTTTAGCATTGAGCCCTTGCCACCTGCCACAAGAAAACATCAGAGAGTAAAGGACCTATCCCATAGCTTAAGGGCCCCCTTATTATACATACTGCATTTCCTCACAGAGGGATACCCATTAACTATACCCCATTAAATTCCATATTCTAGGCTAAAATGTCTGAATAGCACATGGCTGCTACTCTTCCCATAGTGAATTGGCGGTAATTGGAAATTGCTTTTAATTTCACACGCGACCGCTGCCACACTATAACCGGGACTACTTTTTAGACATCCATATAATATTCATACGCGCGCGGGAAGCACAGGTCACCTGACTCCCTGTCCCCGCGCGCTCTCTCTCAGTCGGCCATTTGACATTCCACATGCAACACGCATTTCACCGACTGACATTTTATCTCCTGCAATACACTGCTAACGATTACGCACACCAATATCACAGAGGAGGACACTACGGGAGGCTGTAACCGGTGTATGATTACTAGCCTGCCGTATTTTAATAATTGTGCCCTCCATACGTGCAACCGGCGTGCGACCCACGAGTATCCAACATGGCGGCTGAGGAGTCCGGCGGCACTGGCCCCAAGCTCACCATGAAGCTGAATGCTGAGGCCATTGCAACCCTTACACGAGACATGGAGGAGAAAAACCGAGAACTGGGCACCAAAGTCGGCTCTATAATGGGCGACATGGATGCTATAAAGAAAGCTCTCGGTATCGGCGCCACCTCACAGCAGGCCGACAAGGAGCAGCTGGCCGCCCAGGCGGCGGCCGCGACGGCGGCCGCGGAGGAGGCCCGGCTGGCGTCCGAGAGGGCGACAGCCGCTCTCCAAGCGCTGACGGGTCAGGCGCCCGCTCTCCCCCCGCCAACACGCTTCCCTTCGGTCTATCACCACCCGAACCATCCCGACCGCATGCCACGTGGCCCGACACCTGCCGACGCGCCCGAGGCTGACCTCGCCGCGAAGATTGCCCGGGCCCTGCAAACCGCTCTCTTCCCTACGGAACAAGGTATGTCACACCCCCACCACTACATTACCCAGGGCCCTAAAGCTGTTAAGACGAATTTAGGTGAGCTCAGGTGGGCGGAGTACTTACATGGTTACCGTAAAATGATAAAAAGGGAGCCCGACGACGAGGTGGCGGCCGCCATGCAGGCGCATATGGACAGGCTGGTACAAGACAGCATAGAGTTCCCGTTCGGTATTGTCCGGGATTTCTCGGAGAAGATCTGCACGATGATTGCCGACCCGTCGGAGGACATGACATGGCTAAGCCACACGGACATCAAAGACATGCGACAGCGCATGGTGTACTCCTACCAGGCTGTCATGGGCGGCTCATCCGCTGCCTCTGCCGCCGGCCCGGCGCTGACAGCCGCCAACAACAACGCTGTCACCCCGTCTACACGGCAGTCAAAGCGCAACAAACGCGCCGACAGCCGACCAGACGGTGACGCCCCGCCAACAAGCAACGCCCTCCCCGGCCCACCATGTGAGGCGTTTCAGCGCGACGCGTGCCCTGAAAAGACGCACCACGTGGTGGCCGGATACAAACTGATGCACATCTGCGCAGACTGCAACTGATATATACAGCAGGTAAAATATCACCCAGCCGGCAGATGTACATCCCGCGGGAGATATCCGGCCCCGGGGTTTGGACACCCCCAGCCCCAACAACACAACTAGACGGTGCGGTGCCGTGCGGTCCCGCGTGGCGCGGGGCGGGCGGCCGCGCGGCTCGACGCCCCAGCCGCGCGCCTACGCCCGCCCAACAGCCGCCCCAACGTCCACAACCACACCGAGGCGGGCCCGGCCGCCTCGCCTCGGTCCCCGACAACACACGCCCCGGACACGGCCTCCACGCACGGCACCCGCCGGGCGCAATACACACCGGGCCGCCTGGCATTGGATTACCGCTACACGCCAGCAGCCCCAAGCGCCCCGGCCCGGGCTGGACAAGTGAATCAGGTGACAATGTTGAATGTATATCCTTTATACAATACGCATCGGCCCTAAATCTTATAGACCAGCGCGTAAACCAGCCACCTGACGCCCACGCCAGAGCTGGCGGCCCCTGCCGCGCGGCCCCGCGCGTGCCCGCGCCGCACCGCCCCTCCACACGCCCTATCCCGCTCCAGCACCGGGCGGACTGTGCTACCCACAGCGCTACCCACTCACAAGGAGGAGCGCATACAACAACCAGCACAGCTCCGGGGCATAAACCCTACATCAGGCCCCCGTGCCGCGCGGTCCCGTGCGGCACACTACCGCGCTACGCGCGCTACCCTACAACACTACGCGTGGGTCCCGCGCGGCACACGCGCCTGCCTCACTGTCGCACGGCGGGCATGGACACCAGGCACGCCATCCCCCGGAATGACGGTGTGGCACCCGAGGGGGGTGGGATGGACAACCCGCCCCTCCACTGCACGCAGCCATCTAACCCTGGAGCAGCACCCGCCAGCCACAGGACAATGCTCACTTACCCCTCCCCCCTCCCACACTTGGGGGCAGGGGCCAAGGTGGACTTTGTTACACATGTACAACACCACCATTATGTTGAGTCCCCTCCGCTGGAGGGGGGGTGTCCATCCCCCCCGGAGGCTCTCCTCCAGGACATCACACTCCATGTGAAAGAGCATGAACACCCCGACCCTGTCGCGCCCAATGCCAGACGCCTCACCCCACACCAGTACAGTGCAACACTGGACAGGATGTGGCCACACCCCACTGACAGGGCGCGCCAGGAGGCACAACAACTCATGCAGATATACGAGCAGGTGAGGAAGACGGCGCTTCCCAACTATCTCGGCGCCAGAATCCCCATCCCGTCACAGCTGGAACACAATGCTTGGCGGAATGCCCTGGCTGGTTACCATGACAATGCCATTACAGATTTCTTAAGGTTTGGCTGGCCGTCCTCGTTCACCTCTGAGAAACCACCCACAGGTTCAAACAAGAATCACTCATCGGCACTGAAACATCTCTCGGCGGTCGACAAATTTATACAAAAAGAGACTGAGCTACAGGCGATGGCGGGCCCTTTCACAAACCCCCCTTTTACCCCCTGGACTCAGACCTCCCCGATCATGACCCGAGATAAAAAAGACATGATCCCCCCATCACGCCCAGGAGGAAAGCCAACTCCGGCGCAGCGAGTGATAATAGACTTGTCCTACCCCGCCGGGAACAGTGTGAATGATGGCATCGGCAGGAACGTCTTCCAGGGCCATGACCACATATACACGCTCCCCACCGTGGAGGACATAGCAACCCAGGTCGCGGCAAGAAAAGGACGGTGCTGGCTCTGGAAGGCGGACCTCAGCCGTGCTTACCGCCAGATGCGCGTATGTCCAATGGACTACCCCCTCCTAGCAATCTGCCACAGGGGAAAATATTACATAGACATATGCCCCTCATTCGGGTGTCGATTCTCGGGCTCTGCCCAGCAGAGGGTCTCAACTGCCATGTGCTGGATCATGGCAAAAAGACACAACGCGCTGGTAGTGGCATACGTGGACGACTTCATCGGGATATGCGACACCGAGGCAGAGGCGATGACGTCATACGCCCAATTCAACGCCCTCTGCGCGGAGCTCGGCATGGCCACAGCCAAAGAAAAGGCTGTCCTGCCGACCCAAAAGCTGGAGTGGTTGGGCATTGACGTGGACTCAAAACAAATGATCCTCTCAATCCCCCCGGCCAAGCTCGGCGCGCTACAAAAGGACTGTGAGACATGGGCGACAAAGACACACGCCACTAGGAGGGAGCTACAGTCCCTCGTAGGCCGCATGTCATTTGTCAGCCAATGCATACCCCCTGCGCGCAGCTATATGTGCCGCATACTTGCCACCCTGCGACGAACCAGAGAGGGGGCGACTTGTGAAGTGGACGCTGAATTCGCCAAAGATGTGAGATGGTTCAGAGACTTCGCGGCAGAGGCAAATGGCAGGCGGCTCATCACCCCGACGCGCCCCAGATTTGAAATCTCATGTGATGCCTGCACCCGCGCAGGGGGCGGTTTCACCATCACGGGGAAGAAGTACTACAACATCAGATTCCCCGCGGCGTTCGTCAACGCCCACCACATCTCGCAGACCGAGGCAATCAACGCCCTGCTAGCCATAAAAACCCTCATCCCGGCCAAGGCGGCGGGACTGGAAATACACGTCGTGACGGACAACATGGCCGCCAGAGATGTATTAAGTACCGGGAAAACGAGCGACATGATAATGGCTGCCGCTGCCCGAGAAATCCATCTCATACAGGCTACCCGTGACGTGACCATTAAAGTATCTCACGCCCCCGGCAGAACCCTAATCCTCGCCGACGCTTTATCTAGGGCCCCGATTGATGATTCTAAACACGCCCTAGCTATGAAATTGGTCAGAAAATTAGGACTGAAATTTGTCATCCCTGTGAAGCTCAAATATGTGATGTCTCCCACGTGATCTTTTCAGGTGGTGACCCACAGCTCCTAGGACAACTGGCCCACACCTGTGCTAGCGCGTTTGCCCCCGGCACAATCGAAAATCAACGTAAGCAGGCAGTACAATACGTAACCTTTATATTCACTAAAGGCTATGATGAACAGCTGCTCTGCCCTACCCCATTAACAGTCGCCTCCTACTTCCAAAGTTTGGCTAACAGATTTAAAAGTCCCATATCGGCAGAGAACTCCCTCTGAGGCGCGAAAACATATATATTAAAGAACGCTGGTGATGTCTCAGCCTTCATGTCATACATGGTCCTCCTGGCGGTCAAGGGTAACAGACGACTGTCTACCCATAAACCCAAGCAGGCCCCGCCCCTGGACCCTCAGACTGTCATAAGACTGGCCCACGTCCTGGCAGACATGGGCCCCCAGGCCCTCCCGGCTCACATGACACTGCTCCTGGGTTTCACCACGTTCTTAAGACCATCGAACTTAGTGGTCACTACAGACCCTGATGACCCATGGGGCCACACAATTCTACGCCGGGACGTGAGGCTAACCCCTACCGGCCTCCTCATCACTGTCCGGTCAACCAAGTCCTCGGGCAAGAATCACCCCTTTACTCTACCGGTGTCCCCTGCGCCAGGCCCTGCATGCCCGGTGACCACATGGATACGCTATAAGGCCCTCTGCCCAAGCCCCCCGTCAGGGAAGGCCCTCGTCACGCCGGCTGGGGCCCCCTTGACCGCGGATGACGTGCTCCCTGACCTTCGGGCCGCCCTCGCGGCGATTGGACACCCCGCGGCGACCACTTTCACCCTGCATAGCTTGCGCCGATCAGGGGCAAGGACAGCTGCCTCGGCCGGGGCAACCAGGTCCCAGGTCATGAAACATGGCGGCTGGAAGTCCCGGGCCGTGGAGAAATACGTTCCCCCGTACATGTTCAAAGACAAATTAAAGCCTCGACGATACTAGCATGTTTGGCTACAATAGTGGATATGAATACCAAGGATATGGACATCTGTGATACATACCCCATAATCAATAATTGGATCTACTGTGATATACCTGTTTCTCTAATATCATTGCGTCATACGCTCATTGTTTTACTACTGTATTTTAATACTCATACATCAAATGTTTTATAACCTACAAACATTTTACTTGTCTAAATAAATGTCTTCCAAACGCAGCTGGTCTTCGTCACTGAAATTGGCGGTAATTGGAAATTGCTTTTAATTTCACACGCGACCGCTGCCACACTATAACCAGGACTACTTTTTAGACATCCATATAATATTCATACGCGCGCGGGAAGCACAGGTCACCTGACTCCCTGTCCCCGCGCGCTCTCTCTCAGTCGGCCATTTGACATTCCACATGCAACACGCATTTCACCGACTGACATTTTCCCACCCACCCACACCTAAGCATACCCGCTGGGCATGGACATAACACATCTCTACAATGTGACAATAGTGGATATGAATACCAAGGATATGGACATCTGTGATACATACCCCATAATCAATAATTGGATCTACTGTGATATACCTGTTTCTCTAATATCATTGCGTCATACGCTCATTGTTTTACTACTGTATTTTAATACTCATACATCAAATGTTTTATAACCTACAAACATTTTACTTGTCTAAATAAATGTCTTCCAAACGCAGCTGGTCTTCGTCACTGAAATTAATCGTCTGTGAGCTGCCAAATGATTTTTTTGGTTCGGTCCCTACCAACCAGCCACGTCTAGGGAAGCTGGTGGAAGAAGAGAAGTGTAAGGAAGTGAGAGCGCTTGTTCAGCTGTTAAATCCTCACACCATTGGACATTTGTGTTTAAAGGTGTAGTGCCTGCCACTGAATCTTTCTCTTGAGAAACGTCTGTATTGTATATGATTTTCAATGCCAATAAAAATCTAAACTCCAACTCATGTGGTGTTACCTGACAAGCAGTGGGGGCTTTAAGAAGATTAGAGCTTGGGCTCCCTTGTAAGCTTGCTGTGCTGAATTAATGTAACCTGTTATAGAAATATAGTTTATCCATTGCCAACTCGAAGAAGTCTATAATCTCTTATGTATATCTCATAACCTTATGCATGGCAAACGAGTATCAAGCCTCCATGAGCACGACCTGTTTTAATACATTACATATTTTAGGAGGTATATGAGCTTTCACAATTTCTTAAGGGCTTTGTCAAAACAGATTTTAGTGTTACTAGAGATGGTGAATTTAGGGTGCAGGTTTAAATAATAGTATTCAATTATAGTACTAATTTGTTCAGGCTTTAGGTGAGGGATAAAACTGCACATTATTTTGTTTTCAGGAGTGTGCTGTGTATTAACCCCTAGATCTTTCACAGTTAGGGCTAATGACTTTATTTCTCATTGGAGGTTGGAAAAGAAGGTTCTTCAGTCAAGACCATCTCCTGAAATACTACACTCACGTCTAGCTAGTCACAGGTAAGTGGAGTCTCATTGATAGCAGTCGCTGGTGCCCAGCTATATTATGGCCAACTGAGGTATCTACGTATTTACATTAGCTTCAAGCTGAAAGACACCAGATTTGGTATAAGTATTCTCGGAAGTATTCTCTTCTCATTCCATGCATATGCAGCCATGATTGGGTCTCATCTGGGCCCCAGGTGGGCTAATATATGGGTATTCCTACTGATCCAACTAAAAAAGCCTCTACTACATAAGAAAATATTAATTTCATCCAAATTGTCCTGACGCTGACATTATTCCTTAAAGGATGAAACACATGCATTGAAACAAAAACTGAGCTCCAATAATTATACTGTCAGGCGATTTTACACTTCAGGTTCCAAACCACCATTCATTGTGTTTTCTATTTTTCTACAAAGAATAATATATATAGGGGTTTGTCACAGGAGTCCTAAAGCAGCCTTGTTTAAATTGAACTAATTAGTGTGAGGGCTGTCTATAAGAAAGTCCGCAAGCTGAATTTAAAAGAAAGGGATATTTGTTTTTGCTTCTCTAAGTGGTGTCCATATATTTACACAGGTTTCTAATTATACATAAACTCAATAATTAATTTTGAGTACACATACTGAGGAGCATAGAATAATTGTGCTGCATAAATGTCATCACTTCTGTGAACTATGTTGATAAAGGATTTGCTCTTCTCTCTACATTTTGCAACTCATAAGGTGGTGTAAAAGACACCTGGCTTCATTCCTGTAGGGCCTCTGATCCCCCCATGAAGGGCCTGCCCTTTGGGTAAGGCCATAAAACCCCGCATTACTTCATGGACCTGCTCTGAAGGGCTCTAGGCCACTCCTACCATGTCAAGCAGGTACTTCACATCAACTTTAGTCAGGGCCCCGAGGTAATCACTGACCACAGAGCAGCTCCTAAGGCAGCTCATGTAGCAGATCACAGCACTTCTAAATGTAGTCTAGGGAAGGACAGCCTGGTCCATAGAACTGGCTCATGAAGCATATATTGAGTCATTTATAAAGTGCATACATCATTTAAATTTAGAATCACTGAATCTATACAGCCATACTGTGTCCCAGGAGGTCCCTTAAGACGTTCACCATGAGTATGTATGGACCCTACCATCATTCTTTGTGGCCTATCTGTATCACATTTCTATTGTACCCATTTCGAATATACTATATAATTAAACTATCATATGAATGTATTATATTAAATTTTATAAATTGCCTAGTTTTGTATAATGTTTAGACAGAATGAGAATCTAACCCATTTGGGTAGTTTAAGAATGTATGAAAGTGTGAAATTTAGCTATTGAGTGTCCTACCTATATATTGTAGCTCCCATGGTATTCAATGCTAAAACCCTCTTGGCACTCCACAATAAAGTCACTCTCATCACACTCTGAGCCACTTTGTATGAGACTGGCTGGCGGTGGGATTGACCTTGAGCAGGTTTAGGGAGCAACTCATAATCCTAAGTGACTGTCCTCTTTCTGGATCTACCATAGGGACACATGTCAGGCCAGCATGAGAGTACAATATATGTGACATGATCTGCGAAAAGGGACCTTAGCGCAAGGTACACTAAGGTCAATTTTCCTAGGATGTGTCACATATTCCGCATTAATTAGCAAGGTGACCTACATGTGTACAGCACCATGTTTATTGGTACCAGTGTATAATTATCCTCTAACCTCCAGCTAAGTTCGAGATTAGGGTGCAATTAGGGTGCATGTTATGTTATGTAAGTGGGCTATACCTGGACATTCCTCTTATGTCCACAATAAGGTAATGGATAGAACAGTGGCCTCAAGGTTGGCAGTATCTAAGCTCAAATCCCTCCCAGGCCACATCTTGTCACCATACCATTAACAACCAATACCTTTTTTTAAATTTATACATTAAAGTTCATTTGAAGAAATAGGAATAACAAAAATTGTGGTTGTTGCCGCGTAAAAAATGCCTCAAGCATTTCTTTAAGCAGGCAACAACCGCAATTCTTGCATCAAAAGGAACATAAAGTCTACATGGTTGGTATATTTGAAGGTGGGGGAGGGAGGTATGATTATAATCAATGTCAGGACCATGGAAATGGGTGTTGCTAGGCAGATAAACAATTAGAATAGCTGTTACTAGGCAACCAGCAGTATTAGCAACAAACCAATAGAACCATTGAATTTGTTGGGTCCATGTTATGGGGGATAGGTATGATTATAATCAACCTCAGGACCATGGAAATGGGTGTTGCTAGGCAGATAAACAATAAGAATAGCTGTTGCTAGGCAGCCAGCAGCATTAGTAACAAACCAATAGAACCATTGGATTTGTTGGGTCCACTTTAGGGGGGATAGGTATGATTATAATCAACCTCAGGACCATGGAAATGTGCGTTGCTAGGCAGATAAACAATTAGAATAGCTGTTGCTAGGCAACCAGTAGCATGAGCAACAAACCAATAGAACCATTGAATTTGTTGAGTCCATGTTAGGGGGGATAGGTGTTAATTATGATCAACCCCAGGACCATAGAAATGGGTGTTGCCAGGCAGATAAACTCTTAGAATAGCTGTTGCTAGGCAACCAGCTGTTTTCGCAACAAACCAATAGAACCATTGCATTCCTTTGGTCCACTTTAGGGGGGTAGGTATGATTATAATCAACCTCAGGATCTATAAATTTGTGTTGTGACACCTTAGGCCTAATCCAAGATGGCGGCTACTGGGGAAGTGGAAACATTATACTGCCTCATCCTGGTGGTGCCTGTCGGCACCACCAGGGGTACTTCGTGCCCATTCGGCATTAAAAAATGTCCTCACACTATTGATATTTCTTTGATATAATTTCAAGGTTGTCACTCACTTCTACCTATCAAAGCAAAATATATTTGATATATAAGAATATAAATGCATGGGATGGTAACCAATATATGACTTGGGGGGACTTGAGCTTAGGCCCTCTGCATCATGAATCCACCATGCTAAAAACTACTCAATTGGGGACAGGCGACATAAGGAATGACCAGGTATAACCCATTTACAATACTCACACCCTGTTTGTACCCTAATCTCAGACATGAGATTTGACTGAGCTGGTTGCTGCTGACTATATGGGGTTTCACAATTGGTCCCAGTGCAACACAATGGCATGGTGGCAACACTGTATCTCACTAGTGCGGAATATAGGGTCTGTACACAGGTAGCCTGCCTGACGCACTCCTTCTCTACACCGTCTCAATCTGCTGGTGGCATTGCTTTTACTAGACACAATTCACACTGTTCTGAATCCACCCTATGTCCTTTCAGCTGACCATGTTATTACTGTCACATTCCTGATAATTAGATCACTACTCTTTCTGCCTGGCCACAATTTAATCTGAATATTTTGCAGATTCTGTTAGTGGCCTTCTCTCATTATATAAATATATATAGAATTATCCACTCGCTTACATATTGCAGTGGAGGCTTCACTGCATATTAACCCTATTATGATAAGATACACCTTCGGGAAAGGGTGCCTCCTTGGTGGATGTGTAGTTGGACTTTATAGACATATCTGATTAGTAAAATAGGGCACTTATTTTCACAGTACACTTTCCTTCTAGGCAAAATTTAATGTGTAATTGCACTGAAGAGACATATCTGATTATAAAATAGGGCACTTACTTTCACAGCACGTTTTCCTGTGATTAATTCCAATAAAATAGCCTGTCACCTCCCCCACCTCTTTTATATGACTAGTTGTTTTTGAATGTAATATACAATATCCAGAAATGGATCTAGGTTCAGAACTATATTTCAGTTCCTGTCAATATTGGATGCCTATGTAAAACCCTTGTTAGGACATCGAGCAGATGATGTCCAGAGATAAATCTTAATTTGATTCCTGATGGCAGGCTACCCTTCGAGCAGCCCTGTTGTTCATGTAGTATAAAGGAACCAACGTTTGCACTGTAAGTGAGCCTAGATGTGCAGACACTGTAAAACCTTGTGTATAAGCTGTGCCTAGTACGCAAGTCAAATTGCGAATGTGGATTATAGGATCGGCCCAAAGTCAGAATGCTGCTTATAATACGTGATTTTTTTTCTACTATGTTACAGTACTAAAGCCATAATCAGATCACTAGTGTGACTTATAGGATATACCCAATGTCTAGGTGCGGCTAATACACGACAAGCTGACAGCTTGAAGAAGGCATGTGCAGTGATCTGTGTGGACCTCCAAGGCAGCAACTCAGCAGGACGGAGAACTGCTTAATGGAACTGCTCAAGGAGCAATTTGGGGAAGACCGCTCAGCAATTTGCCCTGCTCCGGTAATTGAATAAATGTAATAATCTAAACACATCTGCGTTGGTCGGAGACTTTTCACTGTCATTCGGGGAACAGGTTTGTGTCTGTTCGCAAATCAGATCTTTTATGTGACAAATTCGATTTGTTGTGAAATGCACCTGTCAGGCGTGGACTATATCTAACAGTTATTGTGTCAATGAACTTGCTCATCGCATTCATAGATCTACCTATAGCAGGGCCTTATTTGCTTCGATACCGCACTTTCTGAGACAGAATCCCTTGCAAATGCCGTTCTTTATACTCCATGCTATTTGCTTCCTGATGCTTTTTTCCTTGGATTTCCCAAGGTCAAAGAATTGAAGGCTGACTTCACAGGTCAACATCCTGAAAGTCCCATTCCTGGACTGATGATCCCTTTAAAATTTCCCATGACTTAAGAAGGCCACCTAGGACTGAAGGCTTCCAAAATTACCATCTGAAAATTGCCTGGTTGCAGCTTTTGGATGGTCTCTCTCCAACTGACTGACAATATTTAATACTGCGCAGTTACCATTGCAACATTCTAGGGTTTGGGGAATTTAATATATGTGGATCAACAAGGGAAAAGGGCCCTCCGTGCGGGATTTTTAGTACTAATTTTTGCCACCAGGGGGCTCCATATAGCCAATAAGGACCAAAATATAGCAAAAACTCATCTATACTACTTTTTTATGTAGAATATGATAGGCCACATTAGAAAATGCCATCTTTAGTGAAAACATTCCATATTTGGAATGGAAAAAAATGTTTTTGGGCCTAAATTGCTGTCTTTGCACATGTTGGTTGCCATGGAAACATGATTTTCATTCTAAATCAGAAAATTTAAAAAAAAGATTGATAGAAGGCCCCACAACAATTTCTATGCTGAAAACAAAATGTAAATATCATTTTTAGATCAAAAGTTGTGACCAAATGTTTGAAAAGGTTGGGATATTTGGTAATTAGCATAATTATGCTAATTAGATAGGAATATCTCTAAAACAAAGTAAGACAGAGCTTATTGGCATTTAAGATTGGACAGTGACCACACATATCCAGAGAGCCAATACTCAAAAACTAGAGGTGGTACCTGCTAACAAAAGATATCACTGGAAAGCTGATGACATCACTTTTATTATTGAGTTTTTACCTTGATGGACCCTTTTCCCATGACTGTCCACAATTATAGTTACATATCAATACTTGGGCAATGTTATCATTGCAATGGACAATTGTAGCGGGATGTCTGCGTGTCATTATGCTATGTCTATTATACTACCTATTTAATCCTAATGTGATATTGACTTTTCGACCAGGTTGTGCTATTATTATCATGTTGTTATTTCAATATTATGTAACACCTACTTCCCCATGTTGTTGCGGCGCGGGGATCATGTCCTTTTTGGCTTGGGGTGTATTATACATACAACCCGCTAGTCCAGTCTAATTAGATCAGGATGAGATAAGAAAGGACCTCCTGCATTAGTAGCTGGTTGGGTTTTGTAAGGTATAACCGCTCTAGCAGCTCATTTAACTAAGGATAGGATAACTGTGAATAACTCTATCGACCGTGTTGTGCCAGTCTCATTTAATTAGTTGCACCAATCGATAACCAAGCCGCAGTAACCCAAACTGATTGCCAGACAGTTCCACAATAATAGTTAGTTTTTTTGCCTTTTTGAAATGATGTTCATATCCAGTCCTCATTAAATTTAGCATCACATTTGTTTGGAGAGATCATTGTATTTTTTCTTCAATGTATAGGGTACATACAGAAAAGAAATGGAATCACTGTGACTCCCAACTTGACCACTAAGGTAAGTCTCCCCAGGACTCTATTTAAAGTGACTCCCTAACATTAGCATAACTATATAATGACTCCTATTCTAATACTCCCTAATGATTGGGCGTCACTTTAGAGTCGTTGAGAGAGTTACCGCAGTGATCGAGTCCAGACTCCCATTTGGGGGTCACCATAATTCTACTTCGTTTCTCTGTGTACCTCTATCTGAAATACCATGCCATACCATGGTAGACATAGCTGTATATTTATGAAATACTGAGACACACACTGTATCTTTCACTGCCATTTGCAATTATGATGATAGAAGAAGAGGACGATCTCACTTTTTCCACATATTTTTCTTAGAAGGTAACACTCCGTAATCTTCTCAATGAGGTAATTTATCACAATTTCCAGAACTGTTTGCCAAACGAGAAAGAAGTTTTCTCATTTCCAGTCAAGCATTACAAGGGGGTTGATCCATCAAACTGGAGTAATAGGGAAAGTGTCAGCATCATTTCATCTCATCAGTTGATTTTTGATAGTTGCCAAGGTAACCATCCTGGCAATTTGGTACTGATGAAAACAATTCACCTTCCAAAGCGTTGTGAGAATCCTGTTTGAAGTTTGTGTCCTTGGGTTTAATCCAAGGACGGACCCACAGGTGGTTCCTGATTACATTTGGTGTCTTCCTACGTAGGGTGGTAAATCTGGTTTCATGTGGGAATCTGATGACACTTTCGTTGGATCAAACAATCTAGATATGGACTAAAATTAGATCTATCTTCTATTATCTATCTTTCTAAACGCATTGTATCTTTATATATACTATGATTAACTTCCCAATCTCAACAATATTTCCTTGAAGTTAATAGCTGGTCATAAGTTAAAGAGCACCTTGCATGTACTTGCTCTACAATGATTCAATTAACATTGGACCCATTAAATATTACCATTTATCATTGTATTATAGGCCTATATATACATACTGTTACGTTGCATATAGAACACAAATCGATTAAACAGCAATGATAAAACCCACCCCAGTAACAATTACAAGGTGTCACCAAGTGTGAAATAAGCTATGCATATTCGAGTGTCAATATGCGGACCTGCATTCTCTGCTTAATCTTATTTTGTGAGTAGAGACATATTCAACTCTTTAATGATGTATGTCTCTAAAATGTGACACGTGTGGTCATGATGCGCCAATGCAGCCCCCGGCTAGTAACTCTTGAAAAACACTCTGATCCAACATCAACGTAGTAGTGTGTCTTGGTCCAATGTTACAATATCTGCACCATATCACTGAGTGTGCTATGTTGTGTGACGGTGTGAGATAACAGCTCCTGCTACAAGCGACATTTACAGTATCACATTAGGCCAAATTAAAAAAAAGGTTTGTTTCAGGTAACATGGAAAGAAACTCTGGGGTCGGTAGGTCGGATTTTCTTCTTTTTTTTCTTTTTTCTTTTTTTTACATACCCTAAAATTGACCCAAAAAGTGTAAAAATGGGAAGATTTTTTTCAAGCTTTTGCAAACTTAAAATTGACCCCCAAAAAAGTGTAAAAATATGAAAATTTCTTGAAAATTGCATAAAAAAACGTAGGGTCGGCCCTGTTTAGATAGGGTCGGTCGGGTGACCTGAAACAAACCTTTTTTTTGGCCTTATCGCTATAGAGCATACATATCTGGTGATATAGTCATACATTGATAAGATAAGTCCACTCCTTACAATTTTATATACATAAAGTATCTTAAAGATATAAAATAGAGATTACTTACAGTTATACCAAGCCACCACAATGGCGGAGGCGAGTCGCCGAGCGATCTGGTGGAGATAAACCGGTCTATCTCTCCACCCAGGCTAGCCAACGCGGCACCTGAAACAATGATACAAAGAGATAAGCAAATGGCTCCATACATATTCTTGGTACCCGTATTATTACTTGTATTTGTACAAAAAGTAAGAGCTACAGATGTGGTGGCTGTCTGAAAGGTCACTAAAGTTGCTTTATCTCTCAGACTTGCACGACCGGAGACGGCTATGATAGGCTCTGGTTATTAATATCATTCCAAAAGTTTGAGAATATAATTATTGCATCGAATGAATTGATTTAAAGAATCAGTCAGATGTGATATCGCATTTGAGAGCTAGTACTGAGGACTCCTTCTTTCCACAAGTGATATAATTATTCCCATGAATGCTTTCAATCTAAAATAATTCTGTGTTAATAAGTTGTGTTTAAGTAACATAGCCAAGAAAATAGGGTGGCTAGGTCGATTTATTCCCTTTTTTATACCATTTTTTCAAGAACCACGAGACAAAATTGCATAATTTCAGTAAAAAAAAAAAAAGACAATTCTGTGAAAAAAGTTTTTTTTGGAGCCAAAAAAAGGGTCGCTATGGTTGCCTGAACACAACTATTTTACTCTTTTTTGGCCTTAAGCCAGAGGATTTGGCATGGCTTAGCTAGAATTATAATTGGCTTGCATCGATGCCTGTTCCCATGTATTAAGCAGGGATTAGCACAACTGGACAGTGTGTGTGTAGCTTCAGGATTCTGAAGCAAACTCCATCCAAACTACTAGTTCTTTTTTACATCTACCAGAGGGCACACACGGCCCCATCTAGAGTAAGTGGAGTATACTGTTACAGTTTACCCAGTGCATCGTCTGTAGAAGGCCTATAGTCACAACAAACATAAAATAACAAAAGGTGCGAAAGCCTTTACTACATCATGTGCTATATACTGTGATGGTGTCTCATGATGTGCAGTGGTAAGATAACAGCTATCATACACGAGAGCTGCAATGCATTACCACTCTATTTTGTAAGAAGATTATTATATGTAGTGAGGTTAAACTAAGCCTAGGCCAATATAATAATACACAAGGATCAGCGTGGACAAGGGTTCTCGTAAACTGAAGCACAATATTAGTTTTCTACTATAGGTAATCTCCCTCCACAGTATGCTCGTTCAAGCCTGTGCCCAGTACCATCTTGAGAATCAAGGAACCCCCTGTTCCCACGGCTAAGCTGCACTAGTAGGCTAGCTTCACAAGTCACCAGTCACAGCTTCACAAGTCACAATCACAATCAATCTCTGAATAGATTCTCAGAACGATATCACCACATCCAGGCATCCCAGGCCCACTTCCTACCAGACCTGAGACCGCATGTGAGAGACAAACCAAAATTATAACTGAGGCCTGGGAGTCTGATGGACTGATGCCTTATGGGAACCGACACTAATGGGATAGGGCAACTCGGAAGGGCTAATGGACTTCCGGTTTTGTAATGGCGCCATTTTGACAGCATGCAGTGATGGAGGTCAGGGATTCACCATGGATGAGTCTATGTTTTGACACATTTCACACTAATGGACGGTTCTGGACGTCATTTACAAAGGACGAGAGGCATCCTTCTAGTATAAGCCTGAATTAACAGGTGTCATCTTAACAATATCATTAAAATGTTTATGTACCCATTAAATGTTCCTGTGACAGTCCTGGATCTCCCAGGTTGTAGAGAAACATTGGACCATGGTTGGGCCAATGTATGTCTAAAGAATGGGCCAATATTGTAATCCCGATACTAGCTAATCGCTGGCTTGACCACTGGCCCTGTAATGGCCCATTCTTGTAGATGTTGATATTGATTTCACTTTGGTACAATACCGGGTCAACGTTTAAAATAGTGCAACATTATTCCATGATTGGATATTAAAAATTTGAGCAACATTGAATTTCAGCTGTTGGCCCATCAAATGGCCTAAAAGGAACGAATTCATACAAAAAGTCAAACTATCATTTAATTAACACCTACCTTTATTATGGCACCCAAAGAATGGCGTAACATTACATTTTCTAGGTTGTACTAATGTCCAATTGAACCCCCATTGGGCCATGGTTGGCCGAACGTATACTTGCTACCTGGGCTATTACGGGCCTCTCAGTAGTGCATCAGTAGGCAATCTAGTGTGAAAGGTGTGTCATAGGAGAGCTCTTAGACTTACAGAGGAGTCTATAGTGCCAGTAGGCCTACTTGTAGACCATAAGCAGCTGGTAAGTGTGTGCAAGGATGCAAAGAGGTTCACACTGATACTTCAATACAGGATATTTCAAGTGGAGGAGGTTTGAATCTTCTTTATCAGAAGACTGTCCTATGCACCTGTGGAAACCGAGATTTATAGCTCAACATAATGATGATATTAGTGTACCTTTACCCAGATATAGAGTACATTTTACCTAATTGACTAGAGTATTTCATCTGTCCTAGTATACACCAGTATATGTGTTATATTAAAATGATTGTGCCCTCTGTGAAGAGCAATGCTTTCACAGTGAAGGTTTCCCACTCGAGAAGCTCTATCCATGTCCAGTGTCTGAGTATGAGCTAATAGCAATGATGTAATTTGAATGACGTTTATCAGTGTAAAACTGTGTGTAGGCGGAGGGGTTCAACAACTGCTTGGGAAGGAATCAGTCTGCCACCTATAGGCCCTAACTGTTGAATTTAGAAAACGGCAACAAAAAGCGACACATGCAATAAAATGTCAATAAAGCACTTCTGAGAAAATGCCATCAGCTTTAGAACATGAAATATGGATGTTCACATTGGTGCACTTTGCGATATATTGTCTTAAATATGACAGGGCATTCTCATCGACTATAGAAAACTGCAGACATTAATTAGCAGAAGCCTGTTAAGGGAAGGGGCCTTAATGAGGTTCTGGTGTAAGGTGTAGGGGCCTATAGAAACCGGGATTTAATGTGTCATAAAGGGCAAGCTGCAGAGAAAAGCTATGAGGGTTTGATTTATAAGCCTTAAAAGGTATTTCCTGTTCACAGTTATGTAGTAGCACTTTCCGTTAGATCAATATGATCAGATCATAATTTTTCTTGTCAGTTTGTTACTCTGGAAACTGGATTTATAATATATCCTATGTTTTTGAGACATTCTTGTGGAGATAACTCAGCATCCTTCTCGAGAAAGTGGAATGGGGTTTCTAGGGAAGGATATAAAAGTATAGGTATGTCATGTTAATTAGTTTCTATTGTGTCAAACCCTTGAATAATTGATATTCTTAAGGTTAATATACGTTTCAAAATTGATATCAAGTTTTAGATTGCAAAAGTGATGCACTGACCTCAAAAGTACCAAGTCATTGCATGGTACTGCTCCATGCAATGGTAATTCTGTAAATCTACACAATCTTCCTTACCCAGTAATAGTTTTATATAAGTAACAATACAATGCATATGGAAATTCGGAGGTCTTTAGAGCTTTTGGGAAAATCTCAGGTGTGAAGAACTCTACAACGAAACAAGATGCACCCTATTTTTCTTTCCCTCGCCAGAGTGAAGATAAGCAGAAATGTGTACAGTAGTCAAAATAGATAAACAGCCAAGAACACATTAATTTTGGCCATTTCCTACTACATCATATAGAAGGAGTTCCTGGGATTACCTTCCAGCGATGAGCAGTAGTCCTATATACAGAGATCTCCAGACTGCCCCTGGTGATTGGAGTGGCATTCTATATGGGTAGGGGGTAATAGAACTCGGCCCGGAGAGTGTAAATACTTATGTGTCACCCTATGCAACACGTGACCAAACTATAGGGTTATCTATGGGGTAAGGCCAAAAACGAGGTATGTTTCAGGTAACATGGCAAGAAAATGTAGGGTAGGTCCTCTCCGTAGACCCTAATATTGACCGAAAAAGAGTAAACATATGGAAATCTCTTTTTAAAATTGCATAAAAAAACGTAGGGTCGGCCCTGTTTTGATAGGGTCGGTCGTGTGACCTGAAACAAACCTCTTTCTTTTTGGCCTATAAATCGATATGGACACGCAGGTATGATTAGTTTGGGGTTCAAGTGGGAGATAAGCCTAATGAATAGGTAATGCTTTGATTAAATCTACCACTTATTGCCCTGGTGCATAAATGGTTGCATTCATGCATCCAGCCGACAGTATCCTACAGACCCGGCAAATTGTTAAGCACTACAATTATAACTCTGAGGGTAATAGACCCAAAGGAAAGTAGCAGGCAATTAGCATTAGGTTGAGTAATAACATAATTACAGGTGACATAGCTGACAGAAGCATCGATCCTTTTACAAGGTACCAAGGTAAGTCAATGTACCACACTGGGTATATTTACGCAATACTGTATCAGTAGGGATTCATTGTATTTGAATAATGCCTCTTTATGTGATGCGATCGGCGGAAAGGGATCTCAGTACAGGGTGTACTACGGTATCTTATCGCAGTACATGTCACATCTAGGTCCTATCTGTAGGCATGAAGCTATAAACTTCACACAAAGTGAGAATGTGAGAAAATGTAATGAAATTGAGAATGAATATAAATCAGTTGTCTAGCCCATTAAGTACCGCATAGTGCATCAATGCATGCTTTTTATTGACAGGATGTATGTGCTGCCCTGACAAGTGACTCCTCATGCAGTGATGCGCATGCATTGCAGCATCATGCCGACCCTTCGACGTAAATTCTGTCCCTAAGGTTATGCATTCATGCAGATCTGGCGAGTAGACCCGCCAAGGCTGCATCCATGCATAATGCAGAGAAATGTCATAGTAGTAAGTACTGAGTGGCCCTTAAAGGACCAGAAATAAGTAGAAGACGGACTGCTGACACTGCTGTCTGAGGGACGCTTACCACTGGAGCGGAACAAATCTATCGCATGGATCCAATTTCTGAAAAAGCTTCATATCGACCTACACTCTGAAGGATGGTTGGTGGGTTGTATTGGTTTCTTTATGCTCTACTTAACAACCTAAGATATTTTTTTGAATGGTAATTGAATGTATGGGGTGAGGTAAAGGTAGAATCCCGCCCCTGAACGTCATTTGAAATGAATACATTCAAAAAGTTAAGTAAAATTATTGAAATTCTTTCACTGTGACAATATTTATACATTCAGAAAATGGGTGATCATTGCACCTAATGCATAGACAGAAATATAGGGGGTACTGGGCTCTAGTGAATCTTGTAATAGGGACAAGTTAATGTGAAAAGCCATCACCCTTCTTTTAAGTCCAGGAAACTTCTGATAGATTGGCTTCATATATGCATAGCTCTTCCTGTTATAAGACTCTATAGAACGGTAGTGGGTAGCAACAGCTGTGAATGATGCAAATTTACCAGAAGCTAGACAGGCAGTGGAACAATACAACTCTTCTCTTTGCCCCTTTTACATTTTATTCTATCCAAATTACTTCCATGGTGTTTCCTAGAAATACAGTAGTAGCAGAGGCTATAAATCTAGGAAATAATTTCCTCCTTGTCAGCAGGACTGTGGGCCAATAATTGCCTTGAGCAGGCTGGCAGTTGTCAGGTCCTGGATACTAAAGACTTGGTTCCAGCTAGGGAGTACCATTGCATATCATTTCACATGTTTCATCTGATTTTATTGGTAGCTTGGATAGTAAGATATAAGCCAACACCACTGGTTGGCTTTTGTTGAACTCGAGATTGATTGAACGTACATTATTGTAAGACAATACAAGTTGATTTTTAATGCAAAATCTATTAAATGGTTTGAGAAATAGCTTTCAACTGATCCTGTTACTCGAACATATTTGATAATATTTTTGCAGTATGAAAATCTTTTTCCTGGAAGAGCCACTGATGTAACACAGCAGCAGGCCGACCGAATATGGCTCTGGCTCTGTTTTTTTAAAATATTATTTCTCCTTCTGTTTCTGTTCTTCCTTATACTTTTTCCATTATGGTGGGTGAGCTTATGGGTGTCTTGGCAGCGGCTGAGGGCCTGCCTGCCACACCTCAAAGCTTTCCGCAACATCCTTCTTGGGCTCTTTGCTGTTGCTGGTACACAGGAACGTGCCTCATAAAGTGCATGATATATGAGAAAAGGAGATTGCTTTTTCTGATGTCAACCCTTGGCATATGAACACATACAAAAATGTTACCCAAAGGCAAAGTGCTCACTCTCAAGGTTCAGGCTCTGGTGGGACTACTTCTCCACAAAGTCTGCCCTCAATTTGACAATGCCTTAGACATATAGCAGCGTCTGGGATGTGGAAGGAATGCTGTCATAGATCATGTGACATTTAGGGAATCTCTTCCAGACATCGGTTACCACCATCTTGTGTATGAGACTGACGAATGGCTGTTTTCATTGCCTCACTTCACTTCATATCTGGAATAGTGGATTTTGATAGGGAAGCAATTTATCGGATAGGGCTCCTGTTCTAGAGCAGGGTAGGAAGATCCTCTAAAGAAAAAAAGCTCCTCTACTCCAAAACCTCCATGTCTCATCCTACAAAAAATAAGGCAGATGCAGATAAGGCATCATCTGTTAAGCTGACATGTGCCAAGTATATTTATAATGATGAGAAAATATGAGGAATATTATTATACTATGTGATGTTTCTTGTCCGTTTTACATCACCACCCTTATGGTTTAGTATGATTACCTGCCCATCCTATTTTTGATAAGCAAAACAATATTGTATTTGGCGAGTAATGCTGAGTTACTCGCTCTGAGGAGGAACATCTTTACGCATTAATGTTGTCTGTGTCTGGGAACTGAATGCTAAATAGTGATGTGAAAATAATCGTCACTTGCCTCATAAAGTATTTAGTATTACACTACAACATCACCATTCATCCTAACCCTGGAGGCAGAAGCAACACCACACCAGCTGAGTCTACATGTGGTAGTCAGGTGTCCCTCTGTCTCCTCCTGTGTCACACAGACCTATGTGTTACACCTGAGTTAATGGGGCAGTGCTATCCTAGCTGTCAGGTACACTAAGGAACACCTCCAGGGCAGCTCTCACATTGATCTGTATGGAATGTATTAGAATGACCAACATGCCCACTAAGAGCAGTGTATGGGTTGATCATCTGGCCACTCTACTTTGATAGTATGAAAAATAGTGGTTGACACTCAGGGATGTGTGGAAGAAAACGGGAAAAAAGTGGAAAAAATCTTACAGTGTTACAGTGAGGGAGAACAAAAAAAGCAGGGCTTGTTTGTCGATGCATGGCTTGGAGTACCATTATGGTTATTGTTTCTGTTGGAATCTGGGATTTCCCACTACCCTAAGCCCTGAGAGCTCTAAACTCTTCTTTTTAAACGTTTTATATGTGTCAGCATTCCAACCAAGAGGCATTCTAACGATGACATTCCAATGAGCAGCACCGTTGAACAATATCTCATATTGGAGATTTATATCCTTTCCCGAGCCTGACATTACATTAAGTCACTGTCAAACAGGGATCATGGACATGTCATGTAAATATAGTGTTGTGGTTGAGGTATCCTGGCAACCACATGCAGCACTCTAATATAGCTGTCTGCCAGCTTCACCATGGTCTAGGATTACTGCTTCTCAACCTGGGGCCATATAGAGGTCCTTTCTGTGGGTGTGGTATCCAGCCAGGCTTTAATAACAATATATTTAGTAATTCCCAGTACACTATAAGTATAACACTATTCTCAAACTATTATTGAATCATGATACCCTATTCCGCACTAGCGAGATGCAGTGATTCACCCTTGTGAGACCTGTAGCTGAAGCTGGTTCCTGGCCTGTCCAAAATAGACAGTTTTAGGGGTCATACATTTTTGAGTCATATATAGTTGAATGGTTAGGACACTGGCCAATCAATCCAGGGGTCATAAGTTCAAATCCATGCCAAGACTACATGTTTTTTTCCTAGTTGGTTAAAAAATAAAACGATTTTAGATCACACTATGACTATTTTTCTTGTGTAAAGGATCTTTACAACTGAATTGTATACTATCAGGATTTCTTACCTACCAAAACATATTTAAAATTGTGTGTAAACAAAATTGACATGGGTTTGAACTCATGACCCATGAAGTGGTAGGCCAGAGTCCTAACCACTCCCCCAATCTGAACCGATGATGACCCACAATAGAGACATAATAACTGAAAGTTGTATGGCCCCTGAAACTTCAAATCTCGGACATGACAGGAACCAGCTTCAGCTAACCATCTGGCTGCTTCTGTTAGCAGAAGAAAGAGTACTGGTACCAGACAAAATGGCGCTGTACAGTGATCATCTTGCTAATGCGGAATAAGAGATTATGTCTAGAGTTATTGCTAGAGATGCTTGTAAACGGTAAATACTTCTTTATCACAATGTTTTTAATCATTAGAGGCTGCAGAGTGCTTTTTAAATGGATTCACATCCAACATCTCCTTCAAAGTTCTCCAAACCAGAATATGAGGCTGTCTTTTCAGCAAGGCAATAGTATAGGTACAATATAGTATGGGAATATATCAAAATCTATAACTTAACCTTTTAAGGATGGATGTTGCTAAAAATAACATTCATCGTCATGATACACCAATGCAGCTCCAGCATGTAACTCCCTGGTGCTGCATTGATGCCTCATGCCGACTCCACAAGAGTGTCTCAATATTGTAGGGTTGGCATAATGCTTCAGTGCAGCCCTGGCGAGTTACTCGCCAGGGCTCCATTTATGCATCATGACGACCCTATGGGCATGATGCATAATTGCATTATGCCGTCCTCAAAGGGTTAGGATTATGCTTGCCTTCACCAGGCCAATATCTTTCAACTTTACAATTTTGTCTATCAGATAAGCATTACCAATACTGTAGAAGATTGGTAAATTGTGCTTTAGAGAAAGAATAGTCCATTGATGCCAATAAATTCCCCATCCAATTTCCACCCTGCGCCTCCCTCTGCATACAAGTTAATCATGCTGATTTGATTCCATCTGAATGATGTTTATTGGGGCAAAGTAAAAAGATTATCAATGAATATGGTAGGTTTGGTAAAAGTGGGAAAAACGGTGCCCACGAACAACCTTGAGGCTAATAGTCAGTTAGAGCCACTCTCATGCTTGTTCAAGTAAAGGAGCAGTGAGAATGAAGAAAGGATATCGTTGGGTTGCAAGGCCTGGCATGAGGTAGCTACATTGGGATACTGCTGAAGGTATATTAGATTTAGTTGATGCAGAATATGTACACTTTTGTTATTTACTTAAATAATCTAGAAATGTGCCTTTATTCAGCTTATTTGGTGCCTATGTGTGTCCTGGCTTTTAATATTGAATACGCCTCAATTTTTCCATGGAGAATTAGAGGCTCTATCTTGATGCTCCCGTAATTGCACTATACAAGATCTCTGAGAGACCTGTGTCAGGCTACTGCTAATAAATTTCACATCGCAGCCCTTGAACATTTACATAGAGCTGAGAACAAAGAACAATCACATTGGACGGTCTGATGAGGCTAAAGCCGGCTGAATTAGAGGAGGAATAAATGTATTTCTGGAAGAGGTGATAATCATGAAAAGTAATGACTACACACAGAGAGAAAAAGAGATAAAGAGTGTTATATAAAGCACGTTAGTGTTAAGAGCCTGTTTTATAAAGAGCAGCTCCTTGAAAGTCTAAATAACTACAGATCCAGTTAGCAAGAATGTGTGACTTTTCTGGCGATTTTGTGGTTATGTTTACTGCTTTAGCTAAGTATAGGTGACCCATCTAGGGGAAAGACCCCTTCAGGCGGGATTTCTAGCTCTGGTTTTGGCCACCAGGAGGCACCATAATTGCAAAACAGTGTAAAATACATGAAAAAAGTTCTAAAACCATTTTTTATGTAGAATGCAATGATCTTCATGCAATAATTCCATCTTTGATGCAAACATTCTATATTTGGAATGCAAAAAGAACGTTTTTGTGAAGAATTAGCACATATGATACTTTCTGGTTACCATGGAAACCATCCCAAAAGCCTAAATTGGAGGTAATAATCTGGATTTCATGAAAAATCCCATAAGTTACCCAAAACTGAAAACAGAACACAAAAATTCCTTCTAGAACCAAATTTAGACTAATAAATCCAATTTTGTTTGGTTATTTTTGAATAAAACTGATTTTTCACAATTATCATCATTTATTATGGGATGCAATGCAATTAGATCTTAATTACCATTTTGAATTAGTATTATGTACTAATGTTTGAAAAGCAATTCCCACAAAACTACCAGGATTGTTGAAGCCCATGATAATTATTATCTCGTTTTAAAGATTATGACATCAATTTTAATTACTATTTTCCCCCCTGGAGGTTTTTTCCCCTCACCTGGTCACATAGGTCCTGTTGTATGCAATCAGCATAATGAGTGCAAGGTTCATAGTACATCTCCATTGATAACAATGCATGTGAGATAGCGCCATTTTGTCATGAAAGAAATATTTGGGAAAATAAAGTATATCAAGTTTATTTTCAAAATGCCTGCCATTAGTTTATCACAGCTATAGCACTGTAGTGCAAATTATTATTGACTGAACATAACTATTATGTCCTGAAAGGTTACCCTTCCTTGCTGCGTGGATCTGTAGTTGTTAATTGGCTGGGCTGCTCAGTGCTTAGACAAAGTGTGTTCAGCCAGTGACTCTCTAAGGAAATCATTAGTGTCATATGGACTTTGTTACCAAACCTACAATAACAAAGAAGTACTGGTCTCTGGAAAATGGTATTGTATAAGTCGAAGGGTGCTGCCAGGATTCTATAATATAAATCCTACCTGCCAGAGCATTTGTATAGATAGATGGGTTCATTGACCCTTGTTATAAAACTGTAGGCCTCGCATTACAGCTGCCTGCCGTTCGTCATAGGGTAACTGTACTCGCTGTACCAATTAGACTGCATGCTTATGTGGCCTTTTTCTACATTTCACTGCGCAATAGAGGCTCAAGGCCATCATGTGTTATAGGCCACCAGACAGTTATCTATTCTCTTAACAACACACAGGCAAAGTCTATTACATTATTGGTTTTCTTTCTCAATAGTTGGCTGATCCGTTGATACTAGCTATCAAATAACCTCAAAACTAATTCTTAGACTGCGATAAATTATATCTGTCAGAAAAAGATAATAATATTCACCCCACCTTAATCCTGTACCTTGGTATTCTCTATGTTTCTAACTACTGTGTAGACGAGGGAACTGAAGAGAAACATCTCACAGAAAGGACTTAAATTGTATGAGGAGTAGGAAGTAGAACAATATATTAGGTCACTTTATTTTAAAGTGAATAGAGCAGCCTTATTTGTTTTTTCTGAACACAGAATTGGTTACTTTGATTGATGTAGCTCATAATTACATAAATAAATACAGAGGGCGTATGAGATAACACTCCTTGGTGAGCAATCTCGTGAAGCTTTGTCTTTGATTGATGAAATAATTTCCTTCTTGTCAGCAGGACTGTGGGACCATGATTTGGCACTGAGCAGTCTGGAAAATGTCCTGTTGGACTTAAGTATTAGTTCCAGGAAGCCGATTGAGGATTGGAATCTCTAGAATGGTCGGAGAAAAGTCATCGAATGTGGCTTGTTTTGTAGCTCCATGTAGTATGAAAAGGCTTTTCATGGAAGAGCCACTGAAATAACACAAAAATAATCCCACTGAATCTGGCTTTCTTCGGCTCTCCTTCTAACATGAAGTTTGATCAATTAAATTTAAGTCCCTGTTCTTCCTTGCACTTTTCCCATCATAGGGATAGTGGGGAGCTTATGGTTGTCTTTGTTGTGATCAGCTTACCAGCCACACCTCAACATGTCTCCTTAGCAGCATCCCTCTTGGGCTCTTCACTTTTGCTGGCACACAGGAATGTGCTTCATGATATATGAGAAAGGGAGATTGCCTTTTCCTATGCCAATACACATGAACATATACAGAAATATTACCTAAAGCCAAAGTACTCCTTCCTAAGGTTCATGCTTCACTGGGATTACTTTCTTTAGGAAGTGTGTCCTTAACTTTCCTTAGACATATGGCAGGTTCTGCAAAGTGGAAGGAATGCTAGCATAGATCATATGACATTTGGGAACTCTCTTCCAGACATTGCATACCACCATCTTTTATGTGAGACTGATAAATGGCTGCTTTTATTACGTCACTGCACTTCATATTAGAATCTGATAGGGTTACAAGTTATTGCTCCTATTGGGCTCCTACTCTATAACATCAAGCTATCCTCTAGAAAGAAAAGTAGAGAAAAATCTCCTCTAATTAAAAAACTTCATGTCTAGTAGAGTCTAGAAGTAATAAACAAGAACTGTTTTTGAGCATGGGTAACCATGACAATTGCTGTTATGACAGTCAGTTAGTCTGTTGGATTATGCCATATTCTCCCGTGTGTATATAATTTTATATGAAACTTTTTACTATGGCCAATGAAGGACATGAGCAAACAGCTAAATAATAGATGTCACTATATATAGAGTTTTAAAGGAACAGATCTGAAACTGTGAGGCTCTCAATGATTAACTATAGGCTTATACACTTAGTACTATACTACCTAGATCATACACCCTCAAAAGATTAATCCTAGAGTAAGCTATTGACAGTTGAGCTATTTTCATAAAGATACACGTACAGAGAAAATTTCTCATCCAAGCTACCATACTTATCATTTCCAAAACCAGTAGAAGATGCCTTGATCTATGAAATAGCTTCAAAGATAAGCTCACATCTGTTAAGGCTTAAAAAGGGTGCTGACATGTAATTCTTTATGATGATGAGAAATTATGGGAGTTCTACTATGAGTTGTTTCTTCCATTATACATCATAGCCCTTCTTGTTTTAGTATGATTGCCTACCCATCCACTTTCCGATGAGCAATACAATATTTTTTTGGTGAGTAATTGGGAGTAACTGGCTCTCAGGAGGACCATCGCCACATATTACTGTTGTCTGTGCCTGATACCTAAATGATATAGAATGGTGATGTGTCAATTACGACCTATAATCTTGGTCCTGTCAGTGAGCATTGTGGAAACCTCCAATTAGAACTTGTCTTATGATTTGAAATAAGTTCCGAGCTATTAGTAGTCCAGCGCGTTTAGTTTATAGCAACGAGCAATTGAGATTCGGACACGGCTATGCCCTACTACCACTATATATCAACCAATAATTATGCAATGTGTTTTTTCTCAATGGTTTCCAATCATGAGCTGTCAAATAAAGAGGTGCTCATGTGAGCATCAGGTGCCAGACCTAATTAGTAGAGGTGTATATCTGTGATCAGATGCCATTGCAACAGAGACCAAATTTCAAGTAATATACATTAATACCAAATGCCTCATGAGGTAGAACTTTAATATTAGCAGCACAACATCACCATACAATGATCTGCACGCTGGAGGCAAGAGCAACAATACACCGGCAGTCCTAACCTGTCAGATACACTATGGAACACGTTTTACCTTTTAGTGCAAGCTAACAGTGTGTTGCCAATACAGAGCTTAGCTTAGACCACTAAAAAAAAGTTATTTTTCATCACCCGGCAGTGAAAATGTGACAAGAGCGTTTTTTATTAATTCTTTTTTTACTGGGAGCTGAAATATGTAGGGAAATTCAGAGTTTTTGCACACAATTTTCACATTTTGGTAGTTAAGAGTTTATTGTTCCGCAAAAGTTGTTATAATGCAAGTTATTCCTAGCTGTATGCATAATTCAACTGACAGTATAAGCTTTAATTTGATACGAAATATGCCCATATTTGTCCACTTTTCAACGGATTTTTCATTAAAAATCTAAAAAATATCCTGATTTTTACGATGCGCGCTTTTTTTTGAGTGGCCTTATCAGGTTTATGATAGACCTAAGGCTTGATTCCTAGGATGTCATCAGAATATTGGATTTCCTAGAATGACAATATCAGTTCACAAATAGCTCTTTGAACTTTCAAAACCTGTTTTGTAACCAGACCGGAGTAAAGTGTGATGTAACTGTTGTACACCTATGATTTTCTCCATGCAGTGGCTTGTGTCAGTTTGTGCACTCTAATGTTTTGCCATAATATTATATTTCATATAGAACATTATGTAGGGGTTCGATATTACATTACATATAACATATCATGCTACTGTGTATGTCCATTGCTGGTTGCCTTTGCTAATACAAAATGTATAAGGGTAGGACCTAGTAGGGGTCAGCACTCCTACCTGAGGTTCGGGGTTCAGGCACAGGGGGAGGGCCAAGTTGCCCTTCCAGTCACATGGGAATATACAGGTAGATAGGGGCCCTCAGTCTGTGGACAGGTACAGCCTTGTCAAGACCAATTTGCATTCGCTCTGCTCTGCCACTACCCTGTGCAGAGAATCCATACTTCTGGCTTGAATTCATTGTGCCAAACACCGGTTCGCGTTATCTCACGTGCACTGAACCACTCTTATTTAGTTTATCCTGTAACTAACATCAGTAATAAACACCTACTTAGCATGACATAGGTTTAAAAAGGTTTTATTGTTCATCAGTTAGAACTTTATCAACTCACATTTCTGTATTGTCTAGTCGTATACTTTAGTTTAATTTATATTCATTCCAACTTATGAATTATGAAAGAGCAAATGATGGTATTTTTCTTTTGCAATAATTGTGTGAAACAGATTGACATGAATATTGACGAATAAGCTTATTCTGATTTTATTGGTCTTCTTTTTAAAAATATGCGGCTTAATAAAAAACAATCTCTCAAATTTCATGGTGTCATCCATCTACATCCATTTCCAAGACTCATACTATATAGTTACTATCAAACAGGTGGGAACATGTCATGTAGATATAGTGTTGCAGTTGAGGTATCCTAGCAACGGAGCAACCACATGCAGCACTCTGATATTATAGCTGTCTCCAGGGTAGACCATGGCCTAGAATTACTGTGGGTCATATAGAGGTCCTTTCTACTGACATATGAGTCATATTGTGGTCACCAGCCACCTCCTCTTCCAGCCATAGCTATCACTCTTTAAAATGGAATTATCCACGCAGCTATTGCTAGTGTATTGCCAGTTTGGAATAAATTAATTAATCGCTTTTTGTTGTTTTGTTTTCTTAAATTGTTTCTCATGAACATCTCCTTCAGAATATCCCAAACCAGGAAAAATATGGAAGCCAAACAGAATACTGAATAAAGGAAAACTACTCTTTGTCCTTATGTTATGTTATTACTGTGAAAGTACTGTAACGGGTTGACTATAGAGTCTAACTGTTATTGTTGTATATCTATTGTATGTTGTATGATGTAAGACAACACGGTTCTATTGTGTTTAATAACTGTTTTATTCATCTAACTAGTGTCGTCGGTTCGTTACATACACCGACTCCTCTAGTTCGGTTATCTATACGGTAGTGTACCGGTACCACCTTCGGTTACCGTCGGTAGTTGTTACATAAGCATTTTACATAACTAAACCTAACAGGTGGCGCTGCTAGTACGGTCACGTGGCTATGCAGCGCTGTATATAAGACGGCTACTTCTCCATTGGAAGTCAGTCAGGTTTGGGACTGTCGTGACATGACCACCCTGTGCTCACGGGCTTAACTCTATGCTATAGGGTTGCCCCACTGTATTATATATCTGTTCTGATCTTGTATATCCGCTGGTTATACTTGTACTATAATACCCAAGAGTTACCTTTACAATAAAGTCGCCGTATATTAAAGTCTAATTTACCTTGTCTGGTTTTTGTACTCAAGTGTTACATACGTAGTAAGAGACCAACTACATTGGTGCCGTGACCACTTGATCGAACCGACCATTGATAGGGTATTAAATAGACTTACAGTATATGGATTACCTATACGATTTTGTCAGCTCGTTCAGCGGCAGGACTAAAACCCCTGCTGAGGAACGTGAAGAAGCCGTACAGAATGTACGCTTCTTCACAGGCAAATCCAATAGGCGGGAGAGCCGGGCAGCCTTGGAGGTGCCCGGTGACGACCTCTCCCAAGAAGCAATAGGTGATCCTATTGTGGAAGCCTTTACCAAAGGAGAGGATGGGGAGCAATCTCCAATCCCGGGACCCTTTGATATAAGCTCCAGGAGATCGTTGGACTCCCTTTCCACGAATCTTTTCTGTCCTGAGGGTCAGAAAATACCGGGTAGAGAGCCTAAAACTCTCGGCCCAGCTGCCTTCGGTTCTACACCGACGGTAGCAGATCCTTCATTGGATCCAGACACGTCGGTTTTCACTGATGGTGCCACTCCTACACCGAACGGTATGGGGGGTGGCGGGCTATCAAAGAAGACTAATGTGGCAACAGAAGCTCCTGGTAAGGGGTACCCGCCAGCAGTAGATGAGCCATCCAGTTTACCACTGGATGGGGACCTACTAGCTGCCATGGGTATCCCCACCAGGAAAACTGAGTTGCACGAGCTCGCGGAAGCCCGGAGGGAACTTGCTTCCATCAATCAAACTAGGAAGTTATTCCTAAGGGAGGTTGATGAGAAGAAAAAGTTCCTACTGGAACTCCAGAACGAGATGGCTTCCCACAAGGTGGAGGTTGACAAACTTTTGCACCAGAGGGTGTCTGGCGAATGTGAGGTTGCAAGCTTAACTTCCTTGGGAAAGGATTTGAGCACGCAGCTCCACTTAGCCAGACAGGACCTCGCAAGCTTAAGGCAAGTCAATCAGGACCTGAAGACGAAGTCGGAGAAAGTACCACCACCTAACACGGTGGTACCTCCAGTCATACCCGTACCCAGTGTGTACACGACAGTGACACCTTCAAGTGTCCCGCCGCTAGTACACACCACGGTAACAGGTATGACACCTCAGATGGGGGCTAGCTATCTACAGACTCCGGTCTGTGGTGGCGCCTTTGGAGGCACGGCAACACCTCCAGGGTACACCCACCCATCTACTGGTTCAACGACGTTGAATCAGCAGCAGACCATGGTCTCAGTTCCAGTACCGAAACCCAGAGCTAGACAAGGCTTAACGCCTGTCCAGCGGGCTAAGTACGACCGGAACCCGGCTATTGAGAAGCTGGGGACAGACATCGTCCCGCGGGACATCGATGAACTGGATGAACGGTATGCTCCTTTCAACTTTGGGGAGATCAAACATCCTGATGCAGCCCGTCAAAAGGCCATCGATATTCCGCCTTTCACAGGGTCGCCACCCTGGAGAAAGTACAAAGTTCGGTTCAAGGCTATTGTGGAGAGCAATCGCTGGAACAATCAGCAAGCGCTGGTTGCTCTGAAGCAAGCACTCTGCAACGGGCCAGGTGAACCAGCCCTTTTGGCGTTCGAGAGAGTGAAGATCAAGACATTGAGCTCACTTGAAGAAACAGCTGAATGGGCGATTGGGAAGATTGGTGAGCATGACCCAAGGACTCAGCTGCTCAAACGTGTCCAACGCAAGGACGAGCACCTGAGATCCTACGGATTTGCTCTACAAGAACTGATATCCGAGTGTTATCAGGGATGTAGACCTGACACCCCCACTGTCATCCAGGAGTTAACCTCCAGGTTTGTCAATGGAGTCAGAGACACCAATCTCCAGGCATATCTGCGGGAGAAATGGCAGCCGGACTTATCTCTAGCTGACCTTTTTGACCATGCAGATGTGTATGACACCAAACAGGCTGTTTTTCCTAGTGGAGGAGTGTCGGCAGCTCCATCTGTAGCCCCGAAAGGAGCTCAGGGGGTAGAGGCCGCCACAAAACCACCTAAGAAAAAACAGCCCGCCTCCGAGGAGGTGGCGGCAGTAATGCCTGACAGGGACATGGAAAAGATGATTGAGGGTTTGTTGCGGAAGCACTTGGAAAAGAGCTCTGCGTCCACTTCTGATTCTGGATCTGGAAAGAGAAGGAAAAAGAAGAAAAAGGACACGAAACCTCAGCCATGTAGACGCTGTCAAAAGATGGGTCATTGGGCTAGCGAATGCAAAGCCCCTGCACCCGTCGCTGCTAAAACTGAAAAGGAGACGGAAAACTGAATGGGGCCCATCCTCTTGGCAAGGATGGCGCCCCCACAGTTAGCCATGCCTGTAAGGGATTAGTAGACGGTGTTAACTCTTCCATGAACCAAGGCCGCGCAGAGGCAGAAGGGTCTGTACAACCTGTAAGCGTCTGGCAAGGCGGGGCTGGCAAGGACGAACGGAATCCGGAGGATTCTGTAGTCGCTGGCTTAGAGGAGTCTTGGTTAGAATCAATTGCCCAGAGCAGTGTGATTCAAGACTCCCCGAGCGACCCATGTTGGGATTATCTCCTGACAAAAGGGGTTGCTATGGATGGAGGGGGAAGCCCGATGCTGACCTCTGAGTGTGTCCCTTTACGGGGACAGCGTTGGTACCTGAGTCTGGTTATTTCCGGGACGCGTGGTGAATTTTTGGTCGACACGGGTGCATCTCACACCTTGGTCGATCGTAAATTCATGGCCCGTCTTTGCAACCAGCCCGAAGCTCCGCTACTGGGAGTAAAGGCTCGGACTGCTACGGGAGATAGTATGCAGACTTATGGCAGAACTGTAAAACCTATGTTGGTTGATGGCAAGACATACTGGATATGTCCAACCATCACCGACATCACTGATGATGGCATACTGGGGATGGACTTTGCTGCTCTTTACGGGGTAACAATGAACACCGCAACGGGCCGACTTCAGATTAAACATCCTTATAAACAATCTGTACAGTGCGTTTTAAGGAATGGTTCTTCTGTGGCGTCAGTGGCACAAGACACAAAGTTGGCAGCAGGACATGTATCCGATGTCCTAGTCAGCTGCGTGGGAGTGCAGGCCAAACGGCCGGGAATGTTTGAACCAGAAGATCAAAAGCTCTCAGAGTTAGGTCTTGCTGGCTATCATACTTACCTGGCCAACGCTCGTTGGGGGGTGATACCGATTTGTAACTCGAGTAGTAGAGAAATCACTCTACGAAAGGGGACGCCTATTGGTAACACCACGCGAGCATATGGGGTAGACTCACTAACTACGGACTTTGTGGAAGTAGGTGTGGTGGCGGGAGACTCTTCCCACGAAGAGGCTCTAGCTAAATCCAACCTACCAAAACATTTAAGGTCCCTGTTGTGTGAGTCACACCTCACAACCCTAGAGAGCGAAATGGTGGCAAATGAGCTGTCGGAGTTATCTGACGCCTTTGCGCAACCAGGAGATCCTCTAGGGCGTACCAATACGGTACAGCACCGGGTTGACACTGGGGACGCGCTTCCCAGTAGAATCCCCTACCGTCGGTTACCCATGGCTAAAAAAAGTGCTATGGAGGCTGAGGTAGAAAAGATGTTGGATGAAGATGTGATTCAACCTAGTGAGAGTCCATGGTCAAGTCCTGTGGTGATGGTCACCAAGAAGGATGGTTCCTGTCGATTTTGCATCGACTATAGGAAGTTGAACGGACTCACTAGGAAGAATGCATATCCTCTACCTCGGATAGATGAATGTGTGGAATCTCTGGGTGGGGCGAAATGGTTCTGTACACTAGATTTACAATCTGGTTATTGGCAGATCGGCATGGACCCCCGGGACCGAGAAAAAACCGCATTTTCTACCCATATGGGACTATTTGAGTTCAACGTCATGCCATTTGGGCTATGCAATGCCCCGGCAACCTTCGAGGCAATGATGGAAACCATGTTACGGGGTTTACTTTGGAAAAAGTGCCTAGTATACTTGGACGACATCATCGTCTTCGGTGGTTCTGTGGAGGAAACTCTACAGAACCTCCAAGCTGTGCTGAAACGCATCTTATCATATGGTCTGAAATTGAAACCTTCAAAGTGCAAGCTTTTTAGGAAGTCAGTTGAATACCTAGGTAGAATTGTTTCTGAACATGGCATCATGGCTGATCCTCATAAGATCGAAGTGGTACAGAACTGGCCTCGTCCGATGGACACGAAGGAGATACGCTCTTTCATCGGGTTTTGTTCATACTACAGAGATTTTATACCTGGATTCTCGAGAGTCGCAGCTCCCTTACAAGAGCTGATGATTGGAGAGAAGAAGGCTAAGGCTAAAATAGTCTGGTCTCCAGCCGCAGAACAGTCTTTCAGTGAGTTAAAGAGACTCTTCTTAGAAACACCTGTTTTGCACTACCCTGCACCTGTTGGTAAGTTCATCTTGGACACTGATGCTTCTAATACAAGTATTGGTGCTGCCTTGTCGCAGATCCAGGATGGGCGAGAAGTGCCGCTGGCATTTTCGTCCAACAGTCTAAGCAAAACACAACGTAACTACTGCACAACCAAGCGTGAACTCTTGGCAGTGGTGGTTTACACAAAAAAGTACAGACATTTCCTATATGGTGGGAATTATCTCGTACGGACGGATCATTCATCTCTGCAGTGGCTCCTTAACTTCAAGGACGCTGAGGGGATGATGGGTAGATGGTTGAACCACCTCTCTGAGTTTGGCATGACGAATGAGCATATCATACACAGGAGTGGAGTAGATCATGTGAATGCGGACAGCTTGTCCCGCTATCCTATCCGGAACTGTCACCGTGTAGACTGCCGAGACTGTGGGTCTCACAATGCAGTGATTGCGTCTGTGGGTGCGAAAGTTCCTAACTGGACGTTAAATCACTTGAAGGATGAGCAACTTGCAGATCCAGCTATTTCGAGGGTGTACTCCTTGAAGTTGTTGGGCCTGTCCAAGCCTGTTCGCCCCGCACTTTCGCTGGAATGTAAAGAAGTTAGACAACTGTTAGCTCAGTGGGATAATCTTTTTATACGGAACAGTGTATTGTGCCGCTGGAGGGTGCAACCTGGCAGGAAGAGAACAGCTCAGTCTGTAGTGCCTTTGTCACTCAGACTACAGTTGCTCAATTACTGTCATGGCCACCGAACTTCAGCACACTTTGGCAGACAACGGACTGAGGCAAAGATTAAGAGTAGATATTACTGGCCTGGTATGACTTTGGACATACGGCGTTGGGTGAGACAATGTCCCCAATGCTGTTTATCAAAGCCTGGACCTGGTATTGGTAAACTACCTCTAAGTCAAGAGCTATTCGGTGTTCGATTTGCCCGGATCGCTGTTGATATCATTAGTGGTTTCAACACGACCCCCCGTGGGAATACCTGTATGATGGTGGTACAGGACTACTATACCAAGTATGTCCAAGTATATCCGTTGGTAAATCATACAGCTGTTACCTGCGCAGAAGCACTTTTCGAGAATTGGATCCTCACGTGGGGAGGTCCTTTAATGCTTCACTCCGACCAGGGTCGTGAGTTTGAATCTCGACTGTGGGCAGAACTGTGTAGTAAAATACACATCTGCAAGACGCATACGAACCCCTACCGACCTCAATCGGATGGTATGGTGGAACGTTTCAATCGGACGTTGATCCAATGTCTCACGACAATGGTTAATGAGCACCGGGATGATTGGGATGAGCACGCTCGCTATATCTCCCATGCTTACAATGCTACCGAACATGCGTCGACGGGCTGTACGCCTAATATGCTCGTAATGGGTGAAGACATAGTCATGCCTAGTGACATGGTCTATGGAGTGCAGGGTCACCAGCTCGAGCAACCCTGCACAGTGATGTTTGTTGAGTCACTTCGACAATCATTACGCGAGTCCTATGGAGTAGTAAGGGACAACTTGGAAAAATCTGCTAGTTTGCAGAAGGTGGGCTATGACACGGGCCTTAAACTCCGCCAATTCAAGGTGGGGGATAAGGTCGCGAGATTTAGCACACCAAATTCCAAAGTCAAGACCCTGTACTCCTGGGATGGTCCGCATACGGTTACTATGGTGGTTAGTGAAACTACTGTAGTAATACGGTTGCAAAAAGGGACTCTCACTAAATCACATGTGGCTAGACTCCGACCTTGGTATGGAGTTCCATATATAGATGACGGTGAAGATTCCCTCGGTGCTGGTCGAGTACCAGCACCAACCGACCCTGCGCTACCGAAGATACCGAAGGCAGGACCAACGGTCATACCGTCGGTACCAACGGTAGCGCGCCGAAGGGGTCGTCCTAGGAAATTACCGATTGAACCACAGTCGTGTGTTACCAAGCCCAAGCGCGGTAGGCCTCGTAAAAAAGGGTCAGCTGTGCGTAAAGGACTAACCGTAGGCACCGGTAAACAAAGCAAGGTGATACCTCCGGTGTCATCATTGCTGGACATACCGGTACAAGGTCTACGGAGGAGCACACGTGTCAGAGAGCGAGATAAAATTGTGTAAACATTTTTTTTCTTACCTTGTTGACGACATTTAGCTGCTGGCTTGATTAAATTTCCATGGACAGTTCCGTACTGGGCCGGTGGTCATTGGCCCGGTACTCGATCACCAAAACACAACGAGAAGAGACGGGTTATCCGGTGTGGTTATCCGTTGGAGGTAGAAAAGCACGTGTTCAGGGCGGGTGGCTGGCTTTGCCGATTAGTTCTAAGTATGGGATTAGTTTTGACCACATATTGCTTAGTAACACGCTGCTGTGTATATCCTCTAACGCCGGTATATCATTCCCGGGTTTTCCGGTGGCTCCGCCACGAAAATTGTAAACAACAGTGACAGTTCCCACCGTCGGATATGCCAGACGTGGGAAGGGCGCTGCCCGCGTCACCTGATCGATTTCTCCCGCCAAATGAGCCGTGAGAAATTGGGTCACCTCGGCGCGTCTTCGAGACGCGACCCCTGATTGGCTGAGAAGCCGGTCAAGGGGCGGGGTCACGGGGGACGGGTGGGGTATATAAGCCCCACAGGCGGCCAGGCTTCTTCAGATCAACACGTTTGCCCGTAGGGTAGCGTGTTGATCAGTGGTGCCTAGGTCTGCCCGGCAGTACCTACACTGTTGTTTACTTGCTGTGCTACTAAAGGCTCGGGTGAGTGAACCGTGAGGTTCACCTACGCCTGAGCTAACAGTATGGCAGCCCGTGTAGATGGCACATGCATGGCCCCGAAGAAGGCTGAGGCCTCCGACGGGGATGACCGAGTTCTCGAGTCTGACACGGAAATGGACACTACCGGTGCTCCAACCGTCGGTCAAGGCTCGGCTTCGGTACCAGCTGAACCTAACCCTGAGGGGTCGGGTGATGTTGTTCCGAAAACAGAACCTGGTCTGGGTGGTAGTAATACCAACCAGGAGGAGAACCCTGCAGGGGGATCTTCTCCGAAACCCGCCGGTGTATTGGCACAAGAACCGACGGTCCCTGATGGTGATTCATCAGACGGGTCCACGGTTCGTGCTAAGACCAAACGGAAGCGGAAGCGTAAGAGGAGGATTACATCTTCCCCTGAAACTCCTGCTACCGAAGAGGTCGCACCGACTGAGGCAGATAGGCTCAAAGCTGTTGCTGATAGAGTGTCCAAGGCGGAAGCCGAGGGATGGTCTGTTGCAGAGAGCAGAGCCAATCGCCGCCTCCGCGCCAAGGCAGCGCATGTTCGTCTAAACCTGTGTCTCCGTGATGATGACCGGAAGAACCTGAGCCTTTCTGACTTACTTCAGGAAAATGGCAAAATGGCTCTTCCTGCACCTCACACGACCGAGGGTTCAGACGACGAAGACTGGTTGACAGGTGATTCCCACCCCATTGACTGGTACCTCGTGTACCTCAGGGCAGTGTTGGAAGGGAATAAACCTAACATCCACAGGTCATGCCGTCCCAAGCTGAAATATGCTTGGAAGAACTACGTGCCAGGGGATCCCTGCCCGTATGTTCGCTGTCAGCGCCTGAAGGGGGCTTCGACAGCTGCAAAACGGTGGCCGAACCTGTTCAAGTTCGCCCGTCATTTAGTAGAGAAGCACATGAATGTGCGTCCCTACTTGTACTGTGTGAGTGGGAGTACTAGTACTTCCTGCCCTGAGTACAGTGACGGGGAGCTATTCCGTTGCCAACGGAGGGCTGGTTTGGTAAGGCATCTTTGCGACAATAAGGGCGTTCACAAGCGCACTATTAGTCGTGGAGTTGAGGCTGCACTGAAGGTTTGGGGGTGCCACAAACGTGTAGGGAATCTACAGTATAAGTGGCGAACCAACAAACTTAAACAGTGGAATTACCTCACGGAGGCTGACTGGGAGAGATTGTGTAAGGGCGCCAAGTGCGAACAAACCGATCTCGGGCCAGATACAGAAACTCCGATGCCCACTGTCAGAAAGGATACCCCTCCTAAGAAGAAGAAAGATCTGAAAAGGGGCCGCCAGTCATCCAAAGATGATACCAAAGGTGGACGTGACCGTTCCCGCAGTGAACCTGCGAAGAAACGTGTCGCCACCGCCACGGTAACATCTGAGGTCGACCGTAGCCAAACCGTCGGTACCATCACGGTATCTTCGGTTGCATTGCCCTCGGTTGCTGATCAACTGCCCAGGCAGGAGAGACAGAAACTGGGTGATGCACTGGCTATTGTTCAGAACTCATTGGGTGACGAGCAGGCGGGTCAGGTTGCTGCTGACTATGTCAAGCAGTACAAGTGGAGCCAGAAGCAAAAGAAAGCTTCAGCTCCACAGGAGAGTATCTCACCTATCAGTGACGCTGACCAGGTAGAGGTACAACAGCCGGATGGGGCGTCAGCCCAGCCGACTGCTCCACCCCAGCACGGAGCAACCTCTGACCCCGCAAGGGATGACGAGGTGACTCCAGTACCTGAGCACAGGGCTGTTGACGAAGGGCTAGCAGGGTTACCTGTGTTGCCTGGAGACGGTCCTGCTTATGACACTGGATTCTCTGACACTCTAGTCCCCGGATTTGAGTGCTACAGAGCTAAGATGGCTGAAAACGCAAGTAAGCTACTCCAGTTTCAGGTTTCTTTCTTGGAGAAGTCCTACTTTGAGCAGTACAAGTTGCTCAGAGAACAGGCTATCCGGGAAGGGAAAGCTTGGATTGCTGAACGCACCAGAGTCCTTGCCGAGCGTGAGGCGAGTCTGGAGCAAGATCATGCCCTCTGGAGGGCTACGATCGAACAGCTTGAATCAAGGTTGACAACTTGTGACGCCAAGTTCTTCCGGCAGTTCGGGCTAAAGCTGACAGAGTGGGAGAGAACTGGTTTTCCAGATCTCCAGTCCAGGTTGGGGCTTGCCGCAAGGCCTGCTCCTCCTGTGACCCCGGTACTGTCAGTACACCCACCTAGGTATGAGATGCCATTTTCTTTCATGGCACAATCTACCCGGGTGGTCAGTGGCGGGGAGCCTACTGCGGCGCCGAGTACCCTCTCGGTAGCCCCAGGTGGAGCCCTTCCTCTCCAGGTGGAGGCTGCTGTGGTTTACACCACGGAGGCCCCTCCTGGAGGAAGTCCTGATGGGGAAGGAAAGCCATCCGGCGGTGTCCCTATGGACACCTAAGGTTGGTCCCCCGTCAGGCCCTCTGGGGTGCACTGTTCCGCCCCTCGGAGGTAAAACTAAACCATCGACGCAGCTACACGCCCCTGGACAACCGAAAGCAGACCGACGGTGCTGTCGTGACTTAACCTAGTCACTACTGCCACCACACTGGAAGCAGCCTGATGTCTTCAAACCGTGGTTTACTACTAAGCCACAACCGTCGGTTCTCTACTACTGTCCAGGGCTCCTGATCCTGTGGTCGCATTCTACTATTGTGACCTATGTACTATTATGGATCATCCTCCTGTGATAATTATTTATAGGGAGGCACGGACCTACCTTTTTATATTTATATTTCACAAGAGATGGAAGTACTATACCGGTACTGGACTCTATCCATCTCTACCACCATAAACTGCTAGGTACTGGAGTACCGCCCCTAATAAGGATGACGATCTATCCCACCTTATTTAGGATACGCTAATATGGATTTTTATATATAAACTTTTCTACGCCAAAGGAAGTGGGAACTGCTATAGTTCCAATTATAAAACTTTTCTTCGCCAAAGGAAGTGAGAGCTATTATAGTTCTATTATTTATATATAAGGACACTAACTCCACACGGATTCGCACCATTGCTGAATGAAGTAGGTGATGTGTTGAGTTTCCAAGGTGGTTATTTGGTGCCTTTACTTTTAACTGATACTAGTCTAGGACTATCAGTTGGACAGTTTTTATATCATGTGCCTACGGGACTATGGTTTGATACCAAAAACTATATTGTTGATATAAACTGTTATATACATGTTAACCTGGTTGTTCATGTATGTATGCCTGTTGTTACTATGAGTAGAAATGTTACTTGTTGATAAATAGATATACGTGGTATATAATGTATCCAAGAGGTATTATTATTATAAAACCAACCCTTCCTACATTCTAAAGGGGGGTAGTGTAACGGGTTGACTATAGAGTCTAACTGTTATTGTTGTATATCTATTGTATGTTGTATGATGTAAGACAACACGGTTCTATTGTGTTTAATAACTGTTTTATTCATCTAACTAGTGTCGTCGGTTCGTTACATACACCGACTCCTCTAGTTCGGTTATCTATACGGTAGTGTACCGGTACCACCTTCGGTTACCGTCGGTAGTTGTTACATAAGCATTTTACATAACTAAACCTAACAGGTGGCGCTGCTAGTACGGTCACGTGGCTATGCAGCGCTGTATATAAGACGGCTACTTCTCCATTGGAAGTCAGTCAGGTTTGGGACTGTCGTGACATGACCACCCTGTGCTCACGGGCTTAACTCTATGCTATAGGGTTGCCCCACTGTATTATATATCTGTTCTGATCTTGTATATCCGCTGGTTATACTTGTACTATAATACCCAAGAGTTACCTTTACAATAAAGTCGCCGTATATTAAAGTCTAATTTACCTTGTCTGGTTTTTGTACTCAAGTGTTACATACGTAGTAAGAGACCAACTACAGTACTTATATTCACGGGTGTAAATTTTCGCTGAGGTGGCAAAAAGACTTATTCGCGGGTATTTAATCCATACTGTAGAATATAAGAATTTCGCGGATTTTTCATTTCCGTGAATATAGCGAAAATATATACCCAGCGAAATAAAGTACGACCACAGTAGTTCCCCATTCATAACTCCTAGTGAATGAATTTGGACTTTTGATGACACTGAATTCCCTATCCAATATGCACAGGTCTTCGCCTTTCTTTGCATGGTAGAGGTAATGGTAGTGTAATAATTGAGTCTTTGGGATTGAGAGAAAAGGACCGAGCACTGGTGCCACTAGGCCTATAGGCATTTAGAAAAAGAGATGACAAATAGCAATGAGACAATTCTGCATTGGTGCAGCTTCTATTATTTCAAATATCACACGACAATCTCCGAGGCCTCACATAGAAAATTGCAGACATTAATCCGAAACCTAAGGTGATTTAAGCATGCAGATTTATCCTACTTGGTGTTATGTTAAGTTTATTAGCGATCTACAGCTACACCTCCTTGCAATGATTTAAAATCCATGAGGTTGTATAAACAGGAAATCTAGTAAGTCCATAAATGTTGACCTCAACATTTTTACTCAACAAGGATAATGGAATGGATTCTTGGGATTAAAGTCCAGTGATAAGCAGTAATCCTATAGCAATGAAAAGTTCTGTCTCACGAGACTTAACTTAGAGAGTACCACACTCACACAGACCATGATATGCTAGGAACAAGCTGCGTTCCGTGGACAAGAACCCAGATCTCACGAGAACTGCTGGTCTCAGCCCGCACTTGGTGGTCCCGGGAACAAGTTCACTCCAGTTTTCTCCTTATATACACAGATCTAAGGCTGAGTCTCTTGGGATTGGGGTGACTGTCAATACAGGCGCAGGTAACATGGATTTGGCTGCAGAGTGCAGAGTCCTCCTACAAATGACTGACCTATGGTCGCATCTCTTGTAATCATTTAGGTATGCCAGTGCGATTGGGTTTGGGTGGGTATGGCAAATATAGTAATGTAATCACTAGGGATTTAACCTACTATATCACACAAAAAAACTATAAGACATAAGAATAGGCCTATAGTAGTAATAGTATACAGCATACAAAAAGTGAAGTCATAAATGGAGGGAATTAATAACGCAGACATCATAATCCCCTCTCATACCTCTTCAAAGAAATGCATGTGCAGTGTAAAAAAATGGAATAATCAAAATGGGGAAGAGTATTTTTCAACCAAATTGGATTTACGAGAGGTATATTGGCCTTGTATGTACCAAAACTGTTGATGTAGATTGTGTTCTTTTTGCATTTACCAGTAACCTGAAAAATCTGCACTCTATCTAGCTTAGTTGGTGCTCCTGATCCTATTGCATTGCATTCAACATTTCAAGCAAGAACTGTAAAGCATCACTCCTAATACTCAAGTACTGTATAAGCTTCAAATAAGATAATACCAGTACTCCTGTAGCTATGCTATAGGTTTGTACTCGATTTCTGCTTTTGAACGTCACAGCATAGGCCAACCATTGAACATTTGCAATTCAAAGAATATGAACACATGCGAAGGTGTGAGGACCTCCTTCTGAAAAAGGTGATGATTATGAGACGTAAGGGACTGCATAGAAAGAGAAGACGTTAAGATGCCTTCATTTTGTTTAGAGATGGTAAAGCATGGCAGTAAGAGTCATGGATGGCTCAAGTGATCTGTTATTTCCTGAAAGGTTGCCCATCCTTGCTGTATGGATCTATTGGTGATAGTTGGCTTGGGGGCTTGGTTGCTTGCCAGTCAGAAACAAAGTGTGTTCAGCTAGTGGCTCTGTCAGGAAATCATTAGTGTCATATGGACCTTGTTACCAAACCTACAACAACAAAGAAGTAATCCTGTCTGGAGGGGTGTATTTATGTCTCAAGATTGTACAACTCAGAGAATACTGTAGAAAAAAAGAGTGTGCGTAGCTTAATATTGAAAACAAGACAATTATGACCCTTAAGATGTACTTGTGCCCTACATCCTGACTCCATAAGAATGTCCATAAGTCTATCCCAGTTTTCGACTGGAGGCCTGGATATGTAACCTACTTCAATTTTGCCCCTTTTTTCACTGTACTGCAAATAGTTTCTACCAATTGTACTTCTATACTCCCTACACCCAAGTGAAATAGTGATTATGCCTAACCTATACATATGTAAAGGGAACAAATCAGAGACCTATAAGTGGCCTAATCAGTATGAGGTAGCTTCAATGTGAACACATCACCATCTGCTACATCTTAAAAACAGTGTTGGCGGTGTGATTTATGGTGATGAGAAAATATAACCATTCTACAGGGAACTCTTTATCTCCAACCAACCACCATATTCCCACATGCATGGGATTTCTTTGAGGACCACAGCCTACCTTTCCCATTTGCAATGAGCAATGCAAACCTTTCATGGCATGTTTACATAATTGTGAGTTACTGTTTCTCCTGATGAAAGCCTTACCAGGACTGTACCTAAGTAGTATAGTATGTATCGGAATGGGACTATGCTTAAGTACTGTTCATTACTCACTCGATATGCAGCCAATCAGAGGCCGCCATTTGGTCACGTGACCCGTTGCCATGGTAACGTGACCTACTTAGGACTCTCAGCCAATCAGAAGCCAGCATTCTGGGTGACCTACTGACCTACTTAGAAGCTCTCAGCCAATCAGAGGCCGGCATTCTGGTAACCATGGTAACGTGACCTACTTACGTCACATGACCTACTTAGGCTCCGCCAATCAGAAGCCGGCATTCTGGTAACTAGGGTAACGTGACCTACTTAGGGTTTGTTTGTAAACAACACCACGTGGCTCTCTTGTTTGTAAACAACACCACGTGACACGTGACTGTTTGTAAACAAACAAACAAAAAAGTTATGTAACTTATATATAGAAAATAAACACAACAAGTTCCATGTTATGCTAAAATTATATTTTCAAAAAGCACATCTGTTACAGTGTCTATGTGTAAGTACGCGCCTTCTCATTCAAACACTATAACACTATTATACTGTAGCAGCAGCAGGTAGGGCCGGAAGAAAAGCAAGAGCACGAGCAGAAGCGACGACACCATTTGCACCCTCCGGCCGTCGCGTTGGTAGCCCTACTACCCGTCGCGCGTTCAACTGGAGGTTTAAGAGTGACAAATGACGATTCTTTGTCGACGCGACTACTAGCATCAGCAGCATCAGCAGCATCAGCAGCAGCATCAGCAGCAGCGGCAGCAGCCTCGACAGCAGCGGTAGCAGCAGCAGCAGCGGTAGCAGCAGCAGCAGCAGCGGCAGCAGCAGTAGCGTGAGCGTTAGCAACAACAGCAGCAGCGACAGTAGCAAGGGCGGCAGAGCGTACACTAGCAGCGTCATCAGCGGCGACATCGGCAGCCGCAACAGCATCAGCAGCAGCAGCGTCGGCATCAGCGGCATGAGTAGCTGCATCGGCAGCAGCAACAGCAGCAGTCACAGCCGCAGCGGCAACAACAACAACGTCATCACAAACAGCGTCACTAACAGCCGCAGTAAATGCAGCAATAGCACGATGAGCAGCACTAGCAGCAGCAGTAGCAGAGGCTACAGCATCAGCTTCACATTCGCGCGCCGCTTCGTCATACCGCTTCATGTCACGGTCGCAACTTTCCATCATGGGGATCTGCAAATTAAGGCGTGGTGCTGGTGGTGGTGGTAGTAGTAGTAGTAGTAGTAGTAGAGTGAATGATGATTGACGATGACGAATACGGTTTCACTCCCCCTTATATACCCTTACTCCCCCCTTTTTTCAAGCCGCCGGCCAGCTGCCCACTCACGGCAGGTCTTTAGATTAGCCTTAAGTCGCTTACTACGCACTCATCATCCCTCTAATCGCATTTTCCAGCCGCCGGCCAGCTGACTGCTGACGACAGGAGAGGGTGATTTTTTTTCTTTAGATTTAAGCCGCTTACCACACGCGCGCCCTCTAGTCACAGACAGAGTGACAGAAAGGGAGGGGATCGCTTTGTTCACGCTACCTGTAGTTGTTTTTCTATACACACTCTAAGCCCATGACCTGCTAATCCTTTATACAGGTAACACGCGTTCAACTAATTACACTATTGTATGACAGTCGGTACACGGATTAATTTTAAACCACCCTCCATCTGGATCCATGTCTGGTGGGTGGAAGGATCCAGCTGAAAAGCGTGATTAGGGCTTTTGTTTCTCTTATGATAGCAGCAGATCAGCATGCGACAGCTGAAAATGTCAGACTAAGTCGAACTCTCGCCGCTCCTATAAAAGACTGAGATGCATCTCTCTTTCCACACCCCCTTCTACCATCGCCGCCGACACCGCCACCGCCGGCCAGCCGACCGCCGCCACCGCCTGCAGTCACCGCCATCACGCCAGCAGGGAATTTCGAGCTGAGTCTGCTTATTGCTTATTTTTTTTCTTTGAGCTTTTTGTTTTTTAAAATTTTTATTTTCACTCAGTCTTTTTTTGTTTCGGAGGAAAGAAATATGGCGCCACAGAGGGCGCGAGTTTCTAAAAGACGGACACGCGAACAAAGTGCCCTCCTCAACTGCCCGGCTATTTTTTTATCTCAAAGGAGAGAGCGTCACGTAGTTGAGGTTCACGCTTCTCTTGAAGCGTACCGAATTCTCGAGAAAAGCAAAGCCGAGCGCCAAAGAAATCGTCGTTATACAAGAGCGGAAAAGGAAAACGTAGCGACATGGCCGAGAGCCGTCTTCTCAGAACAGTATTTACTCTACCATTGCATAACAGCCGCTCTCAGCGCCCCCACTCGTTGGGCGTTTCATGAAAAGAAAGAGCGCCGCTACTCTCCTCACCCTGCCTCCTCTTATAAAGTGAGAATAAGCGCTATGAAACGATTCGACAAGCCGATCGGTTTCTTGGGAGCGACTGCAGCTCCCACTCGGTGGGCGCGCGTTGTGGCCGACGTGAACACGGTCTCTAAACGTTTCGACGTCGTCACTTGTTATCCCGCATATTGCAACGCAGCCGAATTGAAGAAGATAGGGACGCACTATTTTAAACCATACGCTCCAATATGTATTTGTCACCGCCGCGCTCACACGCCTTATTGCTTTTTCGAGACGATCGTGTCACAACACAGAAATAGAAAAAAAAGCGGCAAAGCTACGAGCTTTGCCTAAATGATCCAAAAAAAAAAAAAAAGGAAAAAAAAAAAAATTAATCTCCTCCTCCTCCTCCTCCTCCTCCTCCTCCTCCTCCTCCTCCTCCTCCTCCTCCTCCTCCTCCTCTTCTTCTTTTTTTAAAAAGTGGAATTCAGAGAAGGTCTTCCTAGCAAAGAGTCTATAGCGGGAGACGTGGAAGTAGCAGAAGACGCTTTACGACCACACACTCTACTGATATTGGACGATCTGATGAGCAGTTCCAATCAGCAAGTGGTAGCCGACATCTTTACTAAATACTCCCATCACTGGAACGTGAGCGTCATATATATCACTCAGAACCTATTCCAGAAATCACCCAACTTTCGAACTATGAGTCTGAACGCTCACTACATGATCGTTTTCAAGAACCCGCGCGACATGGGGCAAATAGCTAGTCTGTCTCGCCAGGTGTTTCCCTCCAACGCGGCGGCCCTCTCTAGTATATTTACCCATGAACTCAAGCGACCTCACTCATACCTCCTTCTGGACTTCAAGCAGTCAACACCTGACGATCTGAGAATACGCACCTCTTTGATGTCCATACACTCTCAGCTAGTATTCGTACCGCTAGACAAAAAAAAGAACAAGAGAAAGCAGTAGCAAAAATGTCTTCTCATCTACTCGAAAGACACTTTGGTACTCTCAAGCACTTAGCTAAGTGCTCGCCAAAGGACTGCTCGCATCTAATAGACTCTGGAAGCGACGATCTGATCGCAGCGTTGAGTGAGATCTGTCACAATTTACTCGTAGGGAACATCCCGCTCAGCGACAAACAACTGGACAAGCTTCGAGAATCGGCTGACGTGTTGAGGGAGGTTGGCAAAAAATCTACGCCCATCAAAAAAAAGAGACGCCTCTTGGTACAAGAGGGAGGTTTCCTCTTTCCAGCTCTCATAGGGTTGGCCTTACCGCTTATAAAGAGCATTCTCCGTATATGAGACACCTCATTCAAGCCTACTCGCCGACAGTACCACCACTACCGCCACCGCCAGCGTCATCGCCACCGTCGTCCCCATGACGGACTCAGAGCAGCAACAACACTACAAACGCTTAGCGCTCGTGGATCCTGAGACGCTCTACAAATCATCACGAGCAGGTCTACTTCATCATGTGCCCGCTGCTGCTTCTACTGCTCCAATCCTTCCTCCTCTTCCTGATGAGCGTAGTGAAAAGAACGAGAGTTCCGCCCCTGCCACCGCCGCCCGCCTACCTGCCGATATGGCCTATTACCACAAGCAGGCAGAACAATCCCTTCATCCCGACGCGGCATTGCACCAGGTGCTACAGTTTATCTACAGGGACTTGGACTTAGTGTTGAACGATCCCACTTTGGAATCGCGCGAGAAAATGTTGAAATACCGAAGGTTGTTGAATAGATTGCAATTTTTTCTCGCGAATCCCAACAACAGCAACATCTCTTCGGCCTACACTTCTTCGCCACCGGCTCACCTCCGTCAGTCTGCTGAAGAAGCCAGCGCGTCCCTACTTGAGCGGTTGGTGAAGCAAGTTCCCAAGAGGAATCGCATCCGGACCGCTGCGCTGTACAATCAATTGGAGAAATCCGGTGTGGTCAAGTGGAACGAGGACGGTGCGGTGCGCGAGATGTCGGGTCGGAGAATACCACCTGAGCATCACATCAACATAGTGGACTTACTGAACGACGCCGCCAGGTTCAGGAAGACGGCGCCCAGACCGGCGGGCTACTCTCCGTTCACAAAAGCGCTGCGCGAAGCAGTTCCCACAGACTCCTTGATCGGAAACCATCTGTATAAAGCGAGCGGACCTGGCCGAAGTTTGGACACACGGCTTGCTGACAGAGGTCGGAAACGACCGAGCTTCGACTCGGAAGAAGGAGAAGCAGCAGCAGCAGCAGCAGCAGCAGTAGCAGCAGCAGACTCTTCTCTTCAGGTGGACGATCAATCCTCTGACGACGACGAGGGCAGTGAACTTTTCCAAACTCCGACTACCCATAGGAGCGCGGCGAGTAAGAAAAGGAAAAGGCACAACCGCCTAGCGGAGGCGGCGTCGTTCACTCCCGCTCCTGGTGCTACTCCTGCATCAGGCCGACGATGGGTAAACCAGTGAAGAGACTGACCAAGAAGGAAAAAGAAAAGAAGCGCGTAGTAGCTAGATATACCGACGTCAAAGCACCCTCCAGTTTCACTAGCGTGACTAAACTCCAGAAACATCATTTTCGCCACCTAAACCCGGCCGTCATCCGAGATGCTTTAGTGTCGCTGGACGCCTACACATAACATAAACCCATTCGGAGAAAATTCGCAAGGAACAAGACTATAACCGGTGCAATCGATCAGCAGTGGCAGATAGATCTGATGGACATGCAGGCTTTGGCTTCTCACAACGACCGCTTCCGGTACGTGGTGACGGCGATCGACGTTTTCTCTAGGTACGCGTGGGCCGTTCCCATTAAATCCAAGAGTGGTGCTGATGTTACCGAGGCCTTCCAAAAGATGACAGACACTGGCGAGAGACAACCGCGCACTGTTCAGACAGACAAGGGGAAAGAGTTTTTGAACAAGATCTTTCAAGATCACTTGAAGAGCGAGGGCATAGAGTTTTTCACTGGCGAGAACGACGACATCAAAGCTAGTCTAGTGGAGCGCTTGAACCGCAGTCTGAAGGAGAAGCTGTGGCGTTATTTCACACACAAGCGCACGTATCGCTACGTAGACGTACTGCACCATGTAGTGTCTTCTTACAATCGCACTCACCACAAGACGTTGAAAATGGCGCCGGCTCAAGTCAGCTCGGAAAACAGCGAAACAGTTTTCTACCGACAAGATCTCCCAACTAACAAACAAATCGACGAAATATGGAAAAAGAAGAAAAAAACAAAGACGTCTGCCGTCGACGTCATCGCTCCGGGTGACAGAGTGAGGATGTTGAGAACTAAAGGCGCCTTTGACAAAGGGTACGTGGGAAACTGGCGCGAGGAAGTGGTCGACGTTGCTAAGACGTTGGGAAGCAGAGGGTTCGAGCTAAAAGACGACAAGGGCGAGGAGATAAAAGGCGTCTTCTACCCGGAAGAGGTTCAGAAGGTGTACAAGAGTCGTTACGACAACAACTACCTGATAGACGAGGTGTTGCGCCGCAAGACCGTCGACGGTAAAGAGCTAGCTTTCGTACGTTGGTTAGGTTACGACGACAAGTTCAACGAGTGGATCCCCGTCAAAAAAATAACGTAGAAAAAAAAAAAAAAAAAATGAACATCACCCTACCTAGCAACAGCTCTATGGAGTATTATCCTGACAACTCAACTCGCTGCTCCTTCTGCCCGAAGCGTACGAAGCGGCTCTGACTGAGATCATCCTCCCTACAGAATGGACTAACGTGCACAACGACGACTTGATCATCGTTGTTCCTCTGCGCACCAAGGGTTCGCTAGAGGAGGCGATCAAGGTTTTAAAAGACACTAAATTCTCCGAAAGAAGAAAACCGCAGGTAGACTGGAGGGGAATGAAAAACGCGAGCGGTCTGAGCAAGCTGACGTTCAGCTCAAAATACCCGCTGAGCTGGAAGGAAGCGAGCTATGTAACGGTGGAAGAGATGTCAGACACGTCGGAAGAGCAGCGATTGAAACCGGAAACAAAAAGGTTCAAGAAAGAGGTCGACTTGAGACAGCCGAATGCCGTATACAAGCAGTTCTTGTCCCCGGCCGTGAAGAAGAAGGCGATCAGCGATCAAGCAAGACAGATGATCGAAAAGATGGAGAAAGACATGGGAGTGCGCAGTTTCATGCCAAACATATTCGAGATACCTCCTATTTTCACCGGAAGCAACCACACCCTAGTCAAGCGCTTGAGTGAGACGATGCGAGATGACAGACTAGAGGGCTCCAGCTTCTTGCTCAAACCGATGGGGATCTTATCGTACGACTCCAAGATGAAACGCGTAACCATCAAACCGCCGAGACACTGTGCTGTCCTGCTGACTCAGCATCTTGCATGTATTCTAGGCTTCGGAGAGAAGACGTGTTTCGCGTCGCCGACTACCGGCGCCTACTCGATGGATGTTTTCGGGGACGTGCACTCTGTGTACATATACACCGACATGATCCAGGAGAGACGTGTGGGCGACATGCAAGTGCCGCTGTTACGCTGCGTCGCGGTGGACAGAGGCGGAAAGCGTCGAGGTGGCGTGCAAGCTATCAGTTTTCCCCATTTGGATTATTTCCCCTTGAAATCCAAGAGGTTTACCGAGGTCTGCATCTTTTTAAGAGACCGATCCGGCCATTCCATCCCATTCGGTAGAGGCGAGGTGACCGTGACACTTCATCTGAGACCTATTGAGCGCTGAAAGAAAAAAAAATGATGCGTCAACGCGTTCCGTACTTTCCACCCAGGCGCACCGTCGGCAGAGGGTACAGCGATTACTACAACGCGCAGCTGGGCAACGGCATCAACGTGTACAGCGGGCGCTCTTTCCAGAGCGGGCACGGTTTGGGCGGCGCTCTGTTAGGTCTGATGCGCTCGGCTACCCCGCTATTGAAGTCAGTGGGAAAAAACGCTGCTCCGCGCCGGTGTGGGCGTAGCTAAAGATGTGCTGGCGGGTCTGAAGAGACTGGCGAGTACGGCGTTCTCAGGAGGAAAGACGCCTGTCGCGTCTAAGAAAGGGTCGAAACGACGCCGGCATTCTCCTCAGACGGGCGGTGGCTCTTGCAAGAGGGGATGTATTCGACCGGTAAGCGCCTAGGCGCTCAGGTATAAATAAAAAGACTGGAGGCGGCCGGCGTCAGTCTGTCGTCCGCGTGAAGAGAGAACACAATGGCTTACGTACACGAGAGCAGTAACGAGTGCGCGCTCTCTGAGCTCTCTGAGCTCGCCGGTGTGGGCGTAGCTAAAGATGTGCTGGCGGGTCTGAAGAGACTGGCGAGTACGGCGTTCTCAGGAGGAAAGACGCCTGTCGCGTCTAAGAAAGGGTCGAAACGACGCCGGCATTCTCCTCAGACGGGCGGTGGCTCTTGCAAGAGGGGATGTATTCGACCGGTAAGCGCCTAGGCGCTCAGGTATAAATAAAAAGACTGGAGGCGGCCGGCGTCAGTCTGTCGTCCGCGTGAAGAGAGAACACAATGGCTTACGTACACGAGAGCAGTAACGAGTGCGCGCTCTCTGAGCTCGACCTGCACACCGTAGCGCCGACTCAGACTAATATCTTAAAGTCGTCTTTCCTCGGGATAGAAACAAAAAACTCTTTAGAGGATGGAGGTAACATAAATTTCACCATCAACAAGTCGCAAGAGTACACAGACCTGAACGAGAATTACCTTCATCTGGAATGTCAAGTGCTGAAAGCGAACGGAGCGGCGATCGAGGACACCGACGCGGTAGCTCCGGTGAACAACTTGGCTCACTCGCTCTTCAAAGACGTCCAAGTCTCCATCGGCGGTTTCAAAGTGTCTGGCAACACCGAGACCTACCCTTACCGAGCTTACTTGGAAGGGTTACTCAACTACAACAAAGACGTGTAGTGCGGCGTCATGAGCGCCCAGGGGTGGCATGAAGATACGCCTGGTCAGTTTGACGCGTTGACTAACGCGAATGCGGGGTACAAAGCGCGCAGGAAGCTAATCTCCAACAAGCGCTTTTCGCTGATGGCGCGACTGCACTTTGACCTGGCTCATCAACCGAAGCTCATCGTTGGAGAGACAGAAATCAATCTCACTCTGAAACAGGCAGCGCCCTCTTTCTATCTGATGTGCGCCGCTGACGGAGGCTACAGCTTGAAGATCTACAAAGCAAAGCTCTATGTGCGATGTGTGTTGGTGGCGGACGCTGTAGCGGAAACGCACGAGAGAGCGGTGATAGAACACAGCCCCTTCGACTACCCGGTGAACAGAGTGGAGGTGACGACGTACGCCATCCCTCAAGGTAACAGAGATCACAGCTACACGCACTCCAACACAGGCCAGCTTCCCAAGTCGATGATGATTTGCTTCCTGGACCACGACGCCTTCAACGGTAGCTACCCCAAGAACCCGTTCGAGATGAAGCATTACGACATCAGCTCGCTTCAAGTGATAGTGAACGATCAGAAAGTGCCGAACGACGCTTACGTGCCCGACTTTAACACCAAAGCGGCCGTGAGAGAGTACTTGGCGCTACACACGGAAACGGGGATGTACGAGGGCGCGCGCTCCTGTGGTATTTCATACGATCAATTCCTGAACGGTTACACGGTGTTCCCCCTCGATTTAACCCCAGACAGATCGCACGACGGGTGTCGCGTGAACCTTATAAGAGCGGGTCAGCTGAGGGTGGAAGTCAGTTTCCGCTCGGCGCTACAAGCGACAACAACGGTGCTACTCTACTTGGTGTACGACAACGTCGTCGAGCTGACCAGAGATCGACATCCCATCACCGACTACCACATGAACTGAAGACAAGACAGCGGTACTTAGCGTATCGTATGAATACGCTTGAAATAAGTAGAGTGTTGAAGGAAAACGTTCGCACAAAACATCGTTTCCTAGGTGTTTTCTCTTGTGACACTATTCCGAAGCACCCTATCAAAGACACTTGTTTCGTGAGCAACACAGATCCGCAACATTTACCAGGTCAGCATTGGGTAGCGTTTTACGTGTCGAGCACGGGTGAAGTGTACTACTTTGATTCCTTCGGCTTACCGCCGCTGAGTGCGGAGTTCTTGTCTTTCGTGGAACGCTCTGCTCCGTTCAAGTGGCAAACAAACCGCGTTCAACTACAAGACACTTCTGCTGACACCTGTGGACCTCATTGCGTTCATTTCCTAATTGAAGCATGTCGAACAAGAAACCCCAAGAAGTGCGTCATGCGCATGAGCAAAATCCCAAAGCTGAGCGACCGGACAGTGAGTCAGAAGCTATCGATGATGCTGTTGTGACAGAAATAACGGGTTGTTGCGATGGCGGACGTTTCATGGAGGCAAAGATTCTCTGCCTTGCCGAAATGGTGTTGGATTTATCCAAAGTCGTGCAATGTCTATTGGAGAGAGGACGTCAGGGGTGTGGTGCGAGTGACGGCGGCGCGAGACTTTGCGGCCTGTTGGGTTGCAAATCGAAGAAGCGAGCTAAAAAAGCATAAACTTGTGTGTTTTTTGATTGAAATGAAAATAAAGAATAAAATGAAAGAAAAAGAAATTATCTTGTTGTGTTTTTATTTCTATATATAAGTTACATAACTTTTTTGTTTGTTTGTTTACAAACAGTCACGTGTCACGTGGTGTTGTTTACAAACAAGAGAGCCACGTGGTGTTGTTTACAAACAAACCCTAAGTAGGTCACGTTACCCTAGTTACCAGAATGCCGGCTTCTGATTGGCTGAGCCTAAGTAGGTCACGTGATGTAAGTAGGTCACGTTACCATGGTTACCAGAATGCCGGCCTCTGATTGGCTGAGAGCTTCTAAGTAGGTCAGTAGGTCACCCAGAATGCTGGCTTCTGATTGGCTGAGAGTCCTAAGTAGGTCCCGTTACCATGGCAACGGGGCACGTGACCAAATGGCGGCCTCTGATTGGCTGCATATCGAGTGAGTAATAAACAGTACTTAAGCATAGTCCCGTTCCGATACATACTATACTACTTACCTATACATTGCCAATGCTTTGAATTATTAGTTTCTGTTATACAACAGTGATCCACTTCAGGCACCTAAAACAGTGCCTAAACTGGATAACCAGCACGCACTAGCAGTGGATAACTGCACTCCTATGAAGTCACACAGTGCGTTTACATGGTAAACACGAGTTTACAGGGCAAAGAAATCAGATTTTGTCTCAAATGTTAGAACTTTGGTATAAAAAGAATAAGACATGAATAATCTAGCATTCAGGCTGGTTATCCATGGCTAAGGCACGAGGCGCAGCTCTGCCAGCAGGCTCATTGAACAGCTATGTGTGTGCTAACCCCCGAGTCCCTCTAAGCTCAGGTATGATAGATGCTGAAGCTGGTGAGGAACAGCATACACAGTTGCAAGGTTTGAACAGGTTTTAAAAAGATAATAGATAAAGGTTCATGACAATTGTTCACTACTGAGGGTTGTCTCACAAGGTATGAAATAAGTAGTTATGTAACTTCTAGTTTACCCTTCTACCGCAACGCAACACTATAAGTACACTACACCCTGAGAAAAGTGAGCGTCACTGTCGCCGGAAACACTCTCACCTAAAAGCCAGGCAGTGCCTGACTTTCAGGTGAGAGTGCTTTTGGCGACAGTGGCGCTCACTTTTCTGAAGGTGCACCTCTACCCACAGCGCACAATGCATGCTTATAACACTGTAAAAGCATGTTCATGCCCGGGAGCAGGTACTGAGATGAATGAACATATCTATCATTAAATGGTTCAAACTGTATACAAGTAAACAGAGTACTCTCTTAAGTATTAACTGTATAGAGATATAGGATACTAGAGCTCAGGTGTGTTAAGTCCTAAGCATGGCCTGGAGGAGGTATACACCTCCCCAGGTGAGTCTACACGTGGTGGCCAGGTGTCCTCCTACCTCCTCCTCCTGTGTCAGTCTGGTATGTTAGAGTTACACCTGAGTAAATGAGGCAGCCTTAACCTGTCAGCTACATTATGGAAGACTATCCACCTTATCTGACAACTTAGCTTATTTTCTCCCTGGGGGCTATCTACTATAATACTTGCTTGTCTATTCTCTTTACACTGAGATTGCTGATGCGTTGTCACTATCAATTTTCACAGCGTGCAAACCCATGTCTGATCTCAATCACATCCAAAGAAAAGAAAAAAAAGTCGAAATCTAGAACATTCTTTGTGATTATGACTTATATGCTGCTTTGTTAGAAACAGAATAATGCTTACTAGCAAGATATCCTTATCCCTCTCACACTTCCCATTGCCAGTTGGCAAACCGGAACATGGCCTACCACATTCTCAGCTACTTAAATTATCGTTATAGCAGAGTGGGTTAACAATGCAAATGGCAAGTCATTATTGCAGTAGATCTGTTCACTTCACATAGACTTCTATGTGAAGTGAACAGCAACTAGGCAGACCTTGAGCCGAGGCAGCTTGGTCTTTGTTTCATTGTATTTCACCCTAATTGAGCACCTGATGGGTGTCTGGAAAGGCACTAATTCAGAGGCAAGTGATCGGTTAGATAATCCCACCTTCTCATCTGGACTGTCTGACCATAATACCTCATCGTGTTTCAAAATGTCAGGTCTCAGAATATCCATTATATATTTAAGTGTTCGTTCCACTTATAAAGTGTCAATTAAATCTAGACCCAATTCAGAATCTTTTTATAAAATCTAGGGTAGATTTCAAGGGCCATTCCGTCATTAATGTCCCATAAATTTCAATTTAACCAGAAATGTTACCTTTATCAGGTAACACACCTTGTCCCATCTAAAATGTCCAAAATGATTATCAGAAAAGGCCTGCAAAACACAAAACCTGTTACTTGTGTTGTTTTGACCGAATGCATCTCCACCATTGAACATTTATGTCAGGTGAGCCAGCGGGGCAACATGGCCAAAAAGGCCCAATGATGATTGCTTTCCAGGTTTTAAACATCTAAAACTTAAATGACATTAATGAAGTCTGTTCTGGCAGAGGGTGAGTGGGTGAGGGGATGCCTGCCACACCTCAAAGATTTCACCATTGTAAGTATAATAGTATATTCGGTATATACAGAAAAGCATCTCGTAGCTTTGCTTGGTAGAATTAGAGAAAAAAAATTCAAGCTCGGATAGAACTGCTTAGAAATCAAACCATTATCTCAAAATGGTTTAGACCTATATAGCCCCTTCAGTCATGCAGACGAATTGACACAATAGATCAGGTGATATTAGGGGAGGCCCTTCCAGACGCTGGCTGTCACCATCTTAAGGCTGAGACTGATAAATGGCCAGTCATTACTGGTCCTGACTACATCTAAGAAATTAAGACATGGCATTCTGATGGGGGCCCATCACGTGGGGTAGGCATCAGACAAAGTAAGGTAAAAAGGGTTCTCTGAATACAAAAACCTTTGAATCTATTGACGGTAAATGATATTAGACAACAACAGTAAACCCTGTACCTATAAGTTATAGGTACAGTGCTATAGTATAACCATCGTAATTCTGAAGCTCCTGGCTAAAGGTAATGAACCGATGAACCTTGTCATAGAAATTAATTGAACCGTATTAATGAATATTATTCACACTTAACAATATGAGCTAAAATTGCCCTTCCATTACTGTATTTAATCATTTGAACAGTCATTTCAAAAGCTATGGCATAGTCATTGACTCAACATCCTAATTATCCTGCCATCAATAATTGCGAACTTCCACTTCCCGTCTAGGTATGATGATAAGCACGACAACACTGACCTTCCCTTCCGCTCTTCTCAGCACTCCCAGCAATCGAGGGCTATGGGCCTAAAGATGAGACTGACTTCACCCTCACAAAAGGTTCGCCAAAAGCACCCTCACCTGAATGATAGGCACTGCCTGGCTTTCATGTTCACATTTTTGAGGGTGTTCCTGTGTTCCTGTGTGTATGTGTGAGGTGGGGGGGGGGGCGTTATTTGTCCTTTGTCTGGACTCCTCGCCCTGTATACATTCCCTCATTCATCACTAGCCTATACTATGTCTCTGCCAGATACTGGAATATAGAGTTAACAACTGACGGAAAGTTCAGTCGGCTCTGCCTCGTGAGGTAATGCCCAGTTTTTCTCATGAGCCTCTGTCTATTCAATACCTAGTATCCATGTCAAATATTACCAGTTTCCTTTCATTTAAATCATTTAATTTAGGTGTGCAATATAAAAGACTCATCCTGATCTGAACAGGTCTAGGTTGCGGCAGAGACACATGAACTGACTACCCATACTTAATCTCATACAGTAGAGTGTCGTCTGCTCAGTCAGCAGCCAACTGTATATACATCCTCCGCTCCGTGTGAACAGTGGTGGAGACAGAGACAGCACATATATGTCATCTTGTGTCAGCCCAGCCACTGACATGACATAAGTCACTATACAGTCCGGTGGAGAAGCCTGTTTCTGTTGGTATTTCTGCTTCATGTTTTGCTCACTATCTAGGTATCCCAAGCTAAGCAGACGTTGTATACACACAAAACAATAATAATGTCTTAAGAGGGAAATAAATACATACAGCCTCTATATTCAGGCAGGATGTCATCACCTCAGTCTGATTAGGATATCTCATCATCAGGGTACAATGGAAGGGTGATATGATAATCCCTGAAGAATGATAGCTCATCAATGAAGACCAGAAATTATAGTCATTACCATTACCATTACCATTACCGACAGAAGCCAATCTCAGAATATTGATGATTAGTACAAATACTACTGATAATGAGCACCTTAAAATATGACGTGAATTCTATCAATAGGTGTCACGATTCCAAGTAGGAAAATGAGGGAATAAGAGAGGTGTTGGGGACGAGGGGACTAAGACAGTGAGGGGAAGGGGGGTGGGGCAGGGAATGGTTTGCTACTGCCTCGAGATTGGAACCTAGAATGAAACAGAAGGCTACCTGATCAGTATTAGCATAACACATTATACTGTTCAACTGATCTGAGCTAACAGTTCTGTTATATTCTGTAATGGATAATATTAAATTTCATTCTCAGGTCCCCCTGATACTCTTCTCCACATATCAGTTTGGAATAGTATGACAAGAAATGGATACTAGAACACTATGTATAGAGGTATTTATGTTTCTGGGACCATTTTGATAATTATGTAGAATACAAAGATGTTTTTGCAAAGCACAGATCTTACCTATGTGTCCAAAGTAAAGTAAGATTATTTCAATTATGCCATACATTTGTAATGGAGGTGTCAGAAACCATTGTAAGTGTACATTGAGTGCTGATATCCCTCTAGACCCACAGGCTATAAGGGGGATGTTCGTCTTGGGATGCACGGTGCCCAGGAGTTACTTGAGGTCACAAGGCTTTCTTAGCATGTCTGTCCCCACCTTTTGTGACTGCCTCCTGCTAACTTTCACACATTGAGACACATCTCTGGTGTACCCCGTTTTAATGACCTCATTAGAAATCCTGCAGTCTTGGAGACAAGTGTGCTATGCTATCTCAACCACAATTCCCAAATGGCTGAAAGGATGTATTTTCGTGGTTTTTCTTTTACAAAAAGGCAAGTTTTTATGTTGGGCAGCCATAATTGAATCAAAGTATTATGGTTTACTCAGGTAGTACATGATATATATCATTGGCAGAAATTGTCATTTAGTCTGAAATGCTGGTTCCACCTGCTGCAAATGAAAGTCCATCAACTGTATTTTGAATAAATTGATTAATTGCGTCATTATTAAACTACCCAGTGGGCACAGGTCATTGAATCAACATTGAAAACTGGTTGACAATGTTGATTCAATGTTGATTTAATGTTGATTCAACATTGAACTGAAAGTTGTGCCCACTGGGTAAGGCTGACAGGTGAGGCTGTAGTAACCACCCTGCTAATCAATCAGATCATTCCTCAGTTTGAAGAGACTATATGCAATGAAAGACATCGGTATATTCTAGTAAACTCTAAGACATTCCTACCTAAATATACTTATCACTTGATTAACGTGGTGGGAAAGACTCAACTTCAAACACTCAATAGAAGATCAGTCGAATTTTGGTTGATATCTGGATCATTTGAGGAGACAGAAGTGTCATCTGATTTCTGTATGAAACTAGATTTACCACGCTATGTAAATAGCTACCAAATACCATCAGGGACCACCTTCCATTCCTTAGACAAAACCCCTAGGAAACAAACTCCCAACAGGATTCTCACCACCTTTTAAGGAGTGAATTGCTTTGATCAGTACCAATTTGCTAGGCTGGTTACCAGGTGACTGGAAATTAATTCTTCCTTTCTGACTTAGCAAACACTGTAAAAAAAATGTCTTCAAAATGACGTTGAATTACCGGCAACTTTTGGGACATGACTTTCACCGTTTTTTTAAAGGTGACGGTCACCGTTAATTTTACACAGAATCACTGTTCATTTTACGCAGAATCACCGTTAATTTTACGTTGAATCACCGTTAATTTTATGTAGAATCACCATTAATAGATTCAGAGTATTCAAATATATAGATATTATTCGATAAGCCTCACAGGGAGTCTGATTATGGTGACGCTAGTTACTGTAGTATACATTGACTTTGTCCTTGTCCTATACGCCACACTGGCGATCTGACTTGCATACTAGCCCTGGCCTATACAAGAGGTTTTACTCTATAGGATTGATACAAGGCAGAGTTTCCTGAGGTGAGGATATATGCATAGTATGTTACCACAAAATAGGTGTATAGATCCATACAGCTGCTTTCTTCTGGATATTATCAAGTGATCATGGTATTTTGTCAAAACTATCACAAGATTGAATTGTTAAATTGTCAAACATATCGATTAATTGAAAATTACCATTAGTTCAACATGTATACTCCACTTCAAGGGCTCACACTCTCCAGAAAAATCTTCTTACAAACCAGGCCACCTATCTATGGCAAGATCCACTATATGTGGCTCCCTCTGGGATTTGACATTAGAGGCTGAATTAACGTTGAATCATTGTAATCCAAACCAGGTTAGCATTTAACAAGGATCCACTGTGAAATGGCTGATATTTACTATGCTTCATTGTATTCCAAATAACGGTGAATCAGCGTTAAATTTTACAGAGTGAATCTGTAAAAAGTACATCTATTTTTTACAGTGAAGCTATAGAAATTGCGATAGATTACCTCGTTGACAAGGTTACAGGATTTATTATTTTATTGGAAATATGTCAAATAATGTGAGGCTGTTCTCCCCTTTTATCATCAATATTACAAAAGGCACAGGGTTTCCGAGTTTCCTTTCTGGCCAATCCATTTTGGCGTTGAAAGTGTGTGATATAGAAGCATATACTGTTCAAAAAGAGAATTATAATTATGTTCAATTCATAGATAAAGATGGTACTATTGAGACGTTTGCTAACCTGTATTTTACAGTACAACTAGCTACCACGCTATGAGATAGCTGTGTAACTGTGTAATGGGAGGTGGGAATACGCAACAATATCGATATCACACTTGCATGTTAAAAAGATTCCCCATGCATGAAGAAATATGTCTTATGCTGGTGTTTCACTGCTCTGCTAACAGCACACATCACAAATTTTGCCCACTACTGTAACACATATACATGTCTGCAGTGGTTAGTCCTACAACGATGGCAATGCAGCTTTCAGTCCACTGACACCTTGATTAGCCACATCCTAACATGTTGTCATGGTTACAGTGCAATAGAATTGTCAGTCAGCTGTAGAGGGATGGTCCACAAGCTGACCCCGGGCCCAATATTGTCACATGTGTGGTATATATGGCCACTACGATTGACAACGTTTACATCTGGTATAGCTCCTATTATCGCATAGAAGCCCCGGCTTGTACAAGGGTCAGAACCCCAGTGTGGCTTATTGGTCTGTTCCAAAGTCTATACGAGGGTTTCTATTAACATAGTACAATACTAAAAGCAGCATCTTTCAGACCCACAGTGTGGCTTATATGATTGTCCCAAGTTAGGGGTGTGGCTTAAACTAGGGTTAGGCTCATACACTGTAATTTACGGTAATTGTACCTGATATATTCAAATGTGCCAATTTTGAGTCTATTAATGATGTATTATTATGCATTCATGGGGTCCCTCATGTAAGTGCTGAGCAATCTCCTGAAACTGCTCATTGGCCCAGGCCATTGTGAAAGCAATGCTCACTACCAGCAGTGTGAGACATTGTATAGTATGAGTTAGTCAGACATGCTATCTGTGCACTTTACTGTACAGACACTACATAGATTGTCCTCACATGCCGCTTTTGTATGTCCTTGCGATAGATCAAGAGGACAGCCACTTAGGATTATGAGCTGCTCCCTAAACCTGCTCAAGGTCAATCCCACACAAAGAAGGTGAGGACAGGGTATTTAGTATGGGCTGCTAAGGGATCTGTAGGGAGGTCAAGGAGATCACACCCAAACCACATTTTACACTTTAGCCAAGATGTTGCTCTTTTGATATAAATATAGTGTAATGATATTGTTATTTTGAGCTTCATAATTTTTCATTTTCCAGCCCCAATTGTGTATTCTTTATGCCTCCATCACCCTTCTTCGTATTATTATATTAGCCTGTAATAGTATCACAAGAGATGGATAATAGAACCTTTTATATAGCTCTATTGAAATGAATACATTGAATAGAGAATCAATCTGATTTAGTCAATATCTGGATTATTTGTTGTGAGATTATGAGATTATGAGGTAAAAGTCTACATGAAACTAGATTTACTGTGTAATTAGATAACAAATGCTATCAGGAACCACCTGTAGTGCCGTTCCTTAGATCAAACCAAAGGACGCAAACTTCAAACAAGGTTCTCACCACCCTTTTGGAAGTGAATTGCTGAAGTGAATCAGTGGAAAATTATTAGGCTGGTTACCTTGGCAACTATCAAAAGTCAACTGATGAGACAAAACGTAGCTGACACTTTCCCTTTTACTCCAGTGTGATCGACCAACCCCTTAAAATGCTTGACTGGAAATTACAAGGTGTAATAATTATTATTATGTGAGAGGAAGTGAGGTCATTTTCTCTTTTTATCATCAGTAATGCAAAATGCACTAAAAGTTACAGGTACAGGTGGTGAAAGTGTGCTACTATCGTTTTCTGTGCTTCTGTAATACACATTGGATGAGACTGTGATTATGGATTGTCACTCAAAGTGTTGACACCCCGGATGGGCAATCTAGATACATGAGAGCATGCCTGGAGAAATCTACCCGCACGGTAAAGGACTATGTGGCCCTCAAAGGGTTAATTAAGCATGTCCGCATGTCAACCTGTGGACATGAACAGATCTCTCTCCGGACAGAGCAACATATCTAGGTTATTGCCGATTGCATTGTATCTCTCTTATAAGCTCTCCATGGCTTGTTCGCTGCAATACATCCTGCGTATCAACACTGGCAACTGTAGTAGCTACACATAGCAGTTGACCAGCCAGCGCTTACTTTATTAAAATGATCATTAGTCTATCAGCTATCCAACTGCTATCTGCAGTAATTAGTCCTAGCTGTAGAAAGACGAGATATATGCTGTATAGACAGATCAAACTTTATCCATATAATTATCTACTTGAAAATTCAATGAAAACTGGCTTGTTCAACTAGCAGCATTTTGATAGTTAGCAGTTGGATCGTTGACTGCTATGTGATTAACACGGAGGTAACTGATTTCGCCATGCACATGATTGGAAGATATGGCTTAGTGTGAAAGGAGTCCTTATTTATAAGTATTTTATTAAGACCACAACAACTGATTGTAACTATGAACTATAATCACTCTGTTCATTTGCCCATTTATCTGAATTACATCATATCACAGGATAAACTTACAAATTATCAGGTTTACAGTTTACACTGTACATCGATAGGCATATAATTACGGTGAGCACATCATCATGATGGGGTTTAGATTCAGAAAGATACTTGTGCATAGTTTATACCTCTACAATAAATATTACATAAAAACAGTACTGATGCACAGAAAATAAGAGCCACTCCTGCTCAGAGTGTAAGCTTGATACATGTCCTCTTCAGTATCAGATACCATGAGAGGAGGACATACACTAGGCTCGGCGAATTGTCACAAAAAATGATACCCAAGTACTGATGTACAAGACTGATTCATCACTTTCATTGAGACTTTACTTGTACTTGATATGCACCCCCATTGTATAACCCACTCATACACGGCAATATGCTTTTTGTTTATTATCACATAAACAAGACAGTGGTTGAAGTCAAACCATTCAGGACATGAATGAGTCTAGACTAGCTAGGCTTTGCACTTGACCTTGTGGTTCGCACTTGTCAGGAGCACTTCTGAGTTACTGCCAACCCCCGGTGAGAAGGGGTGTGCTACTTGGGCCAGACTTTGACACCAGGGGGTAGAGAGGTTAATATGGAGCAATTCTGATGCCAACCTCAATTAAGCCTACAGACAAAGGCGGGATATTGGAAAGAACGACAGACAAAGGGTGAGGTAATGGAGAGAAAATGTAATTGAGTGGTTGCCATAGAGACGGTGGGAATGGTATCTATACGTATTGAGGAGAAATGCAAATCATATGATGAACTGTGTGTGGGGATGAGAGAGCAATGTAAGTTATCAACCAGTTAGAACAGTTCAGAAAATAGTAATTGACAGGTCACCGGGCAGGGAGAAAGGAATATCTAGAGGGTAATTGCTGGTTCTATATCTAGATCTTCACAATGGAATCTTATCAACTTAATTAGGGAGTGATAATTTTTTACAACAGGGGGAGTATTGGGTTTTCGCCTCGAGCACATGAACATTTTTATACCCCCCTCCCCCCCCCCGGTCAAGGGGTCACACTTTCTTTGCCCATCCGCCCCACCCCTGCATTGGCAGATCCACGGGGACCCCATGGTCCTCGACCCCCCCCCCCCCCCCCCAAAAAAAAAAAAAAAAAAAAAAAAAGGAAGAGAGAAGACAGGAGGGAAAGAAAGAGAGCGAAGTGGAGTATAAATCACTTTTTGAGGGGGCGCTGAGGGCCCTGGTGGTGGTGAGAGCCCAATATTATTCAGACTTAAGGCTTGCATTATGCAGGGTTGTGAAATCTCAGATCGCTGGGTCTTTAAATTGGTCATTCTTGTGATTCGTCCAGATCCAATGAGAAATCTGTTTCACTATAATTATGAAGGGGATGGGGAAGACTTAGTCTTAGAAATATCAACAGACCAGAAGACTTAAACACATCAAATTGCATCATTTACCTTATTGATTTTCAAAATCTTTTTAGGGGCAAGCCATGTCCCCTCCCATCCCACTGTTGCCCCTCGCATCCCCTCTCCTTACATGGTCCCTCTCCTCCAATATCACTTCTCGTCCCATTCCGAATTGTGAGGACAAGCTTTTAAAAGGGAAATTTTAAAAACATCCAGTACTTCTAGAAATTTTTTCCCAATTTTGTAAAGAGAGTTCTCAAAATAGAAGACTACTGGGGAGTAGAAATTTGGAAGCCCAAAGAAGAGATGTATAATTGGAGCTGATTGGACAGAAAGGGAACGGGAGGAAAAGCACGACCACTTTTGCCAACACTTTCCCAACTTACTTTTCCAAAATGTAATCAATTGTTTTCATATTCAGCTAAAAGAGAATGCTTCCTCTTCAGGGACATAAAAGCTTTTGTGCACTAATCAGATTGATTGTACTTCTATCCCAATGCCTATCAAAAAGCAATTAGAAACTGTAGTTTTAACATTTAAAGTTTGCAGGCACTATTGGCAATTTAGTACATAAAACCAGCGATTGCACTCACTCACTAATGACAAGAAGATCAGGCTCGGCGTCTCTGCTAAATGTAATTGATAACTTCCCAGAGACTTTAAGGATGGGTCCTACCTAATGATGAATTGAATAAAACACATGGAAGGTGTTCCTTTGATGAACACTTGCATAGAATTGAATTCCATGATTAAATCTTACTCTCATTCCTTATCGTATACATACATTACAGACCTTTACTAAAGCTCGATGTTCGGATCCTAAGCTGGCAGGCATATTTGTTAGCACCGAGTATCTCATATTTTCCTTTTAATCTAAAATGTGATAGCCAAGGGTATCAATTTCTACTGGTGATACTACTACTGATGATACACAATATTTTGTAACATACTTTCCCTCGTAAACACGGTCTTGAGAACACTTTACATTGTGTATACATAATGCACACTCATATTTCGCCCACAAGGCTCGGAGGCTTATTTATATGGATGTGGTAGATTGGTGGTAAGAAATTGATGGAAGGTAATGTCCTTGGATGTGGCCCATTATGGCCCGTCTGGTTATGTGTATGTGAAGGATAAATATTCTCGCTGCCTGCAGGTATTACCATCAACATTACGCTATAGCAGGGGTCTGTTGCAATATTCTGGTTTCTAACTCCTAACCTGAGTTACCTCTAATGTCGATTGCACATGAAGCTAAAGATGAATTGTCAACTAGATCGAAGATTTTGAAATTGATTAATCAAGAACCCCTTCAGTAATGTTACATATTCAGCTAATACATAGCATTATTCATGTAAGACAATTTTACACTTTGGTGATGACCAGTATGGGGTACAACAAAGCCCCAATAAGGGACATGATAGAACTTTAATTCATTGTGTTTACGCAGCGTCTACATTGTTTATATTTGGTTAGGTAACTTGTATTTGTTTGGTCAACTTTTATTTTGTTCGCCATGTAGAGGCCTGGAGGTTTGTATCCATGGAGTTTCACATAGCTTGAATGTGAGATCTGCGTCTAACTAATAAGCTGACTTTATATATTGCAGACGAGGTAACAAGACACATGCAAATGGCTTTGGCGTATAGGAAAATGTGACTTATAACTTGGTGTCAACAGATGACAATATAACCTAGGCCGTTACTATTGATTTTTGACTCCAATGTCGATTTTGAACTGTCAATAAGACTAATTATTTCCACTATTGACAGTGTGGACAGCCCTGTGCAATCGTCTGAGGCCTATGACCTGGGTGTTGGGGGACTATGTAGAAATGTATTTTGTATATTATAGGAATTGACAATGGTGAAAAGACGAAAGACGTCCTGCAAAGAATACCCAGATATTCAGTCAGTATTTCATATACAAGAATCCATGCATGGAAGGGTAATAGCATCACTGCAATCTGTTTGAATGCAGGGGTATTATTACAATTATCAGAGTGGTAGGCCTACATGGGGCCTTATTGGTGCTGCCAGAGATTTTCTACATATCCTATTGACCGATCTGTAATTTAGATTCATGAGATATTTTCTCTTGTTAGCTTAAAACACTCCGCTCTCCTCTGTTCCTAGATAAGAAGAATCTATAACATTGTCTTCCTTTTAACTTATGCAGGGCCCTATAAGAAGGCTGCATACACATGCAAAATACTAAATTAGCGATGAGATAAACTAGTGGAAATAGAAAGGTACTGGTGGAATAGTCATTCCAGGGAATGATTTAAAGCAAGGCTTTCAAAATGTCCTTTTCAATTACTCACTCCCCGGTGTCAATGTATTTTCGATCCTTTACCGATTCAAAGTTCCATCCACCAGTTTATCTACTGCCAACAGCTCATCTTAAAACAGCATGTTCCAAATCCAGACTCCAGATAGGCAAAATAGTAAAATGTTGACATCTGTCATTTATTTCATGCAGAGCAGACTTCTTCACAAGGCCATTGAGAAACCGGAACTCATTTTTCACGGCAACATGCCCCACTGCGCATGACGTACACTGTTAGAAGTAAGTAGTGTTCCTGTACACCAAATACTGGGGGCAACTTTGGTTCCAGTAGATTGTGCTGTAGACCTACAGCAAGTGAGCTTTTGTATATTTACAGCACTATGTACTGTATAGGGACAGCAGAATCTTCTGTTACTATACAGCAACATTGATTGTAAATCATAGTGTGAAGGTCCTAGGTTCACCTCCCAGTGCTGGTGATATTTTTAACCATCCATGTGAGGGAAATACTTATTTTAGGTGGATGTAGGTAGACCAAGAGAAGTGGCTGCACCAAGGATTGAACTCACCACCTGTGGTGTTGGAGACAGGCGCTGATCAATTGCACCACAGAGCCGGTGTCACAAACATTCATATTGGGATATATCTCTACTCTACTTCTCAACTGATTAACAATAATTTGTAATGGTCTGGGGTTCGCCTCCCAGTGCTAGTGATATTTTTAATCATCCATGTGAAGGAAAAACGAATTTTAGGTGGATGTAGGTGAAACAAGAGAAGTGGCTCCACCAAGGATTGAACTCACCACCTGTGGTGTTGGAGACGGGCCCTGATCCATTGCACCACAGAGCCGGTGTTACAAATGGTCATATTGGGATATAAGCTACCTCTGCCATGTTTGTATTAAATGAGCTTGTTGCTAAAGATCCCTGATGAGAGATGGTTAGACCTAGGATCGATCCCACGACCTCTCGTGTACATATTACAGGGAAAAGTACTGTAGATCTACAAGTCACTACCGTAACCTGCATCTACAGTAACAGAATTGTACATGTACAGTAGAATTTGCTGTATTATTATTTACAGCTAAAGTACTGTACATTTACAGCAAATTTTGCTTTTCACGAACAACAACTTTTTACAGTGTGATGAAAACAGCGACGAAACCAATCATTAACTTGCAAAGAGCTGCTTGATACCTTATGCCCTCTGTTGTCCCGACGCATAAGTGCAGCCATTAATGCATCATACGAACCCATCAATAAAGCACCAATGCAGCACTGGCACGATGCAGTGATGCAGTGATGGAGTATTTTGCGTATCATGATTAAAAATAATACCGTTCTTGAAGGGTTGATATATTATAGTAAAACAATGTTGAAAATTACAAACAGGTAGAGAGACACAGAGACTGGTACAAAGAGAATCACATAGAATTATAGGGAAAATGATGTGCATTTATTTTGTTTTTGTCATATAATGATGACGTGAATATAAATGTGTTCTTCATATCCTATCTAGAACAGTAGATTTATTTCTTACCTCTGCTGCATTCTACTGGAGGCCTGATATAATCTAAGTGGATCTATAGGACTTGTCACTCAGTACCAATAGTAGGTAAACAAGTCTCCCAACCTTTGGACATGTACAGACTTGGATATGGGCAGTGTGACAGATCTCTTTTCTGTGGATTGTTCTATAACTTACATCTATTAGCCTCCTATGACTTGCTCATTGTAATACATGTTGTTAGCCCACATGCTAGTATAATTGTTGTTTACATTGTTATGAATGAAATTACTGAGGATATATCTAGCCCATGCATACAGCCAAGTGGCTATTCCCTGGTCAGTAGAGTATATAGACGAATTTGCATGAGTAGAGCTCCTCACTGAGTGTTTGTTCATGAGGCAGAGCCAAGTGAAATAACCCTCAGTAGGGAACTCTGCGAGTGTTCCTTTGTGTTTATTGCATGTCATTATTAACAATATTCGTCAAAATTCCATGTAATTGACCTAAAAAAGCTAATTCATAGTGGTTAAATAAAAAATTGCGATGATTTGACAAGCCGTGAAATATGACCAAGGGTTGTTTCACGGAGGGTGTTAAATACGACCTTCCTTGGTTATGTTAATGAGAGTGCCGGATTCTCCCCCTTCAGCAGCTGACCAGGTAAGCTCAACTCCCAGCAAGAGAGAAAGCTGGTTATACTGAAGAGAAATGGGATTGCAAGAAGATGAATTCTTTGAAAACCACAATAATAAAGCAAAATGTCCAGAATTTCAAGAGAATTGATATTCCCAGGGTATGTTATATAATACATTAATTCAGGCTCAGGGGTGAGAAACAACTGTGAATACAAATAAAAGGGGTCTCAGGAAAAACGTAGGAAGAACGCAGCTCGGGGAAGTTAGGAATCCCTCAGGAGAAATCAGTGAGCAATAAGAGTTGGAGGCTATGGAGCCGTAAAGGGAAGGGAGGAAAATCAAAACCACTTTTCTTAAACAACAAACCGTTTGGAGTTACTTTTCTACCATTATGATTCATTGCAATCCAATTCAGGGCCAAGAGGGTTTTTTTTTTATTCAAAAGTGGCTTAAAGGGATTAATTCTACTTGAAGCTCATGCACGCGTATAAAAAAAATAGTAGAAATTGTAGCTCAATTTGTTTGCAGAGGATCTGTGAAATGACAAAGCCCTAGACCAAATCAGTAACTTGATTGTCTAAGCTGCGAGAATATGGTATGTCATGGGGCAGAACTCTCCTGAACCTAAATAGTGGTAACACACTAGTGATAATGATGACCATTCGCCTAACTTTCTGTTGTATATTGTGTTGTTCTTGTTCGACTTAAGTATGAGCGGTTAGGATTCATGCGGTAGCAGTCAAGCTTTTGTGGCATGAATTTGAAAGTCTTTACTTGTAGATGTAATTTTTGCCAATAAAAATTTCAATCAATCAATCATGTGGCTTAAACCTGATGAATATCTAGGCTTGCTTGATACTTCCATACTTGGATAGGAAGCATATATGAGTGTGCCTTGAGTAGGTTGATTAGCAGGATCTAGGAGATCTTATACAATTACAAAAAAATATCTGGGAAAGATTGAAAAAATTCTGAAAAAAAACCTAATTATCCCAGGTAGCCCTGTGGCACCAAATTGGGCAGCCTGTCTTCCACTCAATCTGAGCCCAAAATGGGCACCCCATCCAAAAACCCAACTTGGGTAAGTATGCTTAGGGCTACACCATTGCCCAGTGCCCTAAACCGACGGGAGCCTGTCGGTTAGCCCACTCCGGGCCACATCAGCTGGGGCCACACTGTGTTTGCTAATAGGGTGGTAACGTTTATAAACAGTGGTTTTAGTTCAGAGGTAATGTCCTTATTTTGGGAAAGAATATTGTATATTATAGTGCAGTATGCACCTTCACAATATGTTGTGCTTTATTTAAACAACAAAAACACAGGCTGCTTGATTTGGGGCATATATCAAATATGCAAAGACATTTTAATCTTACATATATTTATAGGCAAATTCATGAAACCCTACTAGATATTGTATTATGAAGGTCTTTATATAAACATATTTCTTCGAGTTTAAGCAACACCCCCCGGACCCAATGTCTATAGAAGACCTTCCCCATCTCAAACACTTTCTAAAAGCTGTCCCTGCCACACTAAGCCCTGTCCAACAGCAACCATCTGAGGCCCGGGGCTGTGGGCAGGGATGTATGGCGGAAGGACCCTTATTTGATTAAGCATGGAGGCGATAAATACTGGGGAAAACAAAAAGACCTTGCCAAAAATAACCCAGATTTATTTGCAGTTTTTTTGATGTTCATAAAATGAGAAGTTTTACATGAATAGGAAATGATATCCCACTGTTTATGTATATCAAAGGGAATTAGATTTATGTAGGGCATGCAGGGTATTAGGGCAAAATGTATGGAAAGCAGAAAACTATTTTTCCTAATTCCCCTTTAAATATTTAGTAATGACAATTCAACCACCCTGTTCCTTGCACCTATTCCTCATAACATGTTGTAGAACATTGTAAGAACCTATGCATTATTCTCATCCTTTAATCCCTCCTTACCTTATAATTACTGGACATCATAACAAATCCTGTTTAGTAAGAGGTATGTAATCATACAATAAACACACTACCAATCTCATCACTTGATACAGGGGATGAGGATGTCAGATAAGGTTGTAATAATTCCTTTGTTATACACATGCACCTAGATATGCCCATTATCAGGGCAGATGGTGTAAAGCAATATTTAATAAGCCTCATCCCTATGCATTAAGTAATGTCTGTTTTAGTTGCATTAAATAGTTACTTTAATCAAGCTGCAGATAGTAAAAATGCAGATACATAGTCTGACAGAGACAGCTACACAAACAACAGTGGAGGGTGAGAGACATGGGAATTGGGAACTTATTGTTACTGAGTAAGCACAAATGAACCACTGAGAGACCGGGAAAGGGAGACTTAAGAAAGCTTGGTGGAAGAAATATAAAAAAGCAGGAAGACTGGAAAATGCAGCTGGGATGAAAGAGGTAGGTGAAAGCAAAGCTGTCAAAGAGGATTCCGAAAAGCATATGGAACAAGCCACAGCAGGATTGCTTCCTAAGGGTGCTGAGATTCTGTGATGGGTAGAACCTATCCTTTGGAACACTGCTGGTGTTGGCGAGTCTCAATCCATCAGAATACCTCATTTAGCTACAATCATGGTGGTAGGGTTCACATTCTACCACCTACCCTGTGCTCTGATCGGTAATGCTAGCCCTACTCCCGCCTATGCTACACCTATTTAGACACTGATATTTACACCCTAAGATAATTCAGTCTATGAGAACAATGATTATCCTTTTCATCCTCAGCCATGTATGCATGTTAAAGTGAGGGACTTTGACGAATTAATGTGCCTCTAACTAAAGTTGGAATTATATTATTGGGTTCTGGATTCCGAATATAGTATCTAATTTACATAACAACCATTACGTGAAGTTTCATCCTCCCATTTACATGTAGATTTGTTTTGTTTCACCGATTCCTGACACTCAAAGGAGACACACCCTAGGCCTGTTCCCATAAATAGGAATCAAAGGTTGCCTGTTGTTTGGTATTGTTTTGTATTGATTTACTGCACTCAGCTAAGAGCCATTTGGACCTGTATCAAGGATTATATAGGGTAGGAAGTCCGACTCGGTAGATTCCCATGTTATAGCCCCCCCCCCCTCTACCCCCCCATGAAAGTGGGCAACTTTGTGTGCTCACTATTGAAAACTATGGAGAATAGGGAGTTTTATGTGGTTCTTTTGAGTCTTTATTAGAGTGATATCAAATGAAAAGAAGGGGTTTTCTAGATCAAAAAATCCTGCTGAATCCAAATTTTGTGGTCTCTATTCCCAAAAACTGACCAAATCCACTCAAAAATGATGTTTGATGATGTAAAGTATTAAAGAAATGTACAAAATAATGTTGAAATGTTTGGGACATTACCTACATATAAACCTGTCAATCAAAATCAGTACCTCAATCTACCTATTCAAAATAAGCCTATCCCTCAATCTGACAGGCTTTCTTCCTATGTATCACTCTACCTATCCTGCACACTTCCTATCCCTCAGCCTACCTATCCCTCAAGTTACCTATCCCTTGAATTAGAACCTTCTCTTGGATTAGCTCATCCCTCCAAAAGCTTAAAGGCTAAAGCCTATCCCTCTCCTTGCTACTCCTACTCACTTTCTGTGCCTACCTATCACTGAGTCTACCTATCCCCAATCTACCTAGCACCCAGCCTACCTATCCCTCGTTGTGGCTATCCCTCACTCTGCCTATTTGTCATGTTTTATCAGCTTTATCCATATTTTCAACCATGCCCATCTGCTAAACATAACATTCCTCACCATGTCCACTATGATGTGTACCTATCCTCAATTTTCCTATCACCCAGCCTACCTATCCCTCAATGTGACTATCCCTCATGTTTCATCTACATTCAATTGATCTAATCCCACATGGAGCTCAACATAACATGTCTACTATTCCTATGTATAAGTTAATTTTCTTATCATCTAGTCGACCTATCCTTTATTGTGACTATCCTGGCATATCCCTCATGCTTAACCTACACATCCCTCAGACTCCCTAGCCCCCATGGCATTTACATATCCCCACATTGCGAGATACTCTCCATACATATCTCTCACCCTGCTTATCATACACACTACCTATCCCTCTCAGACTTCATTTTCCTGAATACCTATCCCTCATGTTATGACTAGCCCTTATTCTGCCTCTCCCTCATACTCCCTATAACCTTTTACCTATATAAGGTCTCCCAGCCTTCCTTTTCCCCAACGTACCTACATTATTCCTTAGTAAACATACACCTAAGGTACCTATCCCACAGTGTACATGCACATGTATCTTCATCTACCTATCACTCATGCTTCATATAATTGAGTCTACCTATATCCTCAGAGTGCCTATCCTTCATCCCCTTCATGTTTTTATGTGAAGCCCTTAATGTATCCATCTATACTACATGTTGCATATCCCTGCCCCCGAAATTTCCCCTGTCCTCCTATCACCCATGGCCAATATAGTTATATAGATAGATATGTCCATCGACTGTAGGATATGCATCATGGGTAGCAGGTAGATTGTTAGATAAGTACCACAATGGATGATATTCACTGCAGGATAGGTAGCATGGGTGATATAAAAATATAGTTATGCTAGGTAGATATAGTTATGCTATCTGCTGATGGGTAAATAGAGAAATGGGTAAAATGAAGAATATACAGAATGTGTGATATGCAGCATGGGGGATAGGAAGATAGAGAGAGCTAGAGAGCTAGAGTGAGCAAGTAGGATAGATAAAGATAAAGCTAGGCATCTTCAGGGCAGGCAAGGTCAGGCATTGATCTAGACAAGTACGGATATTTAAGAGGCTAAGGGCTATGCACAGAGACATGAGAGATATGCAGGCTGAAGGATAGGCACAGAGGGGGACAGGCATAATTTATAAGAGGCAGACTGAAAAATAGAAGGACAGAACAGAACACAAGGTGAGGGATATGTATATGATGGGTTAGACACACTGAGGGATATACCGCAACAGCATGAAGGATCGGCATTATGAGGGATAGGTAGGCTAAATGATATGAAACTTGAATGATAGGTAGATGGAGGTATATGTGCAAGTAAACTGTACACTGATATTCCTAGGCTCCCTATACGCCCAACCTCTCAGTCACTAGTGCCTAACTTAGTTAGTCATTTTTTGGCTCCCTATACGCCCAACCTAGGTCAGTTATTATTGTCAGGTTGGTCAGTACTGACCAACCCACCTTAGTCTTTTTATTTCCAGGGGGAGCCACTGAGTGGTCATCACAGGTGGCCCCAACTAGTGGTATACAAATACAACACACCAATGATGAACCTAGGTTAGCCACTATTGACTGACCCCTCGGTCATTTTTGAATATAACTTTGCCATTATGACTAACACTCATATGACCAACCTAGGATAGTCTGTACTGACTAAGCCTTTCAATCTATGGATTTTCAGTGTAGGATAGATACCTTAGGGGTATGTTGCCTAAGGAATGGTCACCATAGGTAACAGTAAAAAGTTATAGGGAGCATGAGGGAGAGGCAAAATGAGGGACAGTCATAGAGGGCATGAGGGATAGGTATTCAGGAAGATGAAGTGTGAAAATAATAGGTAGTATGTGTCTAATAAGTGATAGGTACGGAGAGTATCTTTCAAGGTGGGGATATGTAAAAGCCATGGGGCTAGGGAGTCTGAGGGATGTGTAGTTTAGACATGAGGGATATGCCAGCATAGGCATAATGAAGGAGAGGTATACTGGGTGATAGGAAAATTAACTTGTCCATAAAAATTGTAGGCCTGTTATCTTTAGTAGATAGGATCAAATAAACAGAAAAAAATTGCAAGTTAAACATGAGGGATAGGCAGAGTGAGAGATCGTCACAATGAGGGATAGGTAGACTGGGTGATAGTTAAAAGTATAATATGGATATGGCTGATAAAAGATGGCAAGTAGGCAGAGTGAGGGATAGCCACAAGGTTTCACGGTACAAATAGCCGACAGAATTTCTGGTTCTGACCCTATTTTTCTCCTTCAGACGGGCAAAAGGTTGGGTTCTTTTGAGTGTGCAGTAATGAATGACCCCTTAAATTAAAGCTTAACACATATCTGATTTTTTTTTCCGCATAAAAAAGTGTGTTCCGATTTTGTGCTAGTTGCCATGGAAACTGACTTACCCAAACTGGAGAAATTTTACAGGTGCCCAGCGACCTTTGACCTTGACCTTTGACCCCTCCAATAACCACCCAAGGCCTTTTGGAACAATTTGGGCCGCAGATTATGTTTCTGTGACAAATTTAAGGCCTCCTACCACTGATTATATGCACAGTAGTACCGTTTTTCATTGGCACTATTTACTGTGACACCACAAGAGGGATAGGTAGGTTGGGTGATAGGCGGATTGGGGATAGGTAGACTCAGTGATAGGTAGGCACAGAAAGTGGGCAGGAGTAGCAAGGAGAGGGATAGGCTTTAGCCTTTAAGCTTTTGGAGGGATGAGCTAATCCAAGAGAAGGTTCTAATTCAAGGGATAGGTAACTTGAGGGATAGGTAGGCTGAGGGATAGGCAGTGTGCAGGATAGGTAGAGTGATACATAGGAAGAAAGCCTGTCAGATTGAGGGATAGGCTTATTTTGAATAGGTAGATTGAGGTACTGATTTTGATTGACAGGTTTATATATAGGTAATGTCCCAAACATTTTCAACATTATTTTGTACATTTTCTTGATACTTAGCATCATCAACATCATTTTCGAGTGGATTTGGTCAGTTTTTGGGAATAGAGACCACAAAATTTGGATTCAGCAGGGTTTTTTGGTCTAGAAAACCCCTTCTTTTCATTTGGTATCACTCTAATAAAGACTCAAAAGAACCACATAAAACCCACTATTCTCCATAGTTTTCAATAGTGAGCACACAAGGTCGCCCACTTTCATGGGGGGGGGGGGTAGATGGGGCTAGAGGGGGGAGGCTTGTCACACTATGCCCATAGGCGAGGTGCTAAGTCAGACCTCCTACCCTATACGCTTCTTGCCTGTACATCATCCGGGGATCACAAGGTCATGATCCCATTGTAAACCTCATTTATCTTGATCAGAGGTTTTATATTTGACTTTTCCAGTAGCTGCCCTTGAGCTACCAGCCAAAAGAGAAGCATGTTGAATCAACTTGTTTTATTATCCTGTGCATGTAGCATTGTTAATAAAGCTACCTCTTATCCCATAGTGCCTCTTGATTCCTGATGTGATCGTTGCCAGCTAGTCACTGTCTTCTTGCCAATTCTCCCTCTCCTTTGATTTACCCATGACACATAATTGATCCCTTTGGTTATCACAATGCATGAATACATCAAAGCTATCCCCTCTGGAGTGTATCAACCGGTTAGAGTCGGCACGATGCATGAACGCAGAAATGGAATGAAAATATCCGGTGGGAATATGATATGGCTTACATTATACACGCACCTCTATAGGCTGTCACACATTACATCATGCCCAAAGAAAGAAAAAGAACTGAGATAAAACTGAGAAACTGAGATAAAACCTGGAACCTAAATAGGCAGTTAAAACTAAGAGAGAATTTAAGATGGTTGACCCGAGGTGAATCTGCACTCAGTGGCATAGACAGCAGTAACTGTTGTTCTATGGCGCCCTATGGGAGTTTCAGAGGGGCTGGCTCAAAACCAACCAGTGTGTTGATAAAGAGCCAACATACAGATAGACAAGGGGGGGGGGGGGGGGAAAGGAGTGGTAGGAACACTCCCAATTAAAGCCCGATGGAGGCTTACTAAAAGGAGAAATCTAGTCACGACCGGAATGAAGAGAGAAAAAGTGGAGATTCTGACACAGGCAGGGAGACAGTATTTTAAAGTATTGATTTGGTACGGGACATTCTCATTTTTGCATAATTCCCTAGATGTGGTATCTGTTCTTTATGAGCTAGACTTATACCCCTTTAACTGTTTAAATCAGGGGCATACTTAAATCATTGGTGGATGTGTTCTGTGTGATTGGCAATCTGTGCACAATTAGGCCAAAAGAAAGAGGTGTGTGTCGGGTTACATAGTCTGAAAATCTTGGTAGTGAGGTCGGATTTTTTTTTCTTATTAACTTTTTTTAAACTTTGGCCTGAAAAGTAGCAAACTTTAGCGTCTACTTGCCGACAACAGTGTCAACTCATGGACTATCAAATTGACTCTGAATAGCCCAAAAATTACTTGAAATATAAGTAGATTCTTTCAAAATTGGATAAAGATTTCTAGGGTCGGCCCTATTTTGCTAGGTAGAGTCGGGTAACCTGAAACACACGTTTATTTTGGCCTTATAGTTGCAGAGTTCTGCCATCCTAGGTAGCAGTATCCCATTATTGGTCTTCTGCCAGCCATAGGAGGAGAATTCCCATACTACATCCTAGTGGTTATTGGTATACCGAAAAACAATTTACCTAGATCAGTATACGGTCTGTTATCCTTAGGGTTAATTATAATTTGGCCAGACAATAATTATCATTTATTTGCAAATTGTCTTACTTGTCTGTATTACCTCTGAGAGTATTAGTATTATATGCATCTCAGCCCTAAATAGCAGTGTGCAAAGCCTCAGTCCTACCCCTCCCACTGTGTTATAAATGATATTTGTGTATAAAATGTGTTTCCTGCGGCCTCATGGGATACTGCCCCAGCCCCCACTCGTGAAATGTATAACAGACAGTATCAATGTAGTTGGCATTTGTGTTTATATTTGGACCCATTTAATGAAGAAAAGCCATTTATTACTTGCCCATAGAATACGGCCACATCGTATTCAATGGGGGGCTTTGAATAAGGAGCTTCCTGTAGTTAAGCATAATCAATCTTGTATTTCAATTATTTTTTATGATATCACTAATAACTATACTGACACTCACCTGTGTACAGTGAACGGTTCACTAGGCATGAGGTAATAGTGTACTCACCTGGAACAGAAATAGGGTTTATTAGCACATGTTATAATACATCGCGTGGCATTGGCATTGTAGAGTTGTATGTTACTTAGATTTTCAAAACATTAGTAGGCATAAGGATTCTTTCTTCTATTAACTTAAGCAATAATGTATTTTTTACCATGCCTACAGTTTAAACTACTGACAGTTGCATCACTCTTTCCTACATCTTTTACAAGTATTCAAATTTGATCGTGTAATGATTGTCCAATATCTGTTTAAACTAATTAACATTTTTAGCACTTTCGTCATCATTCAAATGGTCAATAACCAAACTAAGATACACTTGGGCCAATACCAAATGAATTGACCCAAAACATACTATCATGTCAGGTCTGACACAGATGTAGGGTATTTTGTGTCATGTAGCTGATTTTACATGAAATTGGTGTTATTAGGTAATGCGCTTAATGAATATTCAGTATAAAGTTTCTTACTTTGTCTTAATCTTCTTACTCTGTCTCCTAATGGATGAATCTAAGTATGATGTATAAAGGAGAAAGTAATTTGATCAAGATGTGATATTTATGCTGATGCACCTGTCCTTTTCTCGAACCGGGGGGGGGGGGCAACACTGGTTATTTTTATGTGCCTGTGTGTCTGTCTCTCTGTATGTCTGTATCTATCGCGGTATGACACTTTCTCTGTCTCTTCATTTCGCCCAGGGCATGATGAAAACACACACAGGGAGGCAGACAGAATGGGGTGGTGATCGACTAAAAAGGAGCATACAGAACACTTGATGAGGATAGTCATGGCAGAAATGAACTGGGAACAAATTCGGTTAATGCAGCTGTTTAGAACAGAGTATGGTGATTACAAAGCAGGTCAAGGCGGTCACCAAAGCTCTCTGCAGTTTCAAACGTCTGACAAGTTCAAAGGTGATCTGTGGTAGCCCCACGGTTAGTTTAATAGGCACCCGCCTGGAGGCTCACGGTGGTGATGGCCTTTAATTACATTGAGCTGCTCACCCTTTGAGACTGCCTCCTCCTTCTCCCAACCGCCCTATATATAGGATTGAGTACCTGTCCCGGCTCCACTCTAACTATTGCTGTAGGGGTACCAACTTGTTGTCCTTCAACCTAGGCCACCCAGTTTACTTTACTCTAATCCCAATGAGGCTCCTTCAGTGCCCCTAAATATCCCATCATCCCATAGCCATGTAGCTTTGTCTCTACATCTAGGAGCCCACACTAGTCATCACAAGGCATTGGGCCAAGGGGCTGACTTGCCTGATGCCACTTGTCTAATTGCCTCATGGAGTTTGCCTAACTAGTCCTTGACTCGGCTGGCAAGCGAGAGAGCCCCCGCTTTGTTTTGGAGGGCTAATGACAAGCGGAGTGTCAGAATCAAACGAGTGACCTTTAGAACTGAAGGGCAGAGAGGAAATAAAGGGAAAAGCCTGAGGGATGTTTAGGACAGAAATGTCCCTCCTAAAGGGTAATGGTCTCCAAGGAGATAGAGCTTTGGCATCAATGCATTAAGCTTCTTGATCTTTTTTTCCATTGATTACTTATCTATATAAGGAAGATAGAATTACTGTATCACCTGTACAATAAACTGCATGTTCTTCATTTATACTCCTCAGATCGAAAGCATAATTCCCTAGCTGGGATCCTCTGAGAGAAAAACTACAACACTGAAATGATAACCTCTCCTGTGGGACCCCCTAATATAGGATGTACTGGTCTTCTTAAGGGATGTAAACCTAGACTAATCATGGCTTTCTTTTGCTTCTAAATTGTGTGCCACAATGCAAATGATAATATCATCAATCCATATAGACAGTCTATAGTTATTTGATTAACGTTCTCTTAAAGTCTTATTACTGTAAAGATCCCTTTATCAATAATTGATGTCTGCTAAGATTAAGGCCACTAAATTAACTATACTGTCAGCTAATGTACAGAAAGAAAAATGTCTTAGTCACAATGTGGGTGATAATGCAAGAACTTCGCTCTTTTCCAAGATGGCTGCTGACATCATTAGCACTAATCTATTAATGTGTACCTCCAAAAAGATCTTTGCTGCTTTGCAGAAAATAGATAACATGGCACAGCTTGGATATTTATTGTCACTAGGCCCTGATCTGAAAGGCTTTTGAGGATGTTGAGTGGTGTTCATTAACGACGTATTGATAAGGTCGACCGCCTCCAGTATCTGGTACCCCTGTACTCTCAATGTTCAGAGTGTGTAGGGGAAATGTTGGAGGAATCAGATATCATAGCACTATCGCACTATATCAACTAGGACTCCTGTGTAGACAGCAATTGCATTTTCCATAGTTACCACAAAATATTTACTGTGATATTCTACAGTGCTTTATATACAGTTTAGTATTGTATACTATACCATTAACATCATAATTATGAATTATAATGATGTAAGCATAGATCTAAAGTCAGCTTGTTACATCCATATAATAAGCCCAGGAGGTGCCTATCAATAATGATTACCAACTGAGAATTAAGCAGCATTTTCCAGATGCGTGCACCCTCAGAAGAACGAGCGTCACTGTCGCCGAAAGCACTCTCACCTGAAATCCAGCCAGTGCCAGACCTTCAGGTGAGAGTGCTTTTGGTGACAGTGACGCTCACTTCTCTGAGGGTGTGCCATGCTCACATTACCAATCAGTAGAGATTATGCAGGATCCCTAAGGGTTACTTGTAACTGAACAATAGCTCAGTAGAGGTGCCCTAGGTATTGTATCCAATTACTTGACTGCCTTCAAAAACCTTAAAATGATTTAGGTAATTTAAACCGATAAATTGTGACTATTGGGTATGATAGTGTGAGACTGCTGATCTTATTTATTAGGGAGTTTGTCTTGAACAAGAAGAAGGGAGCGATCGATCAAGGGCTAACAAATGTATTACCGTGGTTCATAAATAACCTTTAATTTAGGCTTAACCATTTAGGAGCTGAACAAAACTGGCGGGAGCTATTAACTTGACCTTGAGATCGATGTCAGGAGTTCTTCTGAGTTAGTGGCTCTGCCTCTTGAGGCAGCTGGATGGTCAAGCTGCTAGTCACACTTGTCATATAAGAATGGGTTCAGAGAGAAACAGCACCGTTGGTCTAATATTCATGGCATCATGTTATCAGGGCTTAATGTTCGGATAATATTTTCTTCTTGTAAATAATAAGCATCACTGTGGGAATGCAAGGAACAAGAACAAGATTGCAAAACAACAGTGACATTATTTTCTAGAATTGTATGCATATGGTGAATGGTATACCCCAGTACTTGTCTGAATGTACTCCATTCTAATGGCCTATATCTGAGCTTATGGAGCCTGGCAGGCCCTGGTGAGAAGAGGTGAGCTGCTCTAGGCATGCATTGACAGCAGGGGTCAGAGGGTTAATATGGGGTAATTCTGATGCTAACCTCAATCAAGCCCCCAAATGAAAAGGTAGATATTGGACAGATTCCTACTCGGGACCAATCAAATAATAATCATGATTAATTGGTAACACATGGGATTTCAGATTCATTAATCAAATCAATTGATGAATACATTGAATGTGATCATAGTACTCAACAATAATAAAGGGGAATCTTAGCATAGGGAATTATTAATGTATTGAAATTTGAACCGAGGGAGAAGACAAAGTAGGAGGAGAAACTTGGGAACCAGAACCAGAATGGCCATTGAGAACATTGGCAAATCGAGCAGAAAGGATAAGGAAAGAAAATCACTACTTCTTTTGGGGGAAATTCAAAACCCTTCCCCCCGCTTTTTCTTGATTACCTATATTGGCAAAAAAAGTGTTTATATATTCAGCAGTATCTTTCACATCCACAGCATGCCCAAATCTTGTTCATTCATTCCCATTTGCAAGTTCCCTTATGGATGAATAAGATGGATATTAGGGTAAACTAACAAACCTTGTTTTCTAAGTCGCTTTACTGAGTGGCCCTCAGCTTATTATTGTGATTTGTTACAGAATTCTATTTTGTATACCTTGCATGGGTAGAAGATATAATGTTTACAGGATTGACAGTTAATGAACTTTTCTGATGGTTATACCCCCTTGGTCCCCCAATTGTTGTGTGAATCGTATTGCATTAGGCAATCCAATGTCTCCCGAAGGTTAAGGATGATCACCCCTCAAGGTGGAATTGCTTGATTCTGCAACAACCTGAACTACACTGATGTCTCGTGACATATGTAATACACGAGAACCACTCAATTGTTCTTAAATTATTTTTTTCTTTAATCAACCTTGGATATATAACAAAGCGTTGACCTAATTAGATCATGCTTGATGAGAGTCACGCACGGTAACCATGGAATTAACACACTGCCAATCCAATTACTTGTTGTCGGGGATATGGCTGAATCAGATGAGACTCTAATGGGTCCTTTATAATACCCAGATACCCCATATATCAATGCAGATGGGGCTGAGGGAGAGGCAAGGTGGGAGGATACCAATATGTGATCAGCATCACCCTAATACATTAAGGCATTCCGTTTTAGTACCATTATATTTTTACTTAAATCAAATTGCAGACATTGAGGAGAGGCTAGTTCTTTATTAAAGTTAGTAGATTAAACTCATTAAATCCTTGTTATATTTTGCTTCTTTTGCATTTCAGATGCTAGATAAATCAAGAAGGATGATAATACTCTTAATAGAAAAAGAATTATAATCATTACTGGTTGACAAAGAATACACATTTAGTCCTTTCAGGGTTGTTAACAAGAACAGATAAGGTAATCAGGTAATCAGGAAGGGAAGGACGTACCTCTAGATAGAGGACAGCCATTGAGTACAGGAGATATACAGACAACAGAGTGACAGCAAGAGGGAGGTTGGATATGAAAAAGGAGAGTGGATATGAAAAACAGAATGACTGAGTGAAAATGGAAAGTGTAACAGAGGCTCAAAACCATTAATGTCTAAAAGATTCAGAGAGCTCGGAAAAGGAAACTGAGATAAACGTTTCAGAGAATGAGAAACTTTAGAGGAGGAAAAAAATTGTCAGATGGGAGAATGCAGCACTACAGGTGAAAGCTAAACTGTTGTACAGGATTCAGAAAATGGTATTGAACAGGCCACAGCAGGAAGTGTTGAACCCCCAACTCTTTAGCTCCGGCTGCTACTGCAGGGGAAGCAAGCATCTTGCCTTTAAGGGTGCTGAGGTTCTGTGATGGATAGAAGTGCCCTTTGGAGCGCTGCTGGTGTTGGCAAGTCTCAATAAATCAGAATACCTCATATAGCTACATGGTACTATTAGGGTTCACCCTCTACCACCTATCCTGAACTCTGGTGGGTATACGTAATGCTACCCCTCTTTTCCCACACACCTCATCCCTGACCTGTTCATACACTCAGATTTAGATCCCCAGAGATCATGGTAATGGTTCCCCTAGTCTATTAGGACAATATATCCTATTCACCCTCAATATCATTATAGTGAGTTCTCAGCGGCTCTTTTTGGCATATAATATTATACCACAAGTTTGTCTTACAAAGCTCCAAAGGCAATAACTGCTACCGTAGCCACTTGTTATGGCCAAGGGCAATTGGCCATACAGGTTTCAACATCCCCTTTGCCTTAAACTGATTCAGACCATGCACATATTTGAGATCCATTTTGTGGTTAATAATGGATGGCCCCTACCCTGCATTAAAACGAGCTCTATGTTAAAAGGAGCAGATAATATAGTAATGTCATGATAGTTCCCCTAAGAATTCGATGGTAAATACCAAAGTATCATCACATTGGTTCAGAGCCGATCTCGCTAGTGGAGAATAGCATCCCATCAGGCACAGAGCCCAGAATCAACATTAACAACAAGTTGATAAGTTTGGTGTACCTCTCATCAACATTTACAATTGATGATAATGTCAATTACCTTCATCAGGAACTGATGATAACATTTGCATTTGGTTGACATTCTTAAAGTGACATGGTCCGATTTATACTATATTTCAAATCCTACTCAAATGTGTTCCAAATGCGGGTACAATGTCATATCTGAAGGATGGGGCACTATAGAATCTCTGTGGGTAATGATACCCCGAATAGAGGGTCCCATGTGGCCCTTGTGTAGATTTCACAGTGCATTTTCAAAGGGTGGAAATATAGCGTGCACTCCAAAAGTAGTTAATGGAACTGAAACCTGATGATTACTTGAATTCTAAGCTGAATTCTATGGAATGACATTAGATAAGTAAGTAGCACAATAAGTATCGCTATAGGGAAAACTTTGGTTATTTTTGAGCTCGCATCATCGGGTAATGTCACTTTAATAAAAAGAAAACGACGGAAATACATGCATGCTTTCAGTAAGACACCCTTAATGGACAGATAGGCAGAGGTATGAGAGAATAAACATGTAGAGGACAAGAGTTTAAATGCATATCAATTCGCAGGAAGACTGAGGAACAGAGAGAAAAGGGGAGAGTGTGGAAGTGGTTAGATCTACAACATTGATATGTAAGCTAAACACTAAATATACATCAATCACTGGTTGCCTGTTGTTTGTTATTGCTTTGTATTGATTTACTGTACTCTAAGTGCCATGGTAGACCTCCATAGCATCGGGGGATCACAAGGTCACCATCCAATTGCAAACATCATTTATCTTGATCAGGCGTTTCACATCTAGCTTTTCCAGTAGCTGCCTTTGAGCTACCAGCGAATGTGGCAAACAAGGGAATGTTGAATCAACTTGTTTCATTATCCTTTCCTTGTGGATTTCTCACTAAGCCACCTCCTTCCCTATACTGACTACTGGTTTCTAATGTGACATGTCAGTTGTTGTCACTGCCTTCTTGTCCCTCTTCCCTCTCCTCTACATTTATCCGTGACACACCCTTAATGAACTCTTTAAGGGCCCATGGTAGTTACCTCTGGATGCATGGTGGATGCAGCCATGATGTTTGGATGCAGCCCTGGGAAGTTACTCACCAGACCTGCATTCATACATCATGATGGTAAAGGCCATAATGCAACAGAGCCTGATGAGAACTTTCTAGAGAAGAACATATAAACCCCAGCACCATACAACATATTAGACTTTCCCTGATATTGCCCACAGTATGCATGATTTGATATAATTATTATGGCTTAATTTAAAAGCAATTGGCGGCACTTGTTACCTTAAGCTGATTCTTCCAGCTAGAGTAACACGTTTCCTGATTTGCCCATTCACAACAGGCATACCAAAGGCAACATGGTCCAATGTGTTTGTGCATAACATTTATAGCCAGGCATAAAACATGCCGAGAGGCCGCAGCTGCCAATGTGGCACTTCATCTCTGAGGGAATGAGGAAAAGCAAAGAAGAGTCTTAAGATTAGTAAAAACGACAGTGCACACCCCGTGAGGTGCTGCTCATACATTAGCATAGAGCTGCTCACCAGGACACACACCTGCTGCTCCTCACATACTGAGAGCTGATCCTTAGCTAACAGAAATACGTGATTTTTACGTCAAAATTACATTTGTAACGTTATGCCATGATGCGTTGTTTATTGGGTCACCTATGGAGGTAAATACGGTATATCTGACCGGAGTGCACGTATTATAAACGTTCCAAGTATGTTCTTAATAATCTTAGCATAATCTTGATTTATTATCTTAGGGTTAAGGTTAGTGTTGTTAGGATAATGACTGAGGATTATAAACATATAGTTGAACATGTTAAAGTGACATGGTCCGATTTTTTTCATATTTTAAATTCTACCTAGATGTTTTCCAAATGTTAGTACAATAGCATATTTGGAGGATAGGGAACAATATAATGCCATCTTTGGCTAATAGAAGCACATTTAGAGTGTCCAGCGTGGCCCAGGTTCAGTATTTTACAGTGTATTTTCAATGGGGGGAATTATAGCGTGCACTCCAAAAGTCTTAAATTGAATAATGTTAAATAAAATAGGTAGGGCATGTAGTATGGCCATATTGAACATTTTTGTTCATTTTTAGCTAAATTAATTTTTGAGCCCTAATCATCGGACCATGTCACTTTAACTAAAATTAATGTAGGGTCTGCACATTTTCATCCGGTTTAACAATGATTAGATGCAGTTAACCATTAAACACACTTGCTAAAGAAGCTTAATTTCATTGCATGCCAATGTATCTTTTAGGCCTGAGCCGTAATGGACGTTTTGGGTGTGTTTCAAAAGGTCTAGTCTGCATCCATTGATAGGAAAGGGGAAAAGTGAATGTTGGTATATCTGAATCGAACCGTGCGGGATAGAAAAAACAAGGCATTGTCCTATTAACACTGTATCAAGGAAACACCTTATGGTAAAGGTGATCCATTTGAAATGACATAATAAGATATAGGCACGCTGCAATTAACGTTGATCTTAAACTGATCCAGATCTCCAACAAGAAGTTTGTCTGTTGCCTGCAGATCACATTTTAACCCGGTACATTTCAAAGCCTGGCTACCGAGAAGAAGAAGAAGAAGACCTAATGGATTAGGAAATAAACATGAGCATCTGCAATTTCTCTGATATTTTTCTTACCTAATTTCCACTCCAATGTAGATACTGATAAGAAGAGGGTAAATGCAGGCATGTCTGGCATGGTAACCATAGTATGATGGAAATGACAGCAGAAGCAAGGTATATGGGGATCCTGAGAGTCAGATGAACATATAGAAAGGAAGAAAGAAAAAAAAGGGAAGAAAAAGGGAGAAAGACAGAAAGAAACCAAGAAAGAAAGATGTTAAAGAACGGTTGTAAGTGAGTGGAGAGGGAAGGGTAGGTTGGGTAGGAGGAGCTCCGCGGGCCATTGCTGGTGTTAGCTCCCGTATAGAGTCACAATCGATCAGACTACCTCATTTAGCTCTATGGTACTAGGGTTCACCCTCCAGCACCTATGCTGTGCTGCGGGGGGTAATGCTACTCCCCCACCCCTCCCCTGCATCCCTCCTCCCTTAGACACATGGAGATTTACTCCCCACTGAGACTGTGGTAATAGCCCCTCCAGCCTGTATGGACCATATACAAATTTCACCCTCACTACATAGCCTATGCCCAGCGCCTCCAGTGTTCCCCGCTATTTTGCCTATGTACCCCTATGTTATCCCGGAGGAAGGCATTCACTTTGGACTAACAACAGAAGTTGGTTGATTTGCGATAATGTAGGTTACCCTGGGTAGGGTGTTACATCCACGGCCCTCAGGGGCTCCCCACAGCATAGCACTGGGTGAGTAGGCCGCCCATGGCACCTGTATCTGCAGTAGAGGAGTAATATATCACCTCAGTCTATGGCATATCCGCAGGTATCTATGTATTCCCCCCAAAAAAACAAAGTATCACAATATTCTATACATATTGGGCCATATCTCAGATACTGTACACTATTTGTGGTGTAAGTAGTTTGGTAATTATGACAAGAAATAAAATATAAATTGAAATTTAACAATGATAAATAGATTTTTCTAAAAGTGTACAGTAGGAACTAGAGACTTCAAACATTTAAAAGTAGGCTAGAATTAAAAAATCAATCAAATTATTTCACAACTCTTCCGGAATTTGAGACTAGTGAATGCTATGGTGATGTAATTAAATCCACATAGCACCCAGAATAGAGACATCATTACCAAATAGCATTGTATCATATGTCATATTGGTAAAATAATTCAATGGATAATACATATATTTACTGAATTATAGCTAGGTGAAGTTCATGCATTTCCCTGTTTTATAGTGTGTGGCTGCAAGCAGGGTGATTACTCCCTATGCTACATGCAGCAGTAGGGCTTTACTCCATAGGTGCCATCTGGGTCATAGGCTATGTATAGACCAGCAGGGGTGAAATATCAGCAACTTTTCCAATTTTCAACGGTTGTCAAGCATTTTCCATTAAAGTTATCCTTATTCTGATTTGAGCATTAAATAAGTATATATTTTCACTAGCAGCCTGGCTATAGACATCAATTATAGACACACTAATCCATTTTCGATGGAACACCCTACCCTGGGGGCAGTGTCACTGGGATTTATGTGAATCACCTTGGCAATGTCCCTGAGGAAAGGCATTTGGTGAATGGTCGGAATGCAGAAATGGTACTGTCAGGAATGTGATGTGGCTGTCCTAGTGGTATAATCCCCCACATGAATGCTGTGCGACATGGAACTCTAAGAGAAGAAGCAGCAGAGAGCGATGAGTCTGAGGAGGATGGGAGTGAGACACAGAAAGTCCAACATTGAATCATAAGAAAAATAAACACACATGTATGCTGATATCTTAGCATGATATAGTACAGGTCCGCAATCAGTGGCAATGGGATATGAGACAAAATACCTTAAAGATACAATATCAGTTAAAATGCCCCAAAATTAAGTTACAAAATAACATTGCATTCGTTTTCATAAACCATTTTCCTTGTGTCTGACATCTTTCTATATGGTATCAATGTTCTCCTTATTGTGATTTGCAGGTAGGAATAAACTGAATGTAGTGGTTGTATACAGGTTGTTGTGATTGTAGGCTAAATCCAATGGTGTTATAACGCACCCCTAATAGGTCTTGATTTCTGCAAGCCGGACAGTTATTCATTTGTGACAATATATTATTGTAGTTTTATTATGCTAAATGATGAATGAGAGCCTCCCAACTTGCTTTACCTGCATATAATTATGGGTCACATAATCAACCTAAATTTGGAAAATCACTTAAAATTAGCTGACATGGTAGCTTTAAAGGAGGTCAGCGATATATCAGAGACAGGCTACAGATTTCAACCCCACATACCAATTCATTGTTAATGACCACAACATAATTAACAATGCCTATTTTATTTTGCCTTCTATTGATTTAGTGCAGCCAATTGCAATCAACGTTACAGGTTAGACCTCTGCAACATCCCAGCTTACAAAACAACATGCTATTTTACATGAAAATAACGTTTTGTCATAGTAAGGAGCCTTAGAGAAACGTTATAATTATAACGTTATAACATGTTTTATAACGTTTTTTGTTCACTGGGATCCTAGGATCACAAAGTCAATCCCGTTGTAAGTTGAGCACTGGATCATTGATCTTGAGGTGGCGTTTTACCATTTGGGCCTGTCCTGTAAGTGCCTGTAGCCACGAGCATATCGTGTAAAGGCGGCGTGTGGAATTAACTGATGCCTCTTTCATCACTCGTTTCATTACCCGGTCCCTAGATCAGATGGTGGATCCTCCCTGCGCAACCAACCACTTTCTGATACCGTTCCTGACTTTTACATGCTTTGTTCCCTCCTTCTCCTGTCTCTATAGTATTGTTCTTCCAATTGCAACCTCTTCTTGCATCTGTTCCGCTCTTGACTCTTCCATGTATATATATCCCTGCTTTATACATTTCTTCTTCAACACCTTCCCCCTTCCCCTCATTTCTCCCCAGCCATCCCCTTCTCGCTCCCCTTCTTCCCCTGCCTCAAGGCTCATGGGGTCATTGGTCAAGGCCTAGCATCCATTTCTCATGGCAGATCACATTTTCTTGATGTTGATGGTCTATCTTTCAGCTTCTGATGATTGTTCATATCTGCTAAGAGTAGCAATTCTTACTCATTTTACCAATTCTTGCTCCTTTATCTTAAGAACTAGACCTTAGCCCCCTGACCCCCTCCTTACTCCCCCAACCTACCTCTAACCATCCTTCTCATACCACAGCAGTGATCAAGATTTCTACAATGAATACTGTCTTTCAAATCCAGCATTTCAGCCTATGTTGATACTCGAGTATATTGTAGGGAAATAAAGACCCCTCTTCTTACTCCCCCACTCCTTCCAACCAGCCCTCCCTAGCAACAGCAGTGACTGATTTTTTTGCAATTGAAATTGGACTAATATATGACTGCAGTCTGAAAGGATGTATGGCGTAAGGTCAATGCCATTACTGTAGTGCAAAATTCTTTTTAGATTTTTAAAAATATCAGAACAATGCCGAGATTGTGGAGACTGTTGTGCCTGCTAGAAGCGGGCCAGACTACACTGATATTCCTAGGCTCCCTATACGCCCAACCTCTCAGTCACTAGTGCCCAACCTAGTTAGTCATTTTTTGGATCACTATACCACCAACCTAGATTAGTTATTATTGCCAGGTTGGTCACTACTGACCAACCCACCTTAGTCTTTTTAGTTCCAGGGGGAGCCACTGAGTGGTCATCACAGGTGGCCCCAACTAGTGGCATACAAATACAACACACCAACGATGGCCCTAGGTTAGCCACTACTGACTGACCCCTTGGTCATTTTTGAATATAACTTTTCCATTGTGACTAACACTCATATGACCAACCTGGGTTAGTCTGTACTGACTAACCCTTTCAATCTATGGATTTTCAGTGTAGGAATATAGCTTTAATATCAGCTATTTGACTATTTATAACCAATTTCAAGAAGCCTCGAGCTCATTCCAATAATCGTTCCGAGTGGTATCCTATAGATTATGTTGGTCTTCTGTAGTAATAGTTACCCTATGTGATAGTTGCTTAGTAAGCAGATATTCAGCATCTATGTTATCTTTAGAGAAATGAGCTTAACATCGTAAGTGTTGAACATAATATTATTATGTTTATTATTGTCAGTATAGCAAACATCTAACGTGGTGGACAGTATAATTTATTCTGTAACTGTCTGACCCTCTCTGGACTACTGTCCTATATATTTATTGACTACTTGTCAGCAATGGTCTATCCTGTGGGGCAGAGGGAGATAACTGAAATGGAGTCCCTGGATATGATGAAATGGCCACAGCTTTGAGCTCTATGTACTGTATGTGGAGCTGTTGAGTTTAGTCCGGATATGGCATTGCTATTGACTATTGCCTTTCTCTTGTTAATGAATTCATAGGGAAAGGATGAGGATGGTAGATGGTGTTGAGGATGGGAGACAGTGAGAAATGAGCAGGGAGAGGGAGAGCGCATAAAGGAGTGAGCAAACATAGTGCGGAAGGTTGTGAGAGAGAAGAATGTAAATTAATGCAGGAGGGAGGCAGGGCAGACAGACAGGGAATGGGGAGCCAGAGTAAGGAGAATGATTTTGGAGTTTAAATTGAAGCTCTATTGTTAAATAATAGCCTGTGGGCCTCACAGCAACACACACCTATAAAATATACAGCAGTCCAACATTATAGTACTCCAATGCACTATATGGATATATATCTAAAACTGGACATCGACATCCATGTAACAGAATCCCTCTAACAGAAAGCTACATTTAGTAGAAGTAGAAATCCATGAATATCTATATGAAGGAGAACACCATGTTCATGCCTATGAATATGTCTGTGTGTATGTTCATTTCAAAATTCAAGATTGCAACCATTCATTGAATGCCACCATGCTTTCAATGTAATCTCGAATTGCAGTTGCAGTAATTTGATACTAATAAAAAAAAATCTATTCTATTTTTCTTTCATGAACAGTTGGCATCCCATAGATTCAAGATGGCTATCACTCATTAAATGTCCCGATGCTTGAAATGCAATCTTGACTTGTAGTTGCATTAATTCGATACTATCAAAAAAACAAATCCTATTGGATTTTTCCTTCATTCAACCCATTCAAGATGGCTACCATTTACTAAATGCCACAATGCTTTCAGTGCAATGAAGAATTGTAGTTGCATTAATTTGATATCTATATAAGAAAATTTCTATTTGATACCTTTTTCAAACACAGTTGGCACCCCATAGGTTTAGGATGGCCACCATTCATTGAATGCCACAATGCTTTAAATGCAATCCTGAAATGTAGTTGCATTAATTTTATACTGTTAAAAAAATCCAATTTCGTTGTTTTTTTCATGAAGAGTTGGCACCCCATAGTTCCAAGATGGCCACCAGTCATTGAATGCCATAATGCTTAAATGCAATCTTGAATTGCAGTTGCATTAATTTGATTCTTAAAAAAATACTTTCTTTTCTTTCTTTCATGAACAGTTGGCACCCCATACATTCAAGGTGGCTACCAGTCATTGCATGCCACAATGCTTTAAGTGCAATCATGAATTGTAGTTGCATTAATCTGATACTGATAAAAAAACTAATTCGATTCTTTTTTTAAAATTCATGAACAGTTGGCACCCCATATATTTAAGATGACTACCATTCATTAAATGCCCCGATGCTTGAAATGCAATCTCGAATTGTAGTTGCATCAATTTAATACTAATAAAAAACAAATTCTTATCGATTTTTCTTTCATGAATAGTTGGCACCCCATAAGGTGACTACCATTCATATTAATGCAAATACAATGCTTTAAGTGCTATCACGAATTGTAGTTGCATTAATCTGATACTAAAAAAAATAAAAAATTCTATTTGATTTTTCTTTCATGAACAGTTGGCACCCCATAAATTAAAAATGCACCCAGCACCCAGGTCAACAGCTATATACGGACAAGTGTACCTCCCCTGCCTGTTCTCCTTCAATGCAGAGTGAAGAGGGTGGGAGGGGGTGACCATCAACAGTGCATAAACACTTTGATTGGATGACAATGCAGTTTTTATATTACAACCCTAAATTTGTGCAATGAAAATCATCAAGAAATACTAAGCATTTTTTCCAAAGAATAGCTTTTCTAGAATGGCTCGATACTCAGAAATCCTACTGCGAATAAAAAAAAGTCAAATTCTGATTCTAAACACCTGAAAAGTGAGAAATGCTGGCGTTCACGGTTTATGTAGGAAATGTACTAAAAACACCAAAAATATGCAACAAAACCCTAATTTCCTCAAAAACTGTTCAGTAGGATTTTTTCTAACTGAGGTTCCAGTGTTTTCTACCCTCATGTTACACATTGGCATAGACAATATATTGGCACCTAGTCAGGATTTTGCCCTAGAAGCAATCTGTGAGGCAAAAAACAGTCAAATGAGCCACTGGTCTGAAGTATAAAACTGGGCATCGATCACTATAGAGCTACAAAGAGAGAGAATCGATGTCCAGTAAAAAACAGTTGTCTCTGGCCTGATCTCCCCTTTAAACTTACTGTTTTCCCGCTAACCCGGCTTCTTAACCCTACTTCAAAAGGACTTGTATATCTCAGACCTTACTGCAGTATGTTAATGAAGTTGCCCGGGACAGAGGGCCCCCTTGGTTGCAGAGGTCTGATGGCAAGTGGCACCACATGAGAGTGTCCAAATCAGACAAGTGACCTTTGGGACTGAGAGAGCACAGGGGAAATTTGGCAGATAAATGGCTTCCCTAACTACATGCCAAATTCAGCATTTAAACAAAGGGTGATGCTTCCTGAAAGATAGGGACTTTTCATTAATGAGCTTGTTGATTGTTTTTGTGATTTGGTACTTGTTTACGTTAGGATGTTACCAAATTACTACTGATATATACAATAAAACCCTATCTATAAGCAGCTATAATCACAAAAACCTCTGTCAGAGGAGCAGAAAGTGTGTCTTTGTCTTTGTTATTTCAAATGGCCAGCTGTATTGTATGACTTTGACTTATTAAAAAGCTATAAAGGTCACCCGAGGATATCATCTATGGGAGAGGGAGTATTAAGAATGGTCTGTATCAAAAGCATTAGGTTTCCCCTAAATGAAACATGCCATGAAAAGAGGGAGGCTGTAAGTGAGTCCATGGGAAGGGCAGGGCTGGCCCTGCAGGGCACGTCGGGTGTTAGCTCCCTATGGAGTCACAATCAATCAGAATACCTCATTTAGCTCTATGGAAGTAGGGTTCACCAGCCACTCTCTATCGTGCTAACCACCCTCACTCAGTCCCCCCACAAGGACTGTAGTGATGGCCCTTCCATCAGGTAGAACCCCTGTTCACATTCTGAGAAGAACATTATAGTGTGTTCTTCCTCCCCTCTTATTGTAGCTACAACCTCCAGCATCTTACATCATCTCCTTAATCTTCCCCAAACTCTGCCCTTTTAACATGAATTATAATGGCAGAAATTGGCTTCATAGGCCATAATGCTGGGAGGTCTTAGGGGCATGAACATATCGTACATGTTATGTGGATCACGTTGACCGATGTCCCTGTGGATGAGCATTCGGTGCATGGTTACGATGCAGGAAGGATATTGCCCACAATATGATTTCGCCACAGGATAAAGACCTCAAATCAGTGCAGTATGACATGGAATTCTAGATCAGACACTGACAGGTTTAGTTTGAATATACAATCAACATAAATAATCAGATTGATTAAGAGGACGTGAGGAAAGATAGAGATGGGGCCAGAGACGGGGTAGAACTACAAACATGGAATCAGGCACAGGAACAGACAGGGACACAGAGATATACAAAAGGGAGTAGGAGTTTGTTTGAAGGAGTTGACAAAATGACAGAAGGGAGAATTGAACAGAATCGAAGGTGGAGAAAGAGGTGGACGGGCTCACAGACAAGGAGAAATCAGAATGATACTATTAGTATTACTAATGCTAGAAGAGAGATCGATGGTGGTTGAACTCAAGGAGAGGAAAGGGGAGAGATTGGAGGGGAAATTATATTTCGATCAAACCACAACTGTATCTCTTTACTTATCTCGACAATTCAAGGAATTCACTCTTCTTGGCATTACCTTCGATTCAATAGGTCAATGGGTCAGATGGTCATGATCCCATGGTAAGTCAAACACTGAAAGCTGATCAGGCTTTCTCCATTAGCCATTTAAGGGCCGCAAAGTGCTTTTATTTGTTGCATTATGCTCAACACCATTATTTTGCATGAATGCGGTCCTGACAAGTCTGCTTGCCATGGCTGAATTCATACCTACGCCAACCCTTCAGGAGTGTATCAAACCTGTAGGATTAGCATGATGCTTAAATGTCGCATTGGCAAGTTACTCTCCAGTGTTGAATTATGCATCATGATGACTAAGGACATCATAGGCCCTTAAAGGGTTAGATGAGTCCACTAGCTGCCTCTAGCCACCTATAGCTTATGTGCAGGGTACGAGGGGAATGTTGAATCAGTTAATGCCTCCTCCATCACTCTCTTCATTACTCTGTCCAATGCCCTGTAGATTTTCCTCCTTGTTACCCGTGTGTCTAGACCAAACTCCGAACCTGTGTGTGGTTCCCTTTATTTCTTTATCTATACAGAATGTGCATGGGTTGATATCCTTAATGTCACTTCTACCCTGTAATACATGAATTACACACAAATGCATTTAATTACCAGAACTGCAGAAATTCAGTGGTTAAATGTAACTAGTTCTGTACACAAGAGGGATATAATAGTATGAACAGCTAGCCCTCACAGACCCTCTCCCCTATCTTTTCAACAACAATGGCTAGCAATACCTATCTGCAGTCTAAACAATGGATGTATCTGATGCAAAACACCATTTTATTTTATCGCAAGTATTGCAGTGTTGTACTCTATAGACATGTGCATCTATATAAGGTTCATTCCACTAGATAGTACAATAATTGAGTATTAGAAACCAGCAGGAGAAAGGGGATTATAATTAAAGGCTTTAAGATTCTGCCAATGGTATTGACAAATCTCTTTGAGACAAATTGCTTTATGAATAAGGAAGCAACCATCCATTTAGGTTTCTCACTGATGGCTATAGTGATTTTGTAGACGGGTAGATAAGGCTCAGAGCAGTGAGATCCCAGACAGGATGTGGAGAGGTCCCAGGCTGCCCTGGGAATGTTGGGTAGACTTCAGTGGCTCTATGGCATCCTCTAAAAGTGACCTTGGTGCCAGATTAAAACCAACCAGTGTGGTGGGAAAGGACCTACATATATAGGGCGGTTTGGGGAGAGACCTGTATGGTTGGCATACACCCGATTACATATACTGCTTGGTCTTTCTGAAAGGGAACCGCCAGTCCTGAGGGATCTAGTGAACAGAAGATTAGAGAAACTCAGAGAAAGCTTGGGATTCAGAGAGGGGACTAGTTGCGCTAAAAGCAAGGGAGTAACACAAGAATCTTACTTGGCATAGATATTATAATTATCTATTTTTAGATATTCAATAAACATACTCTTGTACCTCAGGTCTGTATTTAATGATTTGTGATCAAGCAAGCTTCAATTACAATACTAATGTTGAGAAGGCGTTTGTCACCTCATGTCCTCAGAAGCTTAGTTGACATTCACAATCGATATCCACTGTCCATGACATGACAATCGGGGAGAACCATGCAGTTCGGGGAAATAATAACCTCTTCTTTACTCCCCCAACTGCCTCCAACCAACCGGATAACCCACATTTCTACAATTGAAATTGGGTTGACACCTGACTGCAGTCTAAAGGGATGTGTGTCAAGGCTATTTCTAGACTTTCCTCCACACCCTCCAATCCATGACCAACAGCTCACTGGTGAGCTAGTGTACAGTGCAATAGAGAGTGTTGTTTGAGATATAATTCAGAATAATGCGGGGGGTTCACTGTACCTTGTGCTTGCAAGAAGCAGGCGGCAAAGAAAATATAGCTTATAATTACATGTATATCAATATCATTCTTTTGCATTGTATTTTGTGGCTTATTGCAGTTCTCCCTCTGGCTATTTAAAACATCGGGATAATTAAGTGGAGGGGTCTATTTCATTTTAGGACAACCAATAATATTTCCTGCATGCATGGGCTCGTTTCAGCACCCATTAAAAGAATAAGCACCAGTCTTGAATACGCACTGGGTAACAGGGCTATTGAACTAACCACAAGACCATGTATGTGGAATATAATATTATGTCCGTATTGTGTAAGCGCTAGGGGTACTGTGGTACATTGTATTGCAATCTACAGGCCCCTTGCAATAATCAATTAAACAAGCCTTGAGATATTTTTCTAAACTCTGTGCCAGTTTCAAGCAAAAGTTGTTGTCCCTGAAACCTTTCCTATTCCGCATTAGCGAGATGACCTGTGTGCAGCGCCATGTTTATTGGTACCAGTGTATATCCTCTAACCTCCAGCAACCAGCTCAGCCAAATCTCATGTCCGAGATTAGGGTACACACATGGTATGATTATTGTGAGTGGGTTGTATTTGGGTATTCCTTATATCACCTGTCCCTCATAGAGTAGTGGTTAGCATGGTGGATTCATCATGAGGAGGACCTAAGCTCAAATCCCTCTCAAGTCATATCTTGCAAGGTGACAACACCATTAACAATCAATACCTTTTATTTTTTGTACACATCTAAAGTCACTTTGAAGAAATAGGAATACAAATTTTGTGCAAACTCTATTGATATTTCTTTGATATAATCTCAAGGTTGTTACTCACTTCTACCTATCAAAGCAAAATATATTTGATATATAAGAATGTAAATGCATGGTATGGTCATCAAGATATGACTTGACAGGGATTTGACCTTAGGTCCTCTGCATGATGAATCCACCATGCTAACCACTACTCTATGAGGGACAGGTGACATAAGGGATGCCCAGGTACAACCCACTCACAATACTCACACCCTGTTTGTACCCTAATCTTGGACACGAGATTTGGCTGAGCTGGTCTTTGCAGAGCAAAGGGTTATGATTGGTACCAGTGGTCAACAAGGTGGAGCCACTGTATCTCGCTAACGGGGATATGGGTCTCAGACTATGCTTATTCGTGTACATAATATATATATATATGGTAAATGGATAAATAGTGTATCGCACATTATATAACCTGGTGGACAATAATGCCCAAATGTTGTAAACATGTCACCTCTTCTGGCCTACTGTCCTTCATACACAATCCTCCATACCATAGGGTAGATGGACATTAGACAAGATAATCATAGAAGAGTCCCTAGGACATATTGGAAAAGCCACTACTTTTAGTGCTGGTTGTTGGGGCCTTTAAGTCTTGTATGTAGAGCTGCTGCATTTGGTCCAGACATGACATCACTATTGACTATTGCATTTCTCTTGGATGAATAGAGAGGGATGAAGATGGCAGATATAAGTTAGTGAGGGAATTGGGAGGAAAACATTGTGGAAGGAGCAGGGAGAGGGACCACAAAGAAGTAAACAAACATGTTGCAGGAGAGGGTAAGAGAGGAGAAGATTATTGTATGGAAGGAGGAATATAGACAGACAGACATAACAGACAGGGAGTGCACATCCAGGGTAGGGAGGAATAGAGTGTTTGAAAGATACATTACCAGCTGGTTTTGGGCGATTTTTTATTTTCATTGTGTTTCCATGCACCAAGTGCCTGTAAGTCTAGGCCTATATTAGGAATTTGGAGTCTCTTATTTCTCTTTTAATCGGTAAATATGACTATAATGGGGTGCAAAATATATAACTTCGAGCCATCACAAATGAAAACCTGCAAGGGGTGCATTATGAACAATCAAAACACATAATTATGCTCTGCACATAGGTCTACCAGAAAGCCCTCCACTCTGTATTTCATCTAGATCTCATAACAAATGGCTTTCCTATGCTAAAGGGCCTGTCACCTAATAAGAAAATGACGAATGGAAGTTTATATTGGGTTTATTTCATAACTTGATTTTGGGTCGATTTAGGTGGTAATGTATCTTGAATGGGAACATAGAAGGTAAACCTTACACACCTATGAATACACAATTCTCAATGTCTGCACTTCCCTTTAAACTGACTACTCGCCCTTTATCCAAGCTTCTTAATCCCCCTTAAAGATACCCTTATATCGTAGATATAATTATATTGCTGCATTATGTTGATGAAGTTGCCGAGCACAGATTGAACCCTGCTTTGTTTTGGAGGTCTGATGATAGCTATAGATGGCACCACATGAGAGTGTCCAAATCAGACAAGTGACCTTTGGGACTGATGGGGCAGAGAGGAAATGGAGGGAAATGGCAAAAAGTAATTTTAGCAGAGTAATGGCTTCCCTCTACATTTAGCATTTAGCCAAAGGGTAATGATTTCCTGAAACATCTGTGAAAGATAAGGACTTGTTGTCAATGAGCTTGTTGATTGTTTTTTGCGTTTGGGGCTTGTTTTGGTTTAGAACATTACCGAATTGCTGGCAATGTTTTCAATAGAATCAGCATGTTTTATAAGCGTCTTTATATTTCAAGAAAATCAAGAAGATAATTATTTATACTTCAACAAAGAGACAGCAACAATCCAAGGACAACAACTCTTTGAATCATCAAAGCCCAAGCTCCAAATAAAAATTCATTAGCTGATTATGAGGGTTGAGACATAATCATATTGATAGTCTGATTATTTGTTTTTACAAAGTGTTGAACGGTTATAATAGCAAGTGGTTAGTAATCCAATGCCACCAGATTCCAGCTATACTTGCACAAAAAAAAGCTAAGATGAATAGAAACTGTATTTTTGTCAGTACAAATGGCCAATGTATGAAGCTTTGAATCACTAGGCAGTTATAAAGGTCACTAGAGAATACTATTTATATGAAAGGGAATACTTCTTAATATGTGATCCACCTAGATAATCCATATCAGAGCTGACATGTATTAAAAGCTTTAGGATAAGGAAACAAGTCAAAATAGTGAAAGTACAGCAAAGGCTGTAAATGAGTCCATAGGGAGCACCAGGCTGACCCTGCATGGCACTTCTGGGGACTGTTACAGAACAGAACATAAAAAAATAGTGCAAAAAGTGGGTGTTACAAAATGTTTATGTTGTTTCTCAAGGGGGGTGTTACACAACAAAATTTATGTTATGTTTTTTTTAACATTATGGATGTTTTTTTAACATTATGGATTCTATTTTTTCACATCACCTTTCCAGCTAGTGTGCAAAAAGTGTGTAAATTAGCATGAATTTGAAGACCACAGCATAAATTTGAAATATTTGCTAATATTAACGTACATTTTTTAACACTAATGTAAATTATTAAACGACGTTAAGCATAGTGTAATTATGCTCCATAACATAAATTTTGTTCTGGAACAGCCCCCTGAGGTTGGCTTCTGTATGGAGTATAACTCAATCAGTATAGTAATTTATCTCTATGGTAGAAGGGTTCACCCGCAGCTAGCTATAATGTGCTCTGGTGGTGATACTGCCCCATACCGCACCCTCCCCCGATCCCCCTCAGACACATTGAGATTTACATCACCCTATAGGGTATGTAGTGATGGCCCCTCCAGCCTGTGGCAACCTAGTTACGTCTCTAACTCTCATATAAGACTACACCCGGCCAAAGACTACATCTGGTCAAAGACTACACCCGATTAAAGACATTCCAATTGTATCAATCTCATGAGACACAGCCTGAAGGGTTCCGTTTGCATAACGTAAATAATGAGATTAATAAAGAGGACCTTGGGAAAGATGGTTTAATTAAACGGCAATTCATGGAGACAGAGACAGAAACATACTAGTAAGCAGGCATATAGTCTGGGAGCCACTGTCATACAATTTTGAAAATGTTGAGAATATCGGTTGCCATGGAAACGGGCATACAAGTGTGACATGCTGGTCCTCCCCAGACTGGTACCTGGTCTAAAATGAAAGCCAGGGGTCTTACATTTCATTTGATACGATGTGACCTTTGTTACAGAGGGGGTGCAACGCATTTCCATTTTAAGAGACTTTTTCAAGACTGGCTCCCAGACTAAGGGACAGATAGAGATACAGAGGAACAACGTGATTATTACAATTACAGAAGTGAGGAATGGAATGGGAGAGAATATGATAGACAGGGGAAATTAGTGTTGTTAAAAATGATGTTACTGTTAAAAGAGAGATTGATAGTGGTGACAGGCTGTAAGATGATAGCTGGAAATTTGAGATGAGAAGGAACATGATTATCATTGTTTCTATGGCTATAGTATACACACATATTAGAGTTAGACTCTTACTTGCCTGTTGGTTACTATTACATTCAGTTGCTGCACCACACCAACAGCCAGGGATCACATGGTCATGATCCCATTGTTAGCCAAACAATGACTGATTTGTCCTGTTCTCTATTAGCCCTTTAAGGTTCTCATCATGCTATATTGAATAATAGGCTTCAACCCTTCAGATATACATTCCAAATAACATGACAACCCTATGAATGATCCATGATGATTGAATGCAGCTCTAGCAAGTTACTGGCTAGGCCTACAATCATGCATCACGGCATTAAAGGGCATAATATATTAAAGCACTATGCAGCCATTAAAGGGCTAGTTGCCTTTAGCCACCTACAGCTTATGTGCAGGGTACGAGGGGAATGTTGAATCAGCTAATGCCTCCTCCATCACTCTCTTCATTACTCTGTCCAATGCCCTGTAGATTGTCCCCTTCTTGCTACCCACAGACCATGCCTATACCAAGCATTCTGGGGGGTTACTTGTTACCTTCCATTTTCTCATTTTCTGAACTTCTCTTTCACTTATGGTACACCCTTCCTATATGCTCAATCCGCTCATGGATTCCATAGTCAGCAACATTGACACAGAGGCATCATACTGAGTTCCACTTTCTGCAATTCTAGGAAAAATCAATAACTAATATCCACCCAAACTCTTGTCCAACACCCTGTCATCCTATATCTATACTGTCTAACATAGATGTGTCTCTGTCTCTGTATGTTACATATTTTTATCAAATTGCCTGCACCAGTGAGTTATTTTGGAGAAATATATATGACACATAAACAATTTCAGTTGATTTATAGCTTTTGATGTAAATGTTCCACACCAAACAGAACATGATTTGAGGCCCCACAACTTTACTCTATCCCCTCTCTCCCTCCAGAAATTGATTTCCTATACCACAATGAGAATCCAAGTGCAGACTCAAATTACATGTGCTTCAAGCTAGAAGATGAGACGCAATTTCCAATTCTTTGCATCTGAATCCCTACACCATATTATTTTGTCAAGAACACTAGCAGATGGGACTCAATATCCAATTCTCTGCATCTAAATCCCTACACCATATTATTTTGTCAAAAACACTAGCAGATTCTTCTGAATTGCTCTGCCTCTTGTCGTAAGGCACTCAGTGCGAGAGTATGCAATTTAGATGTTGTTGATGAACCTGAAAAGAAGAAGTGCCACAGCTTTGAGCTCTATGTACTGTATGTGGAGCTGTTGAGTTTAGTCCGGACATGGCATTGCTATTGACTATAGCATTTCTCTTGTTAATGAATTCATAGGGAAAGGATGAGGATGGTAGATGGTGTTGAGGATGGGAGGCAGTGAGAAATGAGCAGGGAGAGGGAGAGCGCATAAAGGAGTGAGCAAACATAGTGCGGGAGGTTGTGAGAGAGAAGAATGTTAATTAATGCAGGAGGGAGGCAGGGCAGACAGACAGGGAATGGAGAGCCAGAGTAAGGAGAATGATTTTGGAGTTTAAATTGAAGCTCTATTGTAAAATATAATAGCCTGTGGGCCTCACAGCAACACACACCTATAAAAAAACAGTTGTCTCTGGCCTGATCTCCCCTTTAAACTTACTGTTTTCCCGCTAACCCGGCTTCTTAACCCTCCTTCAAAAGGACCTTTATATCTCAGACCTTACTGCATTATGTTAATGAAGTTGCCCGGGACAGAGGGCCCCCCTTGGTTGCAGAGGTCTGATGGCAAGTGGCACCACATGAGAGTGTCCAAATCAGACAAGTGACCTTTGGGACTGAGAGAGCACAGGGGAAATTTGGCAGATAAATGGCTTCCCTAACTACATGCCAAATTCAGCATTTAAACAAAGGGTGATGCTTCCTGAAAGATAGGAACCTTTCATTAATGAGCTTGTTGATTGTTTTTGTGATTTGGTACTTGTTTATGTTTAGGATGTTACCAAATTACTGCTGATATATACAATAAAATCCTATCAATAAGCAGCTACACACTGTATAATCACAAAAACCTCTGTCAGAGGAGAAGAAAGAGTGTCTTTGTTATTTCAAATGGCCAGCTGTATTGTATGACTTTGACTTATTAAAAAGCTATAAAGGTCACCCGAGGATATCATCTATGGGAGAGGGAGTATTAAGAATGGTCTGTATCAAAAGCATTAGGTTTCGCCTAAATGAAACATGTCATGAAAAGAGGGAGGCTGTAAGTGAGTCCATGGGAAGGGCAGGGCTGGCCCTGCAGGGCACGTCGGGCGTTAGCTCCCTATGGAGTCACAATCAATCAGAATACCTCATTTAGCTCTATGGAAGTAGGGTTCACCAGCCACTCTCTATCGTGCTAACCACCCTCACTCAGTCCCCCCACAAGGACTGTGGTGATGGCCCTTCCATCAGGTAGAACCCCCTGTTCACATTCTGAGGAGAACATTATAGTGTATTCTTCCTCCCCTCTTATTGTAGCTACAGCCTCCAGCATCTTACATTATCTCCTCAATCTTCCCCAAACTCTGCCCTTTTAACATTAATTCTAATGGCAGACATTGGCTTCATAGGCCATAATGCTGGGAGGTCTTAGGGGCATGAACATATCGCACATGTTATGTGGATCACGTTGACCGATGTTCCTGTGGATGGGCATTCGGTGCATGGTTGCGATGCAGGAAGGATATTGGCCACAATATGATTTCGCCACAGGATAGAGACCTCAAATCAGTGCAGTACGACATGGAATTCTAGATCAGACACTGACAGGTTTAGTTTGAATACAATCAACATAAATAATCAGATTGATTAAGAGGACGTGAGGAAAGATAGAGATGGGGCCAGAGACGGGGTAGAACTACAAACATGGAATCAGGCAAAGGAACAGACAGGGACACAGAGATATACAAAAGGGAGTAGGAGTTTGTTTGAAGGGGTTGACAAAATGACAGAAGGGAGAATTGAACAGAATCGAAGGTGGAGAAAGAGGTGGACGGGCTTACAGACAAGGAGAAATCAGAATGATACTATTAGTATTACCAATGCTAAAAGAGAGATCGATGGTGGTAGAACTCAAGGAGAGGAAAATGGAGAGATTGGAGGGGAAATTATTTTTCGATCAAACCACAACTGTACCTCTTTACTTATCTCGACAATTCAAGGAATTCACTTTTTTTGGCATTACCTTCGATTCAATGGGTCAATGGGTGAGATGGTCATGATCCCATGGTAAGTCAAGCACTGAAAGCTGATCAGGCTTTCTCCATTAGCCATTTAAGGGCCGCAAAGTGCTTTGTTGCATTATGCTCAACACCATTATTTTGCATAAATGCGGTCCTGACAAGTCTGCTTGCCATGGCTGAATTCATACCTACGCCAACCCTTCAGGAGTGTATCAAACCTGTAGGAATAGCATGATGCTTAAATGTCGCATTGGCAAGTTACTCTCCAGTGTTGAATTATGCATCATGATGACTAAGGACATCATAGGCCCTTAAAGGGTTAGATGAGTCCACTAGCTGCCTCTAGCCACCTACAGCTTATGTGCAGGGTACGAGGGGAATGTTGAATCAGTTAATGCCTCCTCCATCACTCTCTTCATTACTCTGTCCAATGCCCTGTAGGTTTTCCTCCTTGTTACCCGTGTGTCTATAGACCAAACTCCAAACCTGTGTGTGGTTTCCTTTATTTCTTTATCTATACAGAATGTGCATGGGTTGATATCCTTAAAGTCACTTCTACCCTGTAATACATGATTTACACACAAATGCATTTAATTACCAGAGCTGCAGAAATTCAGTGGTTAAATGTAACTAGTTCTGTACACAAGAGGGATATAATAGTATGAACAGCTAGCCCTCAGACCCTCTCCCCTATCTTTTCAACAACAATGGCTAGCAATACCTATCTGCAGTCTAAACAATGGATGTATCTGATGCAAAACACCATTTTATTTTATCACAAGTATTGCAGTGTTGTACTCTATAGACATATGCATCTCTATAAGGTTCATTCCACTAGATAGTACAATAATTGAGTATTAGAAACCAGCAGGGGAAAGGGGATTATAATGAAAGGCTTTAAGATTCTGCCGATGGTATTGACAAATCTCTTTGAGACGAATTGCTTTATGAATAAGGAAGCAACCTACCATTTAGGTTTCTCACTGATGGCTATAGTAATTTTGTAGACGGGTAGATAAGGCTCAGAGCAGTGAGATCCCAGATAGGATGTGGAGAGGCCCCAGGCCGCCCTGGGAATGCTGGGTAGACTTCAGTGGCTCTATGGCATCCTCTGAAAGTGACCTTGGTGCCAGATTAAAACCAACCAGTGTGGTGATAAAGGACCTACATATATAGGGCGGTTTGGGGAGGGACCTGTATGGTTGGAATACGCCCGATTACATATACTGGTTGGTCTTGCTGAAAGGGAACCCCCAGTCCTGAGGGATCTAGTGAACAGAAGATTAGAGAAACTCAGAGAAAGCTTGGGATTCAAAGAAGGGACTAGTTGCGCTAAAAGCAAGGGAGTAATACAAGAATCTTACTTGGCATAGATATTATAATTATCTGTAATCTATTTTTAGATATTCAATAAACATAACCTTGTACCTCAGGTGTGTATTAATTAATGATTAAAGATCGAGCAATCTTCAATAACAATACTGATGCTATGGTTAAGAGGGCGTTTGTCACCTCATGTCCCCAGAAGCTTAGTTGACATTCACAATCGATATCCACTGTGTCCATGACATGACAATCGCAGAGAACCATGCAGTTCGGGGAAATAATAACCTCTTCTTTACTCCCCCAACTGCCTCCAACCAACCGGATAACCGATATTTCTACAACTGAAATTGGGTTGACACCTGACTGCAGTCTAAAGGGATGTGTGTCAAGGCTATTTCTAGACTTTCCTCCACACCCTCCAATCCATGACCAACAGCTCACTGTTGAGCTAGTGTACAGTGCAATAGAGAGTGTTGTTTGAGATATAATTCAGGATAATGCAGGGGGTTCACTATACCTTGTGCCTGCAAGAAGCAGGCGGCAAAGAAAATATAGCTTATAATTACATATGTATATCAATGTCATTCTTTTGCATTGTATTTTGTGGCTTATTGCAGTCGTCCCTCTGGCTATTTAAAACATTGGGATAATTAAGTAGAGGGGTCTATTTGATTTTAGGACAACCAATAATATTTCCTGCATCCATGGCTCATTTCAGCACCCATTGAAAGAATAAGCACCAGTCTTGAATACGCGCTTGGTAACAGGGCTATTGAACTAACAACAAGACCATGTATTTGGAATATGTGTCCGTATTGTGTAAGTGCGAAGGGTACTGTGGTATTGCAATCTACAGGCCCCTAGCAATAATCAATTAAACAAGCCTTGAGCTATTTTTCGAAACTCTGTGCCAGTTTCAAGCAAAAGTTGTTGTCCCTGAAACTTTTCCTATATTGGTCTCAGACTATGCTAATTCGTGTACATATACAGGTATATGGTAAATGGATAAATAGTGTTTCACACATTATATAACCTGGTGGACAATAATGCCCAAATGATGTAAACATGTCATCCCTTCTGGCCTACTGTTCTTTATATCTATTGGCTACATGAACACAAATCCTCCATACCATAGGGTAGATGGACATTAGACAAGATAATCATAGAGGAGTCCCCAGGATATATTGGAAAAGCCACTACTTCTAGTGCTGGTTGTTGGGGCCTTTAAGTCTTGTATGTAGAGCTGCTTCATTTGGTCCAGACATGACATCACTATTTACTATTGCCTTTCTTCTGGATGAATAGAGAGGGATGAAGATGGCAGATATAAGTTAGTGAGGGAATTGGGAGGAAAACATTGTGGAAGGAGAAGGGAGAGGGACCACAAAGAAGTAAGCAAACATGGTGCAGGAGAGGGTAAGAGAGGAGAAGATTATTGTATTGAAGGAGGAATATAGACAGACAGGCATAACAGACAGGGAGTACACATCCAGGGTAGGGAGGAATAGAGTGTTTGAAAGATACATTACCAGCTGGTTTTGGGCGATTTTTTATTTTCATTCTGTTTCCATGCACCAAGTGGCTGTAAGTCTAGGCCTATATTAGGAATTTGGAGTCTCTTATTTCTCTTTTAATCGGTAAATATGACTATAATGGGGTGCAAAATATATAACTTCGAGCCATCACAAATGAAAACCTGTAAGGGGTGCATTATGAACAATCAAAACACAATGTCATATGCTCTGCACATAGGTCTACCAGAAAGCCCTCCACTCTGTATTTCATCTAGATCTCATAACAAATGGCTTTCCTATGCTAAAGGGCCTGTCACCTAATAAGAAAATGACGAATGGAAGTTTATATTGGGTTTATTTCATAACTTGATTTTGGGTCGATTTAGGTGGTAATGTATCTTGAATGGGAACATAGAAGGTAAACCTTACACACCTATGAATACACAATTCTCAATGTCTGCACTTCCCTTTAAACTGACTACTCGCCCTTTATCCAAGCTTCTTAATCCCCCTTAAAGATACCCTTAAATCATAGATATAATTATATTGCTGCATTATGTTGATGAAGTTGCCGAGCACAGATTGAACCCTGCTTTGGTTTGGAGGTCTGATGATAGCTATAGATGGCACCACATGAGAGTGTCCAAATCAGACAAGTGACCTTTGGGACTGATGGGGCAGAGAGGAAATGGAGGGAAATGGCAAAAAGTAATTTTAGCAGAGTAATGGCTTTCCTCTACATTTAGCATTTAGCCATAGGGTAATGATTTCCTGAAAGATCTGTGAAAGATAAGGGCTTGTTGTCAATGAGCTTGTTGATTGTTTTTTGCGTTTGGGGCTTGTTTTGGTTTAGAACATTACCGAATTGCTGGCAATGTTTTCAATAGAATCAGCATGTTTTATAAGCGTCTTTATATTTCAAGAAAATCAAGAAGATAATTATTTATACTTCAACAAAGAGACAGCAACAATCCAAGGACAACAACTCTTTGAATCACCAAAGCCCAAGCTCCAAATATTAATTCATTAGCTAATTATGAGGGTTGAGACATAATCATATTAATAGTCTGATTATTTGTTTTTACAAAGTGTTGAACGGCTATAATAGCAAGTGGTTAGTAATCCAATGCCACCAGATTCCAGCTATACTCGCAAAAAAAAAAGCTAAGATGAATAGAAACTGTATTTTTGTCAGTACAAATGTATGAAGCTTTGAATCACTAGACGGTTATAAAGGTCACTAGAGAATACTATTTATATGAAAAGGAATACTTCTTAATATGTGATCCACCTAGATGATCCATATCAGAGCGGACCTGTATTAAAAGCTTTAGGATAAGGAAACAAGTCAAAATAGTGAAAGTACAGCAAAGGCTGTAAATGAGTCCATAGGGAGCGCAAGGCTGACCCTGCATGGCACTTCTGGGGACTGTTACAGAACAGAACATAAAAAAAAAGTGCAAAAAGTGGGTGTTACAAAATGTTTATGTTGTTTCTCAAGCTTGGGGGTGTTACACAACAAAATTTATGTTATGTTTTTTTTTAACGTTATGGATGTTTTTTTTAACATTAATGATTCTATTTTTTCACATCACCTTTCCAGCTAGTGTGCAAAAAGTGTGTAAATTAGCATAAATTTGAAGACCACAGCATAAATTTGAAATATTTGCTAATATTAGCGTACATTTTTTAACACTAATGTGAATTATTAAAATACGTTAAGCATAGTGTAATCATGCTCCGTAACATAAATTTTGTTCTGGAACAGCCCCCTGAGGTTGGCTTCTGTATGGAGTATCACTCAATCAGTATAGTAATTTATCTCTATGGTAGAAGGGTTCACCCGCAGCTATCTATCATGTGCTCTGGTGGTGATACTGCCCCATACTGCACCCTCCCCCGATCCCCTTCAGACACATTGAGATTTACATCACCCTATCCCAGTGGGCAAACTTCAGTTGATTCAATGTTGATTCAATGTGTGCAGCGACATGATATCAACAGTTGATACAGGGTTGTCATTTGGTTGATATTGATGAGGTCATCAACGTTGATCATTTATCAGTGATTCAACATTAATATGGCCATTGTGAATCAACAACGAATAAACATAATAAATGATGATTTACATTGATTTAATATTGACTGCTGATATAATTTGGGATTCAGTATATTGTCATGTTTTTGCATTCCTTGCAATTTATATAGTTTCATTACAACATCCCCCCCCCCCATTTCTCCAAGATTAAATGCTAATTCTAGCACCTTCCAGGGTAGGGTTATGTACATGAATGACCTCTGAAGATCACACTAAGAGGCGTTCCTATTCATTTCAAACTGACCTGGTGAGGACTGAGGTTTTATCTATTATTCTTAGCAACATAAAGAGTGTCTTACTGAAACCATACATGTATTCTTGTTATTTAATTCCAAATATCAACCAAATGCACACACCATAGTTGTCAATGAAAATCAATGACATTTTGATCAATTGTATACATTGATGAGAAAATAAGAGCTTACAATTAGGGAGAATAGATGTAGCATGTAGATAGAAATGCTAAGGAGTAGGTTGTGGAGGCACCTAGTGGGAAAGGTAGGAAACGCTTGATTGATTCAAGGTTGATATCCAAACATTGCATCAATGTTGAAACAGGTGTTGGTTGACAACGTTGAAATAATAACATTGCATCAATGTTGAAAACAGGTTGATTTACCCTGTAACCCTATATCAACCAGTTGTCAACGTTGAATCAATGTTTTGTGCCCACTGGGATAGGGTATGTAGTGATGGCCCCTCCAGCCTGTGGCAACCTAGTTACGGCTGTAACTCTCATATATTGGCAGGTGCTATATTTTGTTATATTACGGTTGCTGCACGTAGTATGGTAAGTATATAAATATAACAATATTGATATAAATTTGGTATTATACTGTTCAAAAATATTGTTTCACTTTTCCCCCTCATTTCTTACTACATAGGCCTCATTTATCCGATTTTAACATTTCCCGGTCAAAGACTACACCCGGCCAAAGACTACACCTGGTCAAAGACTACACCCGGTCAAAGACATTCTAATTTTATCAATCTCATGAGACACAGCCTGAAGGGTTCCGTTTGCATAACGTAAATAATGAGATTAATAAAGAGGACCTTGGGAAAGATGGTTTAATTAAACGGCAATTCATGGAGACAGAGACAGAAACATACTAGTCTGGGAGCCACTGTCATATAATTTTGAAAATGTTGAGAATATTGGTTGCCATGGAAACGGGCATACAAGTGTGACATGCTGGTCCTCCCCAGACTGGTGTCTGGTCTAAAATGAAAGCCAGGGGTCTTACCTTTCATTTGATACTATGTAACCTTTGCTACAGGGAGGGTGCAACGAATTTCCATTTTAAGAGACTTTTTCAATAATGGCTCCCAGACTAAGGGACAGATAGAGATAAAGAGTAACAACGTGACTATTACAATTACAGAAGTGAGGAATGGAATGGGAGAGAAAATGATAGACAGGGGAAATTAGGGTTGTTAAAAATGATGTTACTGTTAAAAGAGAGATTGATAGTGGTGACAGGCTGTAAGATGATAGCTGGAAAATTGAGGTGAGAAGGAACATGATTATCATTGTTTCTATGGCTATAGTATACACACATATTAGAGTTAGACTCTTACTTGCCTGTTAGTTGCTATTCCCCTCAGTTGCTGCACCACACCAACAGCCAGGGATCACATGGTCATGATCCCATTGTAAGCCAAACAATGACTGATCTGTCCTGTTCTCTATTAGCCCTTTAAGGTTCCCATGATGCTTTATTGCATAATAGGCTTCCATCATTCAGATATACATTCCAAATAGCATGACAACCCTATGAATGATCCATGATGCTTGAATGCAGCTCTGGCAAGTAACTGGCTAGGCCTACAATCATGCATCACGGCATTAAAGGGCATAATATATTAAAGCACTATGCAGCCATTAAAGGGCTAGTTGCCTTTAGCCACCTACAGCTTATGTGCAGGGTACGAGGTTAATGTTGAATCAGTTAATGCCTCCTCCATCACTCTCTTCATTACTCTGTCCAATGCCCTGTAGATTCTCCCCCTTGCTACCCACAGACCATGCCTATACCAAGCATTTTGGGGGGTTACTTGTTACCTTCCATTTTCTCATTTTCTGAACTTCTCTTTCACTTATGGTACACCCTTTCTATACACTCAATCCGCTCATGGATTCGCTCTCTGTTCCCATAGTCAGCAACATTGACACAGAGGCATCATACTGAGTTCCCCTTTCTGCAATTCTAGGAAAGATCAATAACTAATATCCACCCAAACTCTTGTCCAACACCCTGTCATCCTATATCTATACTGTCTAACATGGATGTGTCTGTGTGTGTATCTTCCCTATTTTTATCAAATTGACCGCCCACGTGAGTTATTTCTCATATAATTTTATTGTCAAAAACACTAGCGGATTCTTCTGAATTGCTCTGCCTCTTGTCGCAAGGCACTGGGTGTGAGCGTATGTGATTTAGATGTTGTTGATGAATCTGAAAAGAAGGTTTCCCAGCGACGTCTATAATCATTTTGCTGATGGCCAGATCATGTGACTCAGATTCAAATCCGGCCATAATCTGAGAAGTGAGATCCGGGTTATGAATTGGAAGCGCCTTAGGCTGCCCTGGGAATGCTGAGTAGACTTCAGTGGTTCTATATGGCATCCTCTGAGAGTGCCCTTGGTGCCAGATTAATAAATGAACCAGTGTGTTGATAATGGGTCCTACATACAGGGTGGGTCGGGCAGGGACATATAAGGTTGGAATATACCCAATTACATTTATCTGGTTGCTCTTTACTGAGAGGGAACTGCTAATCCTGAGAGATGTAGGGTACAGAGGGCGAAAGAAACGTAGGAGGAAAGCTTGTGATTTAGAGAGGGGGACTAGCTGCACTTAAAATATAAACAAGGGGGTGATGCAAGAATCCTCTTTGGTATAGACATTATTATTTATCTGTAATTAAGGCCATATTACATTTTATAAAATTGTGCTAAGTTTGATTCTGACATTGACATTAGCTATTGATAATAATTGTTGATAATAAGATTGATTCTGACATTTGACATTAGCTATTGATAATAATCATTAGGAGACAGTTATCCTAATGAATTGAGTATTGTGTCAGGGTATATGCATGCCCTATTTTTGGATAATGATGCTAGGGGCTGCCTAAATGAGAGGTATCAAGAAACATTTTGAATGGTGGCATATCAGGTTTAAAAGCTGAACAATGCAAGAGCAGTTGGTGATTTGAATTGAGAGCATTGAGTGATATAAGGCATGCTGCATCTTCTCTATCTGATATCCATAAAGAAGACTTCTTAAGTAGTCTTGAAGATAATGTAGGGATCCCTACATTATCTTCAAGACTACTTATCGATAATGTAGGAGTGTGGACATGTTTTCTGCATGAGAACTATGACTGATAACTCTATTTAAGGTATAATTTTGTTTACTATTGGTAGTTGCTATAGTTACTGGTTGACCAGCACCTCACTCATTTTCATGGCAAAATGATATGGCGCCCATGCTAGAATTAGCGACGATTTTTATCCCCATCGCTACCAATTTCACTTTAAATGGCATGCTGCAATTGGCTTGTTACATCCATGTATGAAACTCAACAATTATATCGTATGATAATTATCAGAAGAAGAGGAGAAAGATGATATTTCAGTATGGCTTCTGTTCTATTTTAATTTCCAATTAGAATAGAAGTTTTTCATGTTAAAGTCAGTATCAAATTGCAGAATTTGCGCTTGAAATATAACTAGGACATTCCTTCAGTCCCCAAAAGGTCCATGTTCACAGAACCCAATGCTCAGATCAGATTGTAATCCAGTTATGAAACTTAGATGATCAGAAAAAGATACCATTTATCAAATGCACAGTCATGCAAGTAAGTGTGAGGCTAATTTCTTAATTCAATGCATTTGGTGAGCACACACCTATAATTATTACATAACGTATCAAATGACATTGAGAATTAGTAAAATGCTGGCAAGCTATTAGCTATAGTTGTGTTAAATATAGCATGCAGCATATATATATATATATGTTTGTATCCCTTTCGCTGTATTCCTCCTAACTCGGCTAAGTTCACATCCCTCCCTCACTCACTGACCTATATCTGCCATTCTCATCCTCTCCATTCCCTCACACCACAGAGCCTGTGCCAACAATGCTCTCACATCTACCCCAGCTGACCAGCCCCCCACTCAGGCACAGTGGCATTTGTATTTTCATCATGTCCCAGGGGCTCCTTTGTGATCAATGTGTCTTATCTCAATCTATGAGTATTTACAAAGGGAACTGCTTGCTCAGGTGCAGGGATACAGGTTCCAGTCAACTCGCGTCAACTAAGACCAAAGGAGCATATACTTCTTTAATTTGATATCCTGTTTGCTGTCATGAAAATGTAGAAAATGCTAAAAAACGGTATATTAAGGATTATGAAAAGGAGGATAGTACAACCTTTTGGCGTAAGTTAGAAGAATCATTACCAAATAAATGTAGAAATAATATAATATGTTTGGTAGATGAGGCTACTGGCCAACCAATAGCACATGAAAACACTGCTGAGCACATCAATAATTATTTTATAGGCATTGGTCCTAAATTCGCAGCTAACTTCAATATCCCTTGGACATACGCAGGTACAACCACAGACTTACAAATAGAGGATCTCATTATAAGTAAAGAAATGGTTTTTAATACTGCTAGATTTATAAACACTAGAAAAGCCTCAGCAATTCCTTATATAAACTCCAGAGTTATTAAAGATGCCATGTTAGCCATTCCTGATAAATTTGCTTTTCTGTTTAATTTGTCACTTACACAAGGCAAATTCCCATCCAAATGAAAACAGGCTATGGTAACCCCACTACCCAAACCAGGTGACAAAGCCAGTGTTACTAACTACAGGCCTATCTCTCAGATTCCACTGCCAGGCAAAGTACTTGAGCGCATTGTTCATACCCACATTACCTTCTATCTGGAAGAAAACCATCTTCTAAATTCTAAACAAGGGGGTTTTAGAAAAGGGCATTCTACCATTTCCACTGTAGCAGATTTCACAGATGAACTCTTTCATAGTATGGATGATAATAAAAGCACCCTAGCCTCTTTCATTGCTATGTCAAAAGCTTTTGACGTGGTTAATCATGCAATTTTGCTATCAAAATGTGAGGAGCTAGGTATCAAAAATGACTTATTAGGCTGGATTAAAAACTATTTATCACATAGATCCCAAAAAACAGTTGCTAATGGCATCACCTCTAGTGAAGGTTTCCTGACATGTGGTGTCCCTCAGGGGTCCATTTTGGGACCCCTACTCTTCCTTGTCTATGTCAATGACATAGACAGTCCCTGCCTCTCTACTAAAATTAGCTCATATGCTGATGACACTGTGATATACGCCTCTGAAAATGACCCAGTATCTGCCTATAGAAAACTGCAAGATGACCTAAATAATTTTTCTCATTGGTGTAACCTAAATAGACTGACAATAAATTCCAAAAAATCTCAAGCAATGAAATTCGGAACACCTGGCCAAATAATGAACTTTAGAATACCTGCTTTAACTTTGAATAATTCCGAACTAGAATTTGTAGATAATCATAATTATTTAGGTGTAAAACTAGATCAACCTTTAAAATTTGATAAACAAATTAATCAGATGAGGTGTAAAGCAGCAGCAAAATTATATATTTTTGGTAGGTTAAGGAGACAAATGTCATATGCACAAGCCATTCGTGTCTATAAAACGAAAATGTTACCATACATGGAGTATGGTGGTATCCTGGTACATAACACTAACAAGACTCTACTAACCAACTTACAAAGATTACAGAACAGAGGATTAAAAATAGCCCTATATTCACCCCCCAGAACTAGCATAGAAAAAATTCACAAGGATGGTAAAATAAACTTTTTAGAAGAAAGAAGGCACAAGCAGATAGCTATACATGCATACAAGATGGCTAAGCTTGATAAACACCTAGTAGTCCCTACTAGGGAAACTAGGTTGCATGATGCCCCTGTATTGAAAACTTATGATAGACGACTTCAAGCCTTCAAAAGAAGTGTTTCCTATAAATGTGCATCACTTTGGAATGATCTGGGAGTGAATAACAGGCTCATTCCTACCTTGGAAGAGTTCAAAACAAACAGGAAAAAATTCCTTGCCTCTCTTAGATTGTAAAATATTCTGTGAAATTATTATTAAAAATGTCACCTATTTACTATGCATCCCAGCCACATGGTACTTTACCATGTATCATCCTTTTACACCTTTACATTCCCAAAATCATCCACTTTACACTTTACACTGTTAGTTCTGTAAACTGTCTGGTACACGCCAATAGCCTGTAAATTGTGCATACAAAAACGGCCCTCAGGAGCCAGGAGTATATAGGCACCGCTAATATATAAGGAGCCTAACCTGTTTTCTTCTGATTAAACAATACTTTAAAAAAAAAAAAAAAGATGCATGAATACAACCCTGACGAGTAACTCACCAGGGTTACAATCATGCAGCATCATGACTGTCAACCCATTGTAAATGTATCAACCCTATAGGGTCGACAGTTGACAGCATGAATTTTCTATGTAGACAGTTGACAGCAACGATTTTCTACGTCTACATCTCAACTTCTTTTTCACTTTTGCGAAATTTGATTTGCAATTGCTTTGATAACTATAGCAAGGTGCAACATTGCACACTATAGCAAGTTAAGGTGCACCATTACACATTTGCTGTCGAATTCACCTCTGAAAAAAAAACAAGATGCTAAAGCATACAAATGCATATTTCTCTATATGTCTACACTCATGCTTTTCCCTATGCATATACCCCATCACTATTTCCCCTTCCTCCCTATTTCTCCCTTTCCCTCTCCCCTCCTCTTAATCTCAATTTCTCCACCTCTGTATTCCTCCAAATACTAATCTTTTCTACTTACTGTTCACTTTCAGCGAGCCTCAGTAGAACTCTGATCGAGTGTATTCTAACCATAGCTACCCTCCCTGGTCCTCTCTGCCTCACTTTCTGTATGGAAGTCCTTTATCAGCACACTAGTTGGTTTCGAGCTTGACACCTAGAAACTCCCATAGGGCACCATATAGCCTCTGAAGTCTACCCAGCATGCCTAGGACACCACAGGGCACTTCCACTCTTGCGCCTGAGATCTCAAATCATGGCTGGGTCTGAACTGTGCAAACATCATGTCTGGTCTAGTGTATACGCTTTTTTTTTTTTAACTCAAAAAGGAGGTTGGTCGGTGAATGAAGAAACTGACTTTAGAAAGAGTCAAATCCCTTTGAAATTGCCTAGATAAATTTCATTTTTGTGTGTTATCTATATAGTACAGATGAACAAGGTATATATTATTACCCCTGCGGGCTGGAGGGACCGTGGTCTCTGTGGGGTGTAAATCCCAATGTGACCGAGGGAGTAGAGCATGGAGGGGAGGGGGTAGGCCTCTCTGAACATGTAATAGGTGGCACAAGGTGAACTCTACTGCCACAGAGTTAAATGAGGTAGTCTGATTGATTGAGACACTATGAGCGAACTAACACTAAAAGTGCCCTACAGGGATACCCCACCAACCCTTCCCTTTACACTGGCATATAGCATCAACGGCGTCTGCTCTGGCTTGTATCATGCCTTTTAATATACCCCCCCCCCTCCATTTTCTGCATATTATACTATCTTTTCCATTCTTCCTATGTTTACATCTTCCCACACCTACCTCCTCTAACTTCCTCAAATTTATATAACTGTATCTATCAGACTCCCCTCGTTCCTTGTTTGAGTTTTCTTTCCTCTTTACTCCATCCCTAAGTTCCTTCTTCCCTGGGCTCCATTGCCTCCCCCCCCCCATCTGCAGTAAGGAACAACGGGGTGTGAATTATGATCCAAGTAAGAAATGGATTACAGATACTGGAGAAACTGCAACATTTATTTCCTAATCCATTAAGTCCTTTTCCTATCTCTGTTCATGATTCCAAGGAGCCTTAACATGAGTTTAAATGTAAGCTGGTGGTAACAGCCAAACCGGTTGATAGAGGTCTGAATCAGTGGAAGATCAAAATTGCACAGTTAAGGAAAGAGTAATTCAAATGAAAACATAAAAAAGCTTTACCTAATTTACTGTTATTGTCCAAAGATCAAGTCCTGTTTCCTCGCCTATCTGTACTGTATTATTTCCAGACATTTATCTTTTTCCTATTTACATTCTTCATCAGAAATATACGTTTTTGGTGTTTGCATTTCTCATGAGGACTTCTAAATCTGCCCCCTTCCATAACACTGATATATATAGTGACAAAAGCTGGCCTTCATATTGCAATCCCTTTCATAAGTGGCTATGAAATATAAAGAGAATGTTACCAACAAATATTGTAGGGTTCTATCATAAAACAAAGTAAGATACCACAATTTAAACAAAATATTCAAGTCTTGTCATCTAGTCCCAAATACATTTAGATGATGCTGATAAAACATGATCTCCACATCTTTGCCACTTCCCAATGCCATTTATCTGAGATATTGTGGTGTAACATTAAGAAAGATCCCATTACAACCTTATCTGGCATTCCCATATCTACCCAGAACAGGTTGTGACATTGGACCTAGAAGTGAGGTAATTAACTAATTACATTGCCGCTCTTATTACACAGGATCTAATCGAACAAGGCCACCTCAATGATAACACATCCAATAATAAGTCGTCCCTGCTAATCGGTTTATAGTGCTTATTGTAGCTGTACAAAGCCCCATAGATCTATGAATCTAATATCTGACTGTACTTCTTAATACTATTAGTTGATATGACTCCACTAAACATACAAACAACCTTATAAATATATAGTACTCGTATGATTGAGTCTTTAATAATGACAGGGTTGAAGCAAAACAGTAATGCACTGTTAACTTGTATGCGTTTTTCCAACAAAAAGGAGAAGCATGCAAGGGTTCCTACAAGAAAGCAAACGGTAACATAGTAAAAATCTCTGCATGCATACATACATTTCCCTTTACCCTTGCCAACATTAACCTAATACACCTGGGTGCACACAAAAAGTGAGATATTATTCCCCATCACGCAAGGCATCTCATGTTATGAACATAGGGAAAAAAAAGAGAAAGAAAATCTGGGCTGTCTTTTGGCATGGGTTCCTTCTTCTTCCTGCCAATATTTGCCCCCTACATCCTTAATCAAATAAGGGTCCTCCCGCCATACATCCCTGCCCACAGCCCCGGGCCTCAGATGATTGCTGTTGGACAGGGCTTAGTGTGGCAGGGACAGCTTTTACAAAGTGTTCCAGTAGAGGAAGCTCTTCTATAGACATTTACAGGGGGCTGTTTTATTAAGGAAATGTTGAAAAATAATTATTGTTTAAATGTAATGTAGTCATTTTAAACTTCACAAATTATGAATGAAGTACACAGTCATGTTCACTTCATCTATACCAGCTGCAAAAAATATTATATGAGAGTTAAAGCAGTATATGATGTGAGAACACCACCTAGTCACAAACAATACAGGCATGTCCCATCAGCAAAGACAAGGGTTGCAACAATGCTTGTGATGGGTCTCTACAGATCTACTCTCGTCTAAGAACCATCAGTGAGGAATAATTATTCCGCCATTGTGGTCAGGGACATAGTTCCCTGATCACGCCATGAGGCCCACTGATTGGATTTTATATGAAGCATACTGAGTTGGTGGCATGATGAGGGCTCGGGTGGTCTTCCATCATGGGAACTGCTATTAATGACACTGCCTCATGAAAAAGGCATAAAAAACATGGATTATGTGATCAGATCAGATATTTTTTCTTTAAATTTCTATACATTTCATAAATTGTGAATATGTTACTCAATTCCCCTGCCTTGCTATCAAAGGTTCTGAGTGCCAATCTTCGCTCCACTCCGACTCTTGATGGAAGGGCAATAAGACTAGAGATTCAAAGCCCTTTTGAGTTATCGACATCCAAGGCTCGTGGCAGTACTAAATCTTTAACTTTTCATAGTGTTAGATCCAGACGGAATGTAGTAAACGCCTTCTATTTCTAAGGATTGCAAAGTATTAGTCTAAGCCTCAGCCTCCCTTGGACATAAGTGTGAGCAAGGCTTAATTAGTATGCTACCTGTTGTGTCTCAAATCTCATAACAGTGTTATGATATTTTAATGGGCATTAAGGCACATTTAGACCAATTCAATTCTTTCTATTGTGTCAGTAAAAATTCTGGAAGGATACTTTACATAGCCTTACTTCTGAAAGAATGACTATCTAGTACAAATCTGTCCACTTGACTGATAAAAATATCTTATGGTTAATTGCAAACTCAATTGACACATTTTAGGCAACAAAACTAAAATCTCATAGGCAGTCAAGTTCAAGACATAATTTTTCAAGTGGAAGCTGACCAGAGTTGCACATTAACTTTCTAGAAGTCAGTATCAGGCACTCTTATGAAGACCATGTCATGCAACATAATCATGTGTTATTTAAAAAAGTCGATGGAGAACTACAATGCTCAAGCCATACATTATTGAATAGCTGATCTAGCAGTTACATCCCCATTCCACTTCACCTGCAAAGGATACAGGCTGCTACGGAATATAACCACAGAGAGAAGAAACCGAGTCAAAAGGGAGTCCAGGCTTGCCTCCAGAATGACTCCCTTTTCTGACTCTCTTTCTGACTCTCTTGATGAACCTGACTCCCTTAAAAGGGAGTTATGTGACTCCCCTAAGAGAGCCCAGGTTTTGCCTCCAAAATGACTCCCTTTTATGACTCCCCGCTACAGACAGAGTCCAGGTCTATGCTGCAACTCCCTTTAGAAAGGGAGTCTAGGCACAGGATGGCTCCTTTGGAATAGAGAGTCATAATTTATAGGTAATTCCTACCCCCTAACCCTCTATATAACCATTTCAATAGCTGTCTCCCTAGCTGATGTTTCTACATTATGTTGGTGCAATGCCTCACAAGGAGGAGGGATCTCAATAAGATCCCTCAGAGCACATTAGTTAATATACAAAGGAACATATGAGCTTTTGGGATTTAACTTTCTCATGTTCCTACAAATTGGGTGTCTATACCTTATACATCATGCTTATGCTACAGTTTTAAATTAACTGTAATTATTTCATAAAATGTAATTCTGACATTACATGTTGATGCTACAATGATATACACGTATCACCATAATTATCAATGTCACAAATAACATGGATCTAGAGATCTGAGCATGCAGAATATTACCATTTTAGGTATAGTGCTACCACCTAGCAGGCTTAACTGTAACCAACTGTTTGACTCCCTTGGGGGAAAAGGGAGTAGGGACCCTTGACTCTGATTAGAAACAGAGTCAGATGGCTTCTTAACATATATGCTAGATGGCATTACAGTCACTGTACAGTAGTGTCACCTAGTGGGTTTCCTATTTCCGGTTTGTATGCTCACCTCTGTGACTCCCTTAGGGAGTCCAGGTAACCATTGAGTCACCTCAGCTGACATGGACTCTGTTTGATCTAATTGAAAAGGAGTCAAGGCCGTTAGAAGGGGGAGTCAGACGGTGTGAAAAGTGAGCCAAAGAGACCCTGGCTCTCTTTTTATAGCCTGGACTCCCCTTGTGACTCGGTTTCTTCTCTCTGTGACCTTATTATAGCTCCCATACCAGTATCATAAGACTCATGTTTAGATACAGAAATAGTGTGTTTGATATGAATAATATGGTTATCTAAATCATCTAACATTATATGATTATCTAGATTATCAAAAATTATAGTGTGGCACATTTAACCAAAGTATCTAAACCCTGTTAAATTGTATTTGGGTGATACGGATAAAGTGATATTATCTGAAAACCCACACCTCTCTCCTATCTCTCCAATCTACCTTGTAATATGGGGTATATGGGTGTTGCAAAAGACTCATTACAACCGGCATGCCCATATCTCCCCACAACAGGTTGTGATATTGGGCTGAGATGTGAGTTAATTACCTAATTACATCACCCTAATTAAACAGGATCTAATTAATCAAGGCAATCCTGATGGTAGCATGTCCAAAAATTAGTTGTTCCTGCCTTTAGATAAGGCTGCTTTATGTAATAAATCCCTATCTATGAATTCAATCTCGGACTATACTTATTTAGATTTGATAATTTGATTATAATGCATTTGAAATGAATCCACTGAAAATTGAAAAGCAAAGAACATAATTATAGCACTAACATAATTAGGTCAGTAATATTGCATGGATTGTAGCAGATGACCAATGCGCTTCTTGGTTGGTGATGGCAGTTTTAGTCATACGTAAGTATGTAATTTACTATTTTCCAACGAATAATACAAATATGGCAAGACAGCTGTATGCTACCTATGGGAAGGCAAACGGTATAATAGGAAAAATGTGGGAGAGATATAAATGTCAATTAGATGTATGTAGAGGTTTTGCAAAGCTATCAAAATCTCCTTCCACAACTCATCTCACTGGTAGATTCTTAAATATAAAACATAGAAACAGTCTGTAGCTGTCTGCAATCCATATGTCCATACATTTATCTTTACTTGTGTCCTTTGTTAATCTAATCAAGATTGGGTCCACACAAAAGTGAGATTGTATTTCCTATCACGCAGGGCTTCTCATGTTATGAACAGGGGAGGGGCAGAGAAGAAATATTTAGGTAGTTTTATGTCAATGGTTTCTGCTTTACCTTGCTAATATTTGTCCCCTGTATCCCAATCAAATGGGGGTCCCTTCCGCCATACATCCCTGCCCACAGCCCTGCCCCTGGGCCTCATAATCATTGCTGTTGCACGGGGCTTAGTGTGGGAGGGACAGTTTTTAGAATGTGTTCTAGTAGAGGAAGCTATTTTTCAGACGTTTACTTGAGGGGAGTGTTCCAGTAAGAATGACTGAAAATATGTCAAAGTGTAATATCATTGGTTACTTCCAAGCTTATAAATGCGGAGCAGATTTGCACCTTCATCAAAGGTGCAAATCTCGGTAGCCCTCCAGCGACAGTCGCGGAGTAGCGTCAGGACAGGTACTCAGCCCTATAAATAGGGGCGATGGGGTTTTATATAATGTCTTAATGCTTCGGAATATGTCAAATGTATACCAAGGGCCTTATTTCTCAAGTTTGTATGATTTAAAAGGTGATCGTTCAGGTAGTGGTCTTATCATTAAAACTTGAGAAATAAGCCTGACTCAAAAAAGATCTTGAGTTCAGTAAATACACATACCATGAGAGACCCAGAGACCATCACCTATACTACAAGCATGTTCCATCATTAAGAGTGGCCGACATGGTTGTGATATGTCTCTTCAGATCTGCTCCTACCTCAGAACCATCAACTGGTGAGGACTAATTGGTCTGCCATTGTGGTCCGAATACAGTCCCCTGATCACGACATGAGGCCCGCTGCTGGTCGGGTTTTATATAAAGCATACCACAACGGTGCCATTAAGCCCTTTGGTGGTCTTCCATATTGAGAATTGCTTTTAATGATGCTGGCTCATAAAAAAAAGTGTACATTGTATATGCCTATGATATTTGCCTTACCCTATTTAGCTCATGGATATATAGGCGATGGATATGTGTAACTTAATAGGTTCCCAGTGACATATAGTGCTTGAGTTTGGATGTAGAATAGTGATTGTCTCTAATTAAATGTTATTTTGCTTAGTCCTGTGCAAGTGCCGTGTAGTTCTACTGCAATTCTGATTTCTTTAAATTCTTTGATTAAACCACACTGAATTTAAATTCAACCATGAATAAGATTCAGCCTGTATTTTTAAGGTAAAAATGATCAAAGCAGATGCAGTCAGCAGGCTGAGAAGATGAATAAGGCTGCCCTAGGAAAATGGGGTCATCATACCTAAGCCATATGTCCCCATATTTGCCTTCATGCATATTCTATATGGAAGCATTATGGTAATGACCACCTATCATTGCTGGTGTGTTCTAATTGAGTTATCATTCCCTTTGGAATTCTTATCTCATCCTCCCATTGTCTCCTGATTAAGAGGCCTATCATCAAACTGACATGATGAGAGCCTACAATACCAAGGTCTTCCGCTTTTTAAGCTTATCTCAAGACACAGAATTCCCTATTCCCTACAGTGCTAGTAAAACCCCAAGATGTAAAATATAGACCCAGCTCATATAAACCTATGTTGCCCTAGTCTCCTTATCCCTTTGGAATTTGAAATAATATAATATTATAGTCTATGAAATTAATATTGCTTCCCTGCTGCTTCACTGGTATTTTCAGCGGCTGGCATCTGGTAATAGATACAGATGTACATGCGCCCTAACACACTTGTGAAATTTTGAACAATCTTTAGAAAAGGTGGGTAGTTCTAAGGATACTGTTGCAAGGCTATAATGACAAAATGATCTTCCTAACACAAATAAACTGTTATGTGCCCAGAGCTATTATATATATTTAACCAAAGTAAGACATCTGAAACATGATTGTATCGTGAACAGTTTGATTAATGCTCCTGACATGGTGCTTATATTACATATCTTATTGCTGTGGCAATAATATTTTAATAATTCCTGCAAAGGAGATTATTGGGGCTCAACCTTGCTAGGATATGGACAGTTTCCATACAATTCGCTATGACACTAATGCATAGCACAAGTATAGGTCATTCAGTGGTTTAGTTTAGTCACACCAAACCTCCTGAGGAAACCGCAATAGAATCACAGCATTTTTATAGGCCTACATTGACTCAGATTATTGGTGCACACTGTGACCCCCCCCCCCCCCGTTTTTGTGTTTTTATTAAACCATATACCATAACTCTATATATATTGCCTCTCACCTCTTGGTTTTATCAATTTTGGTGAAAAAAACTAACAAAATCAATGATAACTTGAGGGGAAGTAGTACGGTTAAAGGAAACATAAAGTAGGGATATCAATAGAACATGCCCCTGCAGCAGCAGCTCTGTCTGTAGCCTATTGAATTTGGGGAAGGTTGCCAAAATTATGACCCCCAAAGAACTTTTCGCAGTCTTGCTATTATTCCTAATAATTTGAATCTAAAAAGTATATGCAGGGTAAGTCTAGTCATTAGTGACAAAAAATGTTTGAGATTCGAATTATTCTAGCTACCAAAATGGAAGGAAAATAGAATGCAAGCTGTCCAATTTTGGATATGGTGTGCATAAATTGGACCACCCGGTATCCAAAATTGGACCAATGCTAAATTCATTTTGATTTCCTCACATTTTCTTAGGCCTAAATCATTTTCTGTTCTCATAGAACATAGCTTTTACTCTATTGGCCCGTATCCATGCCGCAGTCTCAGATAGGCCCTGGTTTGGTGCAAGCGGCATGTCCCAGGGAGTTCTGCAGCACTTGATGCCCTTTGGGTTTTAAAATGTTATCAGCATTATCATCCTGCAGTTCTCACATTTAACCTGTTAAAATTCTTGACATTCAAATGGTGTTGAAAGTAACCCGATTTTGGAAACTGTAGCACTCTTAATTTCCCTCCCGACTAAGTTGTCCAGATAACTTGTGAGAAGGGACACATTTTGCTCCCCCATCCACACAGAGGAAAATGTGAGAGTCACCTGGACTCACATGCCATAGTCAGACCCATGTCGCCAAAACCACCCTCATGTGAGAGTCTAGCTGACTTTGACTGTAGAGAGAGTCCAGCACTCCCTGACTTTCATGAGAACGAGAGTCCAGCATTGTCCGACTTTCGCCTTTCCACGGTCCAGCACTACCTGACTCTCATTATGATGAAAATCAGACATGTACAGTGCTGGACTCATGTTGTGATGAAAGTCAGGCAGTGCTGGACCTTCACTGCAGTCAAAGTCAGGCAATGCTGGACTCTCATGTATGAAAGTTCAGCACTGCCTGACTTTCATACTCGAGGGTAGTCTGGCAATGCTGGACTGTACCTAGAGCAAGAGTCCAGCAATGCTAGACTCTGGCTATCGAGAGTCAAGCCAAGCTGGACCCACATACGGATGTGAGTCTAGCAATGCTGGACTTTGGTCTCAATGAAAGTCAGGCATAGCTGGAATCTCTTCTGTACAGTATGGCTAGTTGCTTATTTGCATTGGGGAATGATCTTTTTAAATATATATATTACCTCCCTGACATCTGTAAAAATAAATCCCATACAAAATAGTTATGTTTTCCTGAATAGGAAAGGGTGTGCAATCACAGACCAACAGTTATTTAAGTATGTAACAACACCGAAACACATGTACCAACATATGTCTGAGGTAATACCCAGACTCTCAATATATATTATTTCCAAATCCACAAAAATGGTGTCTAATACCCTACCATTAAATCTCAATATTGTATTGTGTCCCCACCTGGTAGCAAACAAAGAAGGCTCAGGCTAACTGACCCTTATCCCAAAGTCAGACATCGCCTGACTGTGGATAGAAAGTCAGCCTGAACATTTGTCTTCCCTGACTGTCATACAAGGATCAGGCTGACTCTCAAATGGGAGTAACCTTATGGGACTATCACAGGAGGCTCAGCCTGACTGTTGTGAAAGTCCAGCAGACTCTCTTACCTGAGTCAGGCAGTGCCTGACCCTGGGGAGAGTCCAGCTGACGCTCACTTTTTTCTCTGTGTACAGTGTACTAACTTTACAATAGATTCTATAGTGTACCCCCCATAAAATACCCAAACATTTACATTGTAGGCCTACAGTATCCTACAGTATGTGGGAGTTAACCAGACCTTTTACTGACTCAATAGAGAAGAATATGCTGCAGTCAAATCCCGTCTTAATATTCATGAGTCTCATGAGATTTGAGACACAACAGGCAGCATAATACTTAAACCATACTCACTCTAATTCCAGAGGGAGGGTGAGACTGAGACCTATACTTTGCGACCCCTAGAAACAGATGGCTTTCACTGTAGTTCTTTCAGTTTGTTGCACATTGAGTTTGAAGTGCTTTCTAAAAATTCAGTTTAGACTTCGTTATCATAATCCTCTGTGGGATACAACACTATCAAAAGTTAAAGATTGAGCATTGCCATGAGTCTAGGATACTATGAAATTAAAAGGCATTTGAATCTTTGAGTATTGCTTAAGGCCCGATCCATACGACCCCTCCACCCAGTGGAATGAGAACTTTCATAGCAAAATGGGGATTATAGCCGTATTCACATTATTCTTGACATATCTTATGCAAAGCCAAATGAGAAAGATTCAACTGAATTGAATAAAGCAAGTATTTTTGTGTATAATATAAATGATCTGATACATGTTATGCCATTCTAATGAGGCAGCATAATTAACAACAGTTTTTTCTATAGAATACCATCCAAACACTCATCATACCACCATCAGGAGGGCGAGAAATTGGTAGGGTGGGTGTGTTTTTTTGGTTGTTGTTTTTTTTGGTGGGGGGGGGGGGGGGGGGGGGGGGGGGGGGGGGGGGGTAGGGGAGGCAAACCAAACCATGTAAAGCCAATCAGTGGGGATCAGAGAACTAAGTCCCTGACCACAATGAACGATTAATTAATCCTCACTGCTGGTACTGTAACACTTTCTAAAAACTATCCCCACCACACTAAGCCATGTCCAGCAGCATTCATCTGAGGCCCAGGCCTGTGTGCAGGGACACATGGTAGGAGGACCCTTAATTGATTAAGGATGGAGGGGGCAAATATTGGCAGGAAGAAGAGGGAACCCTTACCGAAAGATATCCATGATATTCCTTCTCTTCTCCTCCCCCCTATTCATACCATGAGAATCCATGCAACTACAAAAGAAAAGGCGACTTTGAATCTATTTAGAATGGTTGCCATGGCTACTGCATTATATTAACTATCCAGTATTGTGCACCTCCTCCCATCCGAGTTACATCACTTTCGTGAAAGAGAGCCATAGTTATGCTCAAGCCAGGTTCCTGTGAAGTTTAACTTCAAGTCGAAGGTTTACAAATGGTCTCAGCCATCGTTTTTGGGTTGATATTACATAATAGATAAGGGTGTCTATAACGCCAATTGTAACATAAACAATCGATGTATATTAACATTATGTCTTATCATCCCAATTAGAGATGGCTGCTATATGTTGTGCTTTACTATGCTACCGTTTGCCTACAACAACTGAGATGCATCAAGCTGTCGTGTCATGCTTTATTAGAACACAAATAAACATATGCATGTGACTAAACCTCAGGACAGCATCTGATTAGGGCATTGCTGCTCTGATGTAATCATTTCAATATTGCAGACTGAATTGTGTCAGTACTATATGTTACGTTGTTTGCATTTTCATATCAACTAATACTATCAATAAGCCCAGTCAGAGATTGAGCTCATAGATGAAATTTGTGTAGAGTTAAACTAAGCAACATAAACCTATTTATAAGGAACAACCCATTCTTGGACATTATTACCATATTGAGATGGCCTTGAATGATTAGATTCTATTTAATTAGGGCAATGTAATTAGGTAATTCTGGCACTTCTAGTCCTAGATATCACAATCTGTTGTGGGTAGATATGGAAATGCCAGCTGAGGTTGTAATGGGATCTTTGTAACACCCCAGTATCTCATATATCAGGGTAAATTGGCATAAGAGGTGAGCGTGTGGAGATAATAATGATTTTATCAGCATCATCCAAATAGATAACATTAATTGGATACTTAAATGAAATTATGGCATCTTATTTTGTTCATTAATTATAGAACCAAATAATGCTTGCTGATATCATCTCTCTATGGTTTATAACCACTTACAAAAGGAATTGCAATTTGAATGCTAGCTTCTGTCATCATATAGATATCATTTGTGACATCATAAAGGTTAGAAGATTCAAGACAGATAACTATAGAGACAGCTAAACATGCCGAGAAAAGTAGAAGGGCTATTGTGGAAATAAGAGATGGGTGGACATTCATCTTAAGTAGAAGTAGAAGTAGAGCTGATTGTATCTCATAAAAAACATTGATTCACCAACCATAACAGTAAAAAGCCCAATAGTACAGGGTACATTAAGGTCCCCTTTCCCAGTACATGCCACATATATAGGCTTATATTTGACTGATACCTGGCTGGTATAATATGGGTAGATGGCAACGACCCCATGTCCTTAGTCAAATGGGAGACTTGGAGGAGTTAGCTGAAGATTAGTGTAACCATAGGAACAATCGAACAGCTAGCATGGAGAAAGGAAATTTGTAGAGAATGTATTAAAGACATAAGATAAGCCACAGCAGGCAATGTTGATGCGATGAGCTCAATCAATCAGAATACCTCATTAAACTCTATAGCCTGGGCTCCACTAGAGCGGCACAGGTACCTGCGAAACAAGGCAATCTATTTTCATATTTTGATTTTCACATTTTGCTTCATTTCGCCTCATTTCGCTTCATTTCGCGGCAGTGTCGCCCTGATTGTTGCCCTGCTACTGGTGTTACATAGGGCAACACATGTAGCGACACATGTAGCGAAATGAAGCAAAATGAGGCAAAATGAAGCAAAATGTGAAAATCAAAAGATAAAAATAGATCGCCTCGTTTCGCAGGTACCTGTGCCCCCCATGTCCTACTCAGCCACGTTGGAATTTACACTGTTCAGAGATTATGCTTAGTTGGCATGAATAATATAAACTTGTTCAACCACACTATTAGAGCTTGCACATAAAAGGGAAAGGGAGGGAGAATGAAGACTTGTGCCAGTAAACATGCACCACATGATCTACCAATGGATCCGCTGCTGTGATTACCTATGACAACATCTCTATGGTAAACTTGAGGTGTGAAACTATACTCATAGAAATCAAGAATTTGCGAGTGCCTCTGTACATACAGAGACAATTCACAGAGGTGGATCAGCCTGAGACCACTTTGAGAAAGAAAATCCTTTATAGATTCTGAGAATACTTGCAGTTGTCAGTTAAGAATTGTGTGGGCGGGGCGTTCACGGCCCTCCCAGTCATTACTGTCCCCCGGGAGCTGTCACACTCAACTAAATGTATCCTACCCGGTGGCCCCATCTACAGGTAGCAATATGTACCAGTACACAGGAAGCAGTGACGTCACCCGCGGTGCCTGACTGGGAGCAGGCCCGCTCTCTGCCACTTCCACACCACCAGCCACCGGGCGAACACCTCCTCCTCCTACCAACTTTTACCCACCCACCCACACCTATATTATAGGTTTCACACATCTAATATTTATTCCATATAATCATAAAACTCATAGGTCATCTTACAATAGTTATTTACAAATATTGTCACTTATTATACTCATAGGTCATTTTACAATAGTTATTTACAAATATTGTCATTCATTATACCATTGTGTGTTATATTATTGTCATAATATCAATTAAATCATGTGAGATACAAATGTGTACATAACTCACATCTTAATAAAATTTATCATACTTAATAAATTTTATTTCACCCCATTCCCGTGTTGACTTGTCTCTGGGGCGCACATTAATGAACAATTAATCAATTACCTCTATCGCTTTATGTTACAATATCTATTCACAGTTGGCACAGGTATTTAAAATGTTTTTTAAAGCTCATCAGACCTTTCAGACAGCTCAGCACCATTCCAGGAAACCTCTCACAAGTGATGAGAAGATAATGATTATAATTATAGACACATATCTTGTTAATTATTGCATTATTTCATAGGGGACCAACCTCCAAAATGTCCAATCAGTACGTAGAGGAAGGGAGGGAGGCTGGGTTAGAATATACGTGATAAGAGCCCTACTAAGGCTTAGTGAAACTGAACTGTGAAGAAAGATAAAATCACCATTTGGAGGAATACAGGAGGATAGAGAGGTAGGAAACTGGAGATTGAGAGTAGGGGAGATGGAATGGGAGAGTGAGGGAGGAAGGGGGAATATGAGGGCGTAAACATATATACGGGGAAATTAAAATTCGCATTCCTTAACATTTGGTTCGTTTCTTCAGAGGTTTTCCAACCCGTTCAAACCTCTCCTACCTTTGTTTTACCAGTATGACGTATACATCTTTGGCAAATTAATATCCAAAGAACCAGAGTGCTGTGTTGGTCGCACAATACATCAAATCATGGAAACGAGAAAGTAATTTGATGAGGGTGATTTTGCAGCTGTGATCGCCCTGTATCACATCAGTCCTTACATGGAGTTATTTGTTTCTGTTTTACTAGGTTGTTGCATTGGGTATTATTAGTTATTCGCCAGCCATGTCCCATCAGTTAAAGGAGACGGCACTGTAAAAAATAGATGTACTTTTTACAGATTCACTCTGTAAAATTTAACGCTGATTCACCGTTATTTGGAATACAATGAAGCACTGTAAATATCAGCCATTTCACAGTGGATCCTTGTTAAATGCTAACCTGGTTTGGATTACAATGATTCAACGTAAATTCATCTTCTAATGTCAAATCCCAGAGGGAGCCACATATGGTGGATCTTGCCATAGATAGGTGGCCTGGTTTGTAAGAAGATTTTTCTGGAGAGTGTGAGCCCTTGAAGTGGAGTATACATGTTGAAATAATGGTGATTTTCAATTAATCTATATGTTTGACAATTTAACAATTCAATCTTGTGATAGGTTTGACAAAATACCATGATCACTTGATAATATCCAGAAGAAAGTAGCTGTCTGGATCTATACACCTATTTTGTGGTAATATACTATGCATATAGCCTCACCTCTGGAAACTCTGCCTTGTATCAATCCTATAGAGTAAAACCTCTTGTATAGGCCAGGGCTAGTATGCAAGTCAGATCGTCAGTGGTGCATATAGGATAAGGACAAAGTCAAAGTATGGCTTACCCGTAAGTGTTTAGATACATGCTACAGTAACTAAAGTCACCATAACCAGACTCCCTGTGAGGCTTATCGAATATTCTCTGTATATTTGAATGTGAATCTATTAATGCTGATTTAACGTGAAATTAACCGTGATTCTGTGTAAAATGAACAGTGATTCTGTGTAAAATGAACAGTGATTCTGCGTAAAATTAACGGTGACCGTCACCGTTAAAAAAACGGTGAAAGTTATGTCCCAAAAGTTGCCGGTGATTCAACGTCATTTTGACGACATTTTTTTTACAGTGGGGGGATCTGGCAAGATGTACTTCCTACTTCCTGTATTAGCCCTTACTTTACTGTATGCACATTAAACACAGATTTTGTGTCGGTTTTGGGTACCTTGTTTTATTTTCAAAAGATTATATGGACCTCAGATTTATTACATTTGGTACATGGCCTCCAGGAGTGCTGAACTATTTCTTTCTGAATAAATTTTCCTTTATAATTATGGTGATCTAGCCAACGTCAGAGAAGGTTAACCCAATTTTACTCAGGTTTAATCGATTTTCAACGCAAAAGTCATTACAAAGCTCAGACAACAATTATGCTTTACAAAAAGTGAAACCCTGCTCTAGACCGTTTGTATAAATGGATAGTACTAACAATCTCTTTTATCATTTGAAATTGCCTACGTTAAAGAATTTATTTCATCAAAATTGATCAAGGAATACTGAAATATTACAATTTGAAGTTTTGTTTTGGCTTTGTCATTGAAATTATGTTTTACTAATGCTATCATAGATCACTTATTGAGATAGATAATATAAAACCATAGTTTGTCCATTCTACTCCATTTGCATACATTTACATACAAAGAATATTGGATACTATATATAGGGCTGTGTCTCATGAGTTTGTAACAATTGAAACGTCTTTGACCGGGTGTAGTCTTTGACCGGTGTAGTCTTTGACCGGGTGTAGTCTTTGATCAGGCACTGTTAAAATGGCAGAAATGAGGCCTTCATTGAAAGAAAAGAGGGGAAATAGTGCACCCATATGTTGATACACGTTTATAGCAAACATAAATCAATTTAGTTATATAATACATATTGAGCATACTATGCATAGTAGACCATAATGTTATTATTTCCCTCTGCCCGGTCAAAGACGTCACTATATATTATACATATTATAAACAGCTGCACTGTGCAAAGTAATAGGCAGTAAGATAACTATTTTACATTGTACATATATGTAAAATATCAAAGATTTTAAAAGAAATTGAAAATTAACTTATAAAGCTGCCTGGTCAAAGACTACACCCAGTCAAAGACTACACCGGTCAAAGACTACACCCGGTCAATTGTTACAAACTCATGAGACACAGCCATATATAGTACAAGCAGAGTTTAAGCTGGTCTGACCGAGCTTCAAGACTATGCTTAATGACTAGGCCAACATTTGACTGGTTCTCAATGACCCTCCATGACTGTACACCATGTGCCCACACAATGCACTAAATTGAGACTCACATTGCTTTGCCTTGAATTTAATTGCTACCCACTTCTAATTATCAAAGTTTTACTATTAGACTGCAATATGATCTGAGAAATTAGTTCTTTGAACATAGACCTTTTAGATTCTAAAGGAATGTCCTAATTAATTCCACATGAGGTTCTCCACTTTGATAATGGCTTTAAGATGAAAACACCTGTTCTAATTGGAAATGAGAGTAGAACGGCCATACTGAAATATTATCTTTCTCTTCTTCCTTCCCTTATTATAATATATATTGAATTATTATTGATGTAGCAAGCAACTTGCAGGAATCAACTGGAAGTTAAATTGGTAGTGAAGGAGACTCAATGAAATGAGCATCATCACTAATTCTAACACAGGAGCCACATCTTTGTTTTAGCTATAGGCATTGGTCCCCTGGAACTAGCAACTATCCTAATCAAACAAAATGACATAGATCTACCAATTACAGTGCTCAATCAGAAACATTGCCCACACTCAAAAATTCTCCCTTCATGCATTCCATAGCTACCAGATACAGAAGATGTTATGCTACCAAAAGAACCTCTTAACTAGCTACATCACCATTCAAATACTCCTCCTAATGCCTTTCATATTATAATCAGTGCCTAGTGACAGTTATCCGTGAGAGGCCTGTTATAATAAGCTACAATAGCAATTATCTGTTTACCTTGCCTCACAGTACGTAGGAGGTCTTACGCCTCCACACTCCTTGCTTCGCTTTTTACTGTACCCTGGCAAGATTTGTGTATTTATCTATCAAACATGTTTAGTGAATATCATAGAGTTCAATATGGTCTTGATCACAGATTATAATGGCTACACCAAGTAAGGAACTGTTATTAGGTCCTACCCCTTGCATTTATTAAGTGCACCTAGTCCCCCTCTCTAAATCCCAAGCTTTCCATCTATATTTTTATCATCTTCTGTTCACTAGATCTCTTAGGACTGGTAGTTTCTTTTCAGCAAGACCAACCAGGACTGTAGTGGGATGCATTCCAACCACTTAGGTCTCCATCCCCCTCTATCCCAATGTGAAGGCCCTTTAATGTTTTTGATGCATCTGGATCATAACCATAATGTAAAGGTGAATAGAGATGATTTCTCAATCTAGTATATGATATCCTATCATAGACTTAAAACTGAATGTTGCTTTCTTTGGCCTCTGAAAACTGTTTTCACAAAGTAAACAGTAACCACATCAAGAAACCTTGAAAACCCTTTCAAATTGTTATAGCAAGATGGAACCCGTCTCCAGTCAATATCTGCCCAAATGAAGGCTTTTAAACATAATGCACGCTGCTGCAAGCTGATGCAATGACAGATGAAAAAGCCTTGTTCATATCAGCAATAATAGCCCTTATTCCTTTCTGCTCTGGCTCCAGGATGGAGCTCCCCATTATTAGCAATAATCTAATTGTTAGGATACGGCAAAGCTCTTATCTCCCCATCTCCAGGCACATCTGTAGTGTTGTAGATTCAGATAACATTTCATTGCTTGGAGGTACTTTGTACATGATTCTAGCAGATATAAGGAGCTTAAGATCTAGAGGTCTATTTGTATGATAGGCCTGTCAGTGGTGTTTGGATGAATGGTATTATGTGTGGGAATTTGCGATGTATTGTGGCATATTACCTCTACTTATTTTGCATATATGATCAAAGCAAAGCTTGACAATGAGGCCTTCAGCTATTTTTGAATTTTATTCACAGCATGTTGTGATATATTGCTTAACATCTATGTATTTCACATACACTTGTTAAAATGAAAAAAGAAATATGATGATTATCCAAGGTTCAGGTGCTGGTAGAATTCCAGTTAGCTTACAGTCAATTCTTACTCCAGGAGATCAAGCCATAATCCATGTAAAACTCAGACATATATATATAAAGTTACTCCCTTTTGAACGTCAGCCTGATCCTTGTATGACAGTCAGGCAAGACAAATGTTCATACCAGAGTCAGGCTGACTATCTTTCCACAGTCAGGCAATGTCTGACATTGGGGTGAGGGTCAGTTAGCCTGAGCCTTCTTTGTTTGCTACCAGGTTGGGACATACATTGTTGAGATTGATGGTAAGGTATAAGACACCATTCTTGTAGATTTGGAAATAATATTGTACAGATAGACGCACCAGTGTCTATGTGCCTATAAAATGGAACGGCACTGCCCCTCCCCCCCTTGGTGGACAGGTGCTGCTCTCTAGTGTTAGTGCCTATTATCTGCAATCCTAGTTGAACTCTAGGATTTAATACCATTATAGAATAGCAGATGAAACTGCAATAATGACCTCATAATTATGACCAGATAATTATCTTTAATTTCATAGCCATCAGACATCGCTCCCACACTGATTCATCAGTATTTTCAAATATACAGATATCAATTCACAGCAGTACACTTGTGAAGTAAGAAACAATGCAATAGAAGAAACATTCTTAGGATACTATTGAAAGGTTATCTGCAACACAATATTACTGACATGATTCAACCTTTACGTGCCCAGAACTATCTACATTTTTGTACATGTACCATGTATACGTGACTGAAACAGTTGGATTCATTTTCCTGACATGGTGTTACATTATGCTATTGCAGCATTATTTTTCTATAACTATATAACTATATAAGCTAGAATCTTTTTTTCCTACATGACTTTTTATTTAGGTGGACCATTATATCATGTATACTCTTAATTACAGCTTTATTATTATGCTGTAAACCAAAGGTCTGTACAATGAAGGTGGCCATTTGGATCAACAATCTTGGAGATTCAGATTGCGAGCGACACTATTGATGCTTTGTTTGAGTTTCAATAGATTTTCAATAGACTCAAATATGGTTTTGCAAGACTGTGCATGGAGCTCACTTCTGCAATATCTACTTCCAACCGCCCTAGGTATACCGTCCAATCTGCCTGTAACCTTTTGTCTGAAGATACAGAACATCTCATAATGAGTAGATATCCTAATTATTTAGATGTGGAGCTATGTAACCGACTCTAACATAGATACATCAAGTTCTAATTGGGAACGTGAGTAAAGCAGCCCAAGAAGGAGCAGTTTATATATGCCTATAATGGCTATAAAACGTTGATTGCAGTGCCACATTAGCAACATTAGTATGGATGGATACTAGATAGTGGGCAATATATTGCCATATGCTGTGACATTTTTGTTAAACCAAAAATAGCTGGAGGCTCCTTTATCAAGATTCGTTTTTATCAGATGTGTGTGAAATATAATTATAAGCCCCTTTCTGGTTGCCGTTTCATGTATGTTGCACAAAGTCTGCCCGTCCCAGAGTTGATTGTTCCCACCTTTTCTGCCAAGTCTATTCTGATATCATTTTACATGACTTTGTTTTAAAGGAAATGGAGTGCTTTGTCAATATGACACAGTCACTTACGTTCATCTATATTTTCTTAAAGCCAAGGTGAGCTTGGTCTGCATTTGGTTGAAGCTGGCTTGGAGTAGTGTTGTACACTGAAAAAGTAAACTCGTCTGCAGACTCTTCTGAGTGACAAGAAAGTGAGTCTTCTAGCTGGAGTCGTCTGATAGAAGACCCACTTGGCATTTGCCAGCCCAAAACCCGACATGAGCCAGCTTGAGACTCACACTGCACCAACCCTAGAATTTCCAAAGGGGTCAGCATGATGTACAAATTGACTTGCCAGGGCTACATTCATCCATCATGCTGACCAAAGGTATAAAGCACATGAATTCATAGCGGTATGTGGCCGTTCAAGGGTTATCCATGATTATGAATTTGACAACCCTAGACTTGTCACTTGAAATGCACCACCGCCTGGGCGGCTAACACTGTCAGTCCGATGAGCCTTGTGTCGTTTTGCGGGATGGTAACCTGGTCCCCAGATGGACAACCTTTAACTTGTTTATTTTATGACAGTCACAGAGAATACCATGAAGTCTTTTTATAAGATGACTATTTGACAACCTTTGATTTTATCAGTGTAGTGTAGCCTGAAGGGACCCACCAAGTGGCAGCACCCTCCCACATTTTATACTTTACTAGTCGATTAGATAATGATAATTCTTAGCTAAAAGTGGGGGGAAAGAAAGAATACTACAGATATGATCACTGATTAAAACATTGTTCTCCATAAGCTTATTTCAAACAGGAATTTTCAAGCAGAGCTTACATAATGTACCCGAGAGTATAATATACTCCCTTATGTACCCATTGCTTGATCCCTAAGAGTTTCCAATAGATCAAAAAGGGATTTGTCAACAGGATATCGATAGTATTGGTAATGATAAACAAGATGCTGATGTACTTCATGTGCCATTTGAAGGGAGAACAGCACTGATATTCTTTGGTTCCCTATACGACCAATCTCTCAGTCACTATAGCCTAACCAACTTAGTCATTTTTGGGCTCCCTATATGACAAGCCTAGGTTAGTTGATATTGTTTCGTTGGTCAGTACTGACCAACTCACCTTAGTCTTCTCTATTTCAATGAGTTTTAGGCTAAGTCCTTTTGAGTAAGGCATTAGTCATATGTCGTTATGCCTCAATTATTTCTGAATAGCTCTTGGTCATGTCTGGCTAACCCTGGATAGCCACTTCAGTCTAAGGGCCGGGTGTACTATTTGGTATACCAGTTACCATCCGGATCATGGGGCAAAGGGTAGATCTATTAAATATCCCCTATACCGGGGCTTATAGTACACATTATACCACAGCGGGCACGGAGAACAAAGCATTTTACACATCTTGTATACTGTATACAGCTAGTGGCATAAAGCCTATAGCGCTCCTTCACTGTATTTCGCGTACAGATTGGTACACGTCCTATAACTACTACATGAAGGCATTATAGAATCTGTGAGCCTGACTTTGACAACATGACTGTAACGCTGATGTAATATAACATCCTTGAGGTTTTAGTCTTGTTTCTACCAACCCAATGCAGTGAAGGGAAATGAATGTATTGAGAATTATATGATTCAGGGATTCTGCATGAGATAAAAAGGGATGGAAAGAACACCGATAACAACTGACAGATTGTTTATGTATGGATTCTCCTGTGTCTGGCAGAAGACCTATAACAGTAGGACACACAGCAACTGCTCAGATGGCAGCACTCGGAAACTATAACTGTACAGAGAAAAAAAACAGCGTCAAAAGGGGATCCAGGTTGCCTCCAGAATGACTCCCCTCTTTAGGGGAGCCCGGGTCGCCTAAGGGAGCCTAGGTGACTCTCTGGCCGACCTAAGGGAGTCACCTGGGGGAGTCATATAGCCAGCCAGAGAGTCACTTAGGCTTACATAAGCGACCTGGACTCCCCCAAAGAGGGGAGTCATTCTGGAGGCAATCTGGACTCCCCTTTGATGCTGTTTTCTTTATCTGTATGTGCATGAACTGCCAAAGTCAAACAATGATAATTATTGTGCCATTTCTGGGTAAGGCTAGATTGCCAATAGAATTATTTATCTATAATCTCTCAGCACTGCATTGGACAAAGCAACTCTAGTACATTGAAGTAAGCAATCGGTACTATGGCTCTGGATTCATCTACTAAATCTGTACATCTATATTTTTCCCTCAATATTTTGTTGATGATACTGATGAGATAATCTAACCATATATATATATATATATATATATATATATATATATATATATATATATATATATATATTATATAGGTTAAGGAGAGTAATATGAGACATAAGCACCTTCATTTGATGTAAATAACATGATATGCATCTTATTACCCGCTCCTCCAATATTAATAAGGTACGGCAAGCTTCTGTATGAATACTTTCTATCAGTGTATCATGTCTTTCCATTTATTTCTGGTTTCCTCTCTCCACCTGTTTTACCCTCTTCCAATGTCACCTATCGCTCTGCCACTAATCTCTATCACCCTGACTTACCTAGCAGCTATATTCCCCATTGCATTTTTACTTGGAAATTTAACGTTTTCTATTGGAAATTGACACATATTCCACTTCCCTGTTGCCATGGAAATAATTTCCTGTAATTTCCTGGAACCAAATCTACTTGAAATATTCACACTTATTTGGGTTATTTTTCAGTAAATCTGTTTTGGTTTTTTTTTCATCTTTTTAGTGGTTATTATGGGATACAGTGCATTTACAGCTTATTTATCATTTTCAATCATGAGTAACGACTCATGTTCGAGATTTGATTCCCACAAAACTACTAGGAATATCTTAGCTTATGATATCTTATTTTAAAAGATCTTGACCCAAACTTTAATCATCAATTCCTCCTTGAGCACCCCTTTGCATCTGTCAATTTATATTAGTATAAAACGTTAATAGCTTTATAGGCCTATAAGTTGGTACCCTGACAGCAATAGTTGGAGTGAAGGTACAACAGGTACTGATCCCTTTATATAGGGCGACCAGGGGGTTGATGCCAGTCTCCACCACACCTAGATATTGCTCTGGTGGAATTATATTGCGTTTCAGTAAAACATCTCGGCAAGCGTTCAAGTGGGTGGTCCACAGGAAATCGGTAGCTACAGAAATAGCGCAGCCTTGGGGTGCAAACCTCCTTTCAGACTGCAGTCACATATCAATCCAATTCCCATTGTAGTATAGCCTAGGAAATGTCGGTCACTGTTGTGCAGTTGGAGGGAGAGAGGGAGAGTGGGGGAGGCGCTGTGTGTTGTTCTCCCGATTCCCCTGTTGTGCAACGTTTTCTCTTGACACAATCATACAAATCAAGCATGTATACATACTCTACTGGTCTCTAATACTAATAATAGGACTGAAACAATGGTTCCCATTTTCTATGACTTTCAAGTTTGGCTTTCTAGAAAAGTATAATATAATTATATGCATATAAGTAAACACATACATGTTTGGCTACCATGTATTAGATGTGTTGTATTTTGCAGATGGTGATCGTTAAAGAAGGCATTTTATCGTCAGTATGAGTTTTCTCTTGCATAACTTCAATCTCTTCATCGTGGTGAAGTCTGTATGTCTGGTTCTGTCTCTACCCTCTCTTTCTTTTTCTCTCCTTCCCTTACCCTGAACCTCACAATCCAGTGTTTAACTGCAATATGCTTCCAAAATCAAGCTGTTTTCTTGATTTTCGAGAAAATTGAACTTTAAATGCAATATGGTTTGATGTTAGCGGAAGGGGAATCTCAAATCTTAATCTATCATTTCTGTATATACCAACTGTTTATGAAATGTCAATGTGGTTAATTTGGGACACTGTCTCCAGCATAACTTACCCTATTGTGAATCAAGATTATTCTGTTGATTTTCTGAAATACGGGTATTCAGTGCAGTTCAAAATCAGGTATCACTGGCAATTTACAGAGAATCCTGGCTAATAAGATACATGATATATTGTAGTTAAGCGTTGGTATGATATATAGGTCTCTGATTGTGTAAATATCACGCTGGGGTGGGAAGGTTGAGGTAAAAGAGGGAGGGGTTGGGGTAGCAATAAGGTCAGGAGCATAGGAAGGTAGTAAACTGTACTACCAAAGAGGTAAAGGTAGGTATTCTGATTGATTGAGAATCCATACATGACCGAACGCCTGCAATGCCCCGTAAGACCTCCCAGCCCTCTTTCTCCAACTGAGTCCTTTAATGTTTGCTGTGGCTTGTTTCATGCCTTTCCCAAAAATGTGTGCATCAGTCTCCCTGTTATCAAGAAGAGCTTAGGTTCCTCATCCACTCTGCTTGTTGTTATAATGTATTTCTTTCTTCCTATTCATGTTAACTTCATTAAAATAATGAAAAAGTTTACTTCATAATCCCTTTCCTACAGTATATCTATATTATATGTGTCTCTCCCTTTCATTCTACTCTCCTGTGTTTTAGTCTTAATTCAAACCTGACATTTATGTGAAAATGCTGTGTGAAATATGCTTAGCAGCAATTGAGGTTGGTCATAATAAAAAAAGATGCCGAGTCCCTTTGATGAACAGGCTTCTTTGGGGAGGCAGCTCTCTGAATATAAGCTGGTGACAGGTTTGTGTCGTGGGTGATTAGCTCTATGTTTTAAAAGCCACTTTAAAGGGAATTGCAGATGACTTGTCTATACAGGAGCCACGTACTGCTTATAGTTGGGACTCCTGGAAACTATAATATTCCTACATGGACTACGATGCCTATATAACATAATAATTATTTCCTATCTCATCATATTACTGATTACTAAGTAATGAAGGTATTTCATTCATTAGTTGAACACCCATAACATCTTATAGTTGAGGCAATGGAAGATTTAGGGTAAATTCAAAACTTTTTCATTTTAACCGTGATCCCTTACACTAATCAAATATTAATATGAAAATGTGATGATGTACTCTTTCTTTTAACAATATTATTATCTGACAGTAGCATTGTCCATGCATTGTTATCACTTTGGCTGATTCTCAATAGAATTTGAAATGCCACACAATGAAAATATTATGTGTTCCCATAACACACTTAATAGGACTTGGTCACAAGTTTACTCAACCTAACTCCAATTATCACAGTTAAAGAATTGACTCCCATCGACTCTGAACCCTTTGTGCTGCAGACATTATGCCTTCTCATATCAAAGGGAGGAATATCTTAATTAATAGGGCATAGATTTCTAAGCTTTGAGCCTTCATTTAACATAAATACATCCATTCTGATCGGAAATGTGAGTGAACCAAGTAAAGAACAATGCCTCCGCTTCTGCTTTTGATCATCATTATTGAAAGACCAGACCTTCCTTATGGATAATGCTTCTTCTCATGGGTGATTAGTAGAGATAGTAATCCCTATCACATAATTAATTAGTGCCATTAATTAACACCCAAAGAACACCCTTCCCCCCTTTAGTTCTTTTACATCTGTTTTTGCTGGTGGCTTAGTGATATTAGATTTCCAAGCGTTGGTTTCAGAAGCTAGGCCTACACCTTGAAAGACATGTTTGGAAATAGAGAAATATGTGCTCCAGCATATATGTACACAATTAGATTAGATCTAATATTGGGAGATATCCTCCCGCAGAACAGTAAAAACACTTTGTCCTAATGCACCGTCACATTGCCAGTTAGTTACTAATAGGCACTGCACTGTAACATTATGATGAAAAATACTACTGTCCATACACGCTTGTCTGGTATAGCTCTCCTGCGTGCGTGGACAAACTTTCTAACCATTATCTTAAAATATCTTTAATATCCATAAACATCCTAACCCAATGCCTTAATCTAACCCTCACCCTAACCCCAACCCTGAGATTACAAATTAAGATCATGCTAATATTATCAAGATCCTAACCCTTACCCTAACCCCAACCCTGATATCATAAATAAATATTGTGTTAAGATTATGAAGAGTATCCTTAGAACTTTTGTCTGTGCACCAAGGACAGCTATCATGTATTTGATTCATACACAGAGCTCTTAAAGGGCTCGACAGCACAAGCACAGTGCATATAGTGAGTCCTTTGCATCATGCCAGACTTCCGTGGTTAATAACCTCCCAAAACGTTGCCATGATGCATCAACAATGCATTGATGACCAGTGAGTTAGTGGAAGGCAAAGGACATTGTTTTTTTTGCTGTCCAGAGGCTGACATTAGAAGTGAAATACCCCATTGCTGTCTGGAAATTCCTTTGTCCCATTTCCATCCATTTCTCCTTTGTACCTCCCAATTCAGGTCCAAAGCCCATCGTTTGATTCACACACCCTTATCATCAGACCTATGAAACAAAACAAAAAAGGTGCGCTTCGCTGTGTAAGGCAAGTCAAGAGGCAATTGGGTCAATCTTGTCCGACAGCTAGGCAAGTGCCATCAGGCAAGATCTGGTAGAGGTTGCACCAGGAGGGAACCGGCTTGGGGTGGGAAGATATCACAGGGTGAGCAGTCCAGGGAGAAGTTGAGAAGTGTGTAATTAAAGGGCCTTTGATGCTGGGAGACCCTAAAAGGGTGCCCATTAAGCTCACATTGGAGCATCCCTTTAGAACTTGACAAGTCAACCCCTTCTATAGTCTACATAGTCTAGAGGTCCTCAGGGCCTTATTTAGCCCCCTGTCTATCAGTCCCTCATTTAGCATTCCCATCGGCCTGCCACCCTGCTCTTTCTTGGAGCTGTGGTAAGGGAGGGGAGGTAGGGGAGAGATGAAGGGAATGAATACAAAGGTTGAGAATGTAGAAGGGGACGGGGGTTGTTACTACTACATTAGATTTATTCAGATATCTGTCATCTAAATATAGTATTAGTAGGATATAAGTAAGACAATCTAAAATTGTTAAAATGAAATGATAAAATACATGAGGGAGATTAAACCAATATTTATTTGGTCACCAAAATTAGAAATGAAAGCTGCCGTCTGTGGCATTAGACTATTCGCAGGGCTGTGCATGGCTAATCCTTAAGAAGGACCATAACATTAACAGTACCCTAATCAAGTATTTGTTTTCTCCTGTTGGCAATTCACTATTTACTCCATTTATAAATGAATGAAAGTGTGTGAAAAAGATTGAAGTAAGAGTTTATTTACTTTATATTTCGTGATGCATGTATATCTTCTAATATACCATATCTTTAAGAACTAAATGATTCTTTTTATCCCTTTCACTCAACCTCTCTCTATGTATACCCCTCCCATTCTCTCCCTCACTTTCATGCTTCTTTCCTATGTTTTAACCTAATGCAAAACCAACATTTAATCGCCTTAGCACCTGCCCTGTGAAGTACGCCTGTGGCATTTGAGGCTGGTCATACTATGGAAAGATGTCCCTTTGATGAACAGGCTTATTTTGGATGACAGAATATAAGCTGGTAACAGATTTGTGCCATGGATTAGTAGTTTTTTTTCTGAAATCCACTTCATAGGGAAATGCGAAACTGCATCGACTATGCCTAAATCACTAATGATTGAGGCAATAGAAGTATTTTTTGGTAAACTCTATAGATTCCTTCATTACATTTTTTTGTTTCCCTTCACACATTCTGAAAGTTTAATTGATGAATTAATGGAGTTATACTTTCTTTCCCTAACACAATTATAAGTTTCTGATAATGGTAGTGTTTTCGATAAGGCGACATAATAAACATCATGCTCACACACAATACACTAAATGATGATGACAGAGGATGTTATTGCATTATCATGATTTCAACTTAATACTATAACTATCCCTGCTAAATAGTCAGCTCCCATCTCCTTTGAACCTATCTTTCAATGGACATTATACCATCTCATATCAAAGGGGGAATATCCTAATTAATTAGACATAGAGCTTTGAGCCCGTCTTAAATATAAATACATCCGTTCTGATCGGAAATGTGAGTAGACCAAGGAAAGAACAATGCCTGTAGCTTCTGCTTTTGATCATCATTATTGAAAGACCAGGTCCTTCATTCTGGATACTGCTTCTTAACAATCATATGCAATAGGCCCAATCACATTAATATGCTATTAATGAACACCCAAGGAGCACCCCTCCCCCACACACCATACACAACTATCTGCTATCACAGAATAGCCCCTTTACATCAAAATAGCGGTCCCATGATGATTCACCCCTAATGGCAATAGATGGCCAAGCTCGGGTTTCTGAAACTACGACATCAAAGATCTATCTGGAAATTGAGAGCTAAGTGCTTTTGCACATGAATCCAATTAGAGTAATGCTAATGATGGGAGATTTCATCCTGAAGAAGAGCATGGGGTATCGTACATTAATATCGCTAAGAAGAGTAAACCTCAATGCACCAGTGCACTGCCAAGCGCATGAACCATTGACATGAACCTAGACCATGCTCTTCCTGCACAGATCTCATAAAGGGCTTGATTACAGGGGAAGTGCCTTGATTACCGACGTGGGCATCTCAGTGAGAGCTATATATGTAGTTAAAGGTTGTTGATGCTGAGAGGTCCTAAAGAGGTGCCCAAACCTGAGAGGTCAATTCATTGTACAGTCACCTAATGTCTAGAGATGCGTAGGGCTTAATTTTACCTGTCAACAATGAGGTCATAATATTATTGGGTCAAATATGCAAATACGGGGTAGCTCTCCCAGGTGAGAGCCCCCCCATTACATACTAGATAGTAATAGTAATACTTTTAAGATAGTCTAAGATAAGTCTTAAGATGGGATTAAGATAGTTTAAGATAGGATTGAAATTCAGCTACTACGTTTGTCCCCTCACCTGGGAGAGCTATCTCGTGCGTGCGTCAAATATACCATGTGTTGCATTGATCAGGCCTAAAGGTTGTAACCAAAATTAATGACCTTTGTGATATGGCCGTGACTATTGACAGTTCGAACTGTCAATAAGATTCTCTTATTGACAGTTCCAAAATGGAACTGTCAATAAGGACAAATTAATCTCTTATTGCCAGTACGAACTGTCAATAAGAGAATTCTATCCTGATATTGACAGTTTGAACTGTCCATAAGGGAATTGTATTCTATTATTGACAGTTTGAACTGTCAATAAGAAAATTCATTTCTACTATTAACAGTTTGCACTGTCAATATCTGGCCCGCCATGATCTTGCTATTGACAGTTCAAACTGTCAATAGTGGATAACTTTCCTCTTATTGACAGTTCAGACTGTCAATAGTGGGATATTTCTCTCTTATTGACAGTTCACACTGTCAATATTGGTAAATTGTACGGGTATTGACAGGTCTTCACTGAACTGTCAATAGTGGGAACTTTCTCTCTTATTGACAGTTCCTTATTCTAACTTCAATCAAAAGTTGATTTTGACTACAAAACCGATTTAGACTGAAAACTGATTTAGACAGAAAAATCAATTTTGAAGGGAAAATCGACTTTGAAGGGAAAATCGGCATTGAAGGGAAAATCGATTTTGAGGGAAAATCGATTTTGAAGGGGAAATCGATTTGAAGGAAAAACCGATGTTGAAGGAAAAAACGATTTTGAAGGAAAAACCGATGTTGAAGGAAAAACCGATGTTGAAGGAAAACCCGATTTTAAAGGAAAAATCGATTTTGATTGAAAATCGATTTTGATAGAAAATCGATTTTGACCATAAAGTCGATTTTGACCATAAAGTCGATTTTGACCATAAAGTCGATTTTGACCGATAATCGATTTGGACCTAAAAGTCCATTCTGACCGAAAAGTCGTTTTTGACCTAAAAATCGATTTTGACCGAAAAGTCGATATTGACCAAAAAGTTGATTTTGATGGAAAAGTCGATTTTGGCAAAAAAACAAAAAAACTTTGACTCCAATGTCAGTGAGAACTGTCAATAAGACAGAAATATTCTACTATTGACAGTTCCAATAAGGAACTGTCAATAACAGGAATAATTTCCACTGTTGACAGTTTGAACTGTCAATAACAGAAATATCTTCCACTATTGACAGTTCGAACTGTCAATAGCATTTTTGTTGTAATATTTTAATCATGTTAATAATGTGTGCAACTTCATGATATTATGTTGGACATTTCACTTGGGTTATTGAGTGCTACTGTGGAGGCTTTGCTGGAGGTTTTCTTTTTAAGCTCCATTTTCCCTTTCCTCTCCACCCCTGTCTCCTTCTTTTCCATCCTGTCCCTACTGGTTATTTCCTGATGGGCTCCTATGTTGTCTATTACTGTGTACCTACTACCCTCCTTTTTCTTCCTTTATCCTACACCATCCTCTTCACACCCGCCTTATCCGTCTTTCTAATTAGTACCCATTTTATTCATTCTCTCCATCCCCTATCAGCCCTCCCCCCCCTACTAATCTGCACATGATGCTTTCATCCTTCTTCATTCACACTTTCAAAGTAGTGGGATTATCGATATGATATTATTTTCTGTTTGGGCAAATGTGTGGCTCCTGTTGACAAATCCCTTTTTAATCTATTGGAAAACCTTAGAGATTCAACAATGGGTAGATAAGGGAGTATATCATACCCCTGGGTACATATACGTACACTCTGCTTCAAGGCAAAGCTGATTGCAATAAGCTCATGGAGGGCACTGTTTTAATCAGTGATCATATCTGTAGTATATTTCTTTCTTTTTTCCCCATTTATATCCAAGAACTCTCATTATCTACCAAAGGACTATACGTACGGTGATATTAAAAGGACTGGTGTTCCAGTTGTGAACACGAAGGTTACAAAGTTTGATCCATCTAATATCCCTGACACAGTCCATTACTAAGTTAAGCCAGCAGACATATTATGAGCATAGGATTCTAGTGAATTCAAAGTGCTGCTCCACTCTGATATAAAACCTAAGAATTACTTCAGACACCTAAATGTATTCTGTGTAATATAATATTCTCCCCATAAGTATTATAACATGTGCCTTTTTTGCCATATGCATGTTAATGGCTGCACTGTAAAAATATTCCGTTGAATATACAGAGAATCAGTGTAAAATTTCACGGTGATTCATCATAACATATATGATTACGGTGAGGCAATGTAAAATCAATCAATTTTCCTTTGAATATCCGTAATCCAGTACAGTGAAACACCGTTTATTTTTACAGTGAAACACAGTTTATTTTACGGTGAAGCTACGTTTAATTGATTTCAGTTTTATCACACCAGGTGGCAGTTTGGTTCATGAAGAGATTTTCCTAGATGCTAGGAACACCATTTTTGTGGTGATAAGAAATATATATACTGACACAGCTGTAACGTTTGCTCTGTAGCCATCCTAGAGTGACTTATGCTCATGGACTGGTATTACAAAGTGTCATGAAGCATTCTATAAGGCTTTCATAGACTAATTCCTAATGATTAGGTCTGAAGTCTTGACACTAAGATGATATTGCTGATTGGTACCAAATTGGGTTTGGAACCATATTGAGCATGGAGTTAGGTATAGGGGGATAAATGAACTGAATAATACTGGGACAAATCAGTACACAAAATACCATTACAATTATTGTTTAGGCCCTGAATCAGAATACAGTGATGTTTTGTATTCTGTTAAAATAACGGTGATTCACAGTTCCGTAGAAATAACGGTTACTTTGGGAAAAACTGTGACCGTGAAAATAACAGTGAAAATCCGGCACCCAGTGGTGCCAGTGAATCACCGTTATTTTAACGGTACTGAGAATCACTGTTAAAAAAAATTATAACGGAGATTTCTTGTTTAAAAATAGCGGTGACAGTTCTGTAAAAAATAACGGTGACTTACGAAAAAACGGTGACCGTAAAAATAACGGTGAAAGTCCGGCACCCAGTGGTGCCAGTGAATCTCCGTTATTTTAACGGAATTTATTTTACAGTGTGTGGAGAGAAAGGTACAGTAGATAAATGTAATCTTACATATTCTGTACCAGCTAATGGCAAACTTTAAAGTGATGGAAAGGATTCCAATAACTACTGACACGTAATGCACCATAGGGATTCTCCTGTGAATAGCACAAGGCTAAAAGTGAAATGATGTGACCCAGGATGACTGAAATCTGAAACTATAATTGTGCAAGTAATCTGTGGGATGGTTATCTCACAGCGGGTTCCCTTTTGTCAGGTAGTGTCAGGCCTTAACCCTTTCCCTGCTGGCCTTGAAAAATGTCATTTGGGACTTAACCACCGGCCCTATGCCCTATGCAAGTATGTGCTCCCTGGGATAGTGGCTAAGGAGTGAAATTAATTGTATTGGAGACAGAATTGACACTTTTTTGACAAGGGGATGTAGTATGAATGTTAAAATTTTTTGGATTGATTCAAAAATTCTTATTCTTTGTTTCATAGCAGGACCTGTAATTTAGTTGTATTGATGCCCTAGGGTATCAATTTTGCTGCTCTATGGCAGCAGCGGTTTTTCAAGGGTATTTCAGATGCTGCCCAGAGACAGCAGCGGCCCTTAAAGGGTTAAGGGTTAGCAGCATCCATTCCCTTGGTAATTGTAATTTACTCCCTTTCAGGTACCTTGCTATCACAATCAATACTCGTTACTGTACATAATTATTTTGGTTCTACCACAGATCGTCTTTTTTGGCAATATTCTTTTTCATAGCTACTTTTCTTAATCTGAGGTGAAGTAATTTTTCATTAATCACCTGGGGACAGGCATATTGTGTATGACAACTGTTTTTTCTCCCCTTTTCTTCTTCCACTTCTATTGAGTACTCACATCATAAAGACCACTTTGTTATCATTACAATGCCTTATCACATGAAACATATAATAATAGCCAGATTGTCACCATTCAAGCTTACACCCACTGGCTATAGACTGTAGTAGCACCAAACTCTAATACTATCTTCCACATTAGCTAGTACACCTACATTAGGCCAAGGGATAAATCAAATCTGACTGTTCATCACAATATACCAAGTGGACAGGCATTTGAGTTGGTGATTATATAGGAGTAGTATCAGATACAAAAATAGCATTGCCTTGGGTCTCTCCTTTCAGGCTGTAGTCACATATATATCCCATTGTAGTACAGGAAATCTGGTTCAATGCTGTATGGGTGGCGAGAGAAAGGGCTCTAAATAATGCAATGTGTTGTCCCCATGCTGTGGGACATTTCCACTGAGTATACATAGCGCAATTAAGTATGATTCAAAGATATCACTCAACACTATTCACTATTACTTCGTGTATGCTGGGGATGTTTTACATTGTGCAATCCTCTCACAAGCAAGCAAATGCATATCAGGCTTCAGAAGTGCCGAACTATATGCCTCAGTGACCTTTAATGGCCCGGGGGTTAGGCTGAGAGAAGGTGCCATTGACAATCTTGAGTGGGAAATGAAAGTGCGAAGGAATGAAATTTTGTAAAAATAACGGTCTAGTAAGAGCTTGGGGGTATGGCTATAAACGGATTAGAAATAAAGAGCATTCTCATCACAATAGGCATATTTATTCACCCTTCCCCTTATCCAATAGACTTCAGGGTACTCCAAAGTTGGATAACGTCAATTAACCAAAGAAACAAATTGTCCATGTATGTAGGTAGGGAAAGCCTTGCACTCTGCAGTATCAATGCATGGCATAGACGGGCTGTGCACAGAGGGCCAATGTATGTGTGATGTCACTTCCAGCAGGTAGGTGAACAGCTACCTGGGTGCCTGCCGGCCCATAGAATGTATCTCAGCTTACATGGCTCCATCCAGTTTGTCCTGTCTGTACTAAAGACTACTCATGTATCGGATCACCAAAACATTTCGCCCTATGATTCCATGTAGCGCAAAGACAAAGGTGGAATTCACATTTCAAATTCCTCAGAATCATAAAGAGGGATAGTTTTCCGTCCCTCTGAGAGATGGTCAACCTCATTCAGTTACCCAGTAATTTTCTACATAATAGGCCTCTGTTCAACCCCATCGCTATTCTGCACCTAACTATGGATGGTTACAACCGTTTTTGCAGATTTCTTTGTGAGGTTGCTAGACCAAAGAGTAGCCCCACATAACTCATATTTTGCGAATCAGAACGGGTTAGACTTTATTTTTATCTCTGCGTCATTCCACTGTTTGCAAAACATTTTAGGTCTAATATAGATATCAACCAGAGCCCTCCAAACCCTAAATCCATAAATATCAACACAATACAGGAAGTGGTATCTCCAACAAAATGCTGGAATGAGACCCTTAGTCAACACCTTCTCTAGCAGCTCTTGTGTCTGCTACTAGGGGGCCTCTCAACTCATTAGTTCTCATAAAATTTGATATATTGGGACCCTCCCACTACAACGACTACTGCTACTAATTAAGTGTGCTTTGTCTGACGCACGGCAGACAGTTCTCTAATTGATTTAAGTAAGACTATCTGATAGAGACGACAGAGATGACAATGCTAAATTGATAGATAGTGAAGCAAATCGACTGACTTCATATTGGCTTAATTATCCATTTGGATGACAGCAATTTAATCAGTTAGAGGGAAGAGCTCTATTTTATAGTATGCCTGTATGGCATTGCCGAATGTCATGGATGTTACATCAGTGTAATGTTACTTTACTGGATCGTCATGATAATAAATCTTCTGGAAAAGGTCATTCAGCGTCGAAATATGGCCCAATTAGTTTATAAATACTGAATTGACATTTGCCTGCCATACAACGTGCACTAATCCTGCATTGATACAGTGTGCCCTGGATACGGCATGGTATATGGATTGAATGCAGCTCCGGCAAGTAAATAGCCAGGGCTGCATTCATGCATCATGCCGTTATCAACCCCATAGGGTCTCTTCATGGTAGTTGAATGCAGCACTGGAGACCAAGGGCATAGCCTATCAGAGCACCGTGCGATCCTTGAAGGGCTTATCAGCAGTGACCAGTTGAACCTTAATCGATAAGTCAGATGAATAGGACGATGAGTGATCCGCATTGTTCAACAGCCACCATTTTACCCAAATTGTATTGATGCAGTGATCTCCCGTTGAGGCACTACATTTCGTGTCAGAAATGTAATCATACATATCATAGGTATACATCAACAATGAGCAGCATATATAGATATAACAATTAGCCCTCTTAACAACAGCAGCAAATTAGCAAATATTCTACAACTTACAAGAATAGTGAGAAAACAAAATGGCGGCCTACCTGCCAGAACGAGGCTGGTGTTGATGAGACAGAGAACCATGCGCAGTCTGGTGGCTGCCTCCGGAAGCTGCGTCCCCTCCATAGCAACCGACATACGGGACCTTTCAGCAGTCAACAAAAGGGGTATCCAGGGGTATTGCTGTACTGTAGTTCAGTGACCATAAAAGGTCATTTAGATCCTTCTTCGTTCTCTTTGCTCCTTTACTAAGTAGCAATATAATTCACCGTCCATATGTGACCCCTCAGGTGATTCCCAAGAAGTCCCAGGTAAGAGGAAAATCACACTAAGTCTTAGGTCCAGGTCTATTGCTCAATCCGCGATGAGTAGGAGTTCATAGAGGGTATGATCCTACATAATTCACCCAGAAAGCTCTCTCTGTATGTGATAGTAGATTCATCTAGTGGATAACTGTTCAGATACTGAGGGAGTCCTTCACAGCTACACAGTTAACATACTGCTTTGGAAGTCTATATATACTGTTCACAGTCGTACATGGGAGTGGATTGTATATATGGCAAATTAACCAACTGTCAATTGATAGCACTGCCCGTGATAGAAACAGTCCTGAACATAGTGTTCCAGTCATTCACCTATTCCATACTTGCAACAAACATAATATGATGTTACTGCACAGCACCTTGATTGCTATGCCTTGTGTGTTTGGGTTTCCATGTGAATCCCTTGCGCAACAGATGTATAGAGAGAGACATTGAAGGCAATAACAAATTAGTTCACACTTGTTCACTTTGCTTCATAACAGGATAATTCACAGAAAATGTAACTTTCTTCACAATAAGAATTTCATCATCGAAACCTTTATAACAGAACACGAGTATACCCAGAGGATGCTGCCATAATTGTGTCTAAGTAGATTGGGGTCTTTGTAGATCTAAGAGGCCAAATATAGCAGCCGGCCTTGCTATGAATCAAGTCGACGTGGGTTCATCAAAGACTTTGTAGACGATGGCTGATCAGGAGAACATTGAGAAGACGACATTGAAGCAGAATGTCCAGGAGAAGACAACATAATGTCTGAATGAACGCAGCATCAGTGAGAACCAGCCGTGCGGAATGCTTTCCTGTAATAGGGTGAGGAGACTGGCTCCTTTCTGGTGAATTAAGTCCACTTGAATTGTCTTTCCTTTCTTCTAATCTAAGGATTCCTCTAGACGTATTTCCCAATTGGTAGAGTGCTTATAAGCCTGGCTTCTTTCTTGTAAGGAGCTTTTGTTTTGTTTTGATCAGTACCTTTACCTCACATCCTATTCATTTGTGCCATTCTACTGAGTCTTTTTGTATGATGTTTTGCAGTGATAATCATATATGCTGTTTTTCCTCTTATCATATTCCTCATCCTTTTCACGGTGTTTTCAACTTCAAAATCAGTTATGTAGATAGTTAATGGGGATTTGAAAGCTATAAAAGTAAATTCCTTTCGCACTTGGATGCTTCAGTCACTCCCTCGAGAAAGTGTTCTTTTGAACTTGATGTTGCTTAAACGTTTTGATATTGTTGAGTCAAATGCAATGTCGTGAGGGAAGCACTGGAACTACTGGAACATTAGGTACCAAACACTTATCTGTATGTTGCTTTCAAATAGTATTTTCTGATGGAAATGAAATGTAAGCTTTTAATGACGCTGAAGCAGTTGCTAGCTTTTAATTTGCCTTCAAAACTCCTGGCACTGTTGAGTGTAGTCAAAGACTAAGCCTGATGACTTAAAGATGAGCCTTTTACCCTACATGTACATTCACGTTCTTTAGTAAAAGGATTCTCCTTTTAAATTAGCTGAAGGTGTTTTTAAAGTTCTCAGGAAAGTCTTTAACACCTGCATCTACAGCGCTGCAGAATACATTTACTGTCTATAGCAGTACTAGAAGTCGCTTGGGGACAGGACTATCCCTTCCTTGTGAGCACCTTCCGTAGTAGAACTCTCTGAAACCGGAGGTAAGATAAAACGTTAATCCTGTGCAGGACGTGGGGTTGACAGATAGCATGCTGGGAGAGTGGCAGCACCCTATGCACAGTGCACAAACACTAACACTTCACAGTAGTGGCGAGGGAAGCTGTTTGGCTATTAATTACTAATGGCCATGTGTAATGTGTAGGCCTGTACTACTGGGCCTTAGTATGGACAGACAGACTGACTCCAACTTCTCAAGTATGGTCTAATGCTGGCTGGAGGAGAGATGGCTCATGTGTGAGTGTTATGGGAAGGGAAGAGGAGGGCATTTTGTTTTAGTGCTTATTTACTCTGTCTCTAGGCTCTTGGTCAAGCCAACAGGTGTCTAGCCTGGTAAATAATGAGACAGCTGGGCACGAGACACATCCCATTGGCTGACTCGCATACATAATAGAGAGCTATGGCTTTATAAGCTGAGGTAAATGGGCTCAGCTCTACCAATGTGATAAACAGTATACTATGAGAGTACTTGGCATTATCTATAATTATAATCAAACAGTATTGTAAATGGAACATTATTCTATCACAATACCTTCACAAGGGACCCTGTATTTTGAGCAAGATGTGGCTATGGGTGTCGAATATGAAAGAAAGCTTCCCAAAGTACTGTCACACTAACAGTTTGTCATTTAGGGCATAAATTACATACACTATAGGGAATACCAATTTCAGAATCTATTTAGGTGTCCCTTGGTCTGCAAGCACTTGTTCCCTCAAACACACCTTGAGCTTGTTTCTCAAGTGTTGCAATTCAAATGGTGCAGAAAACATGTACAATCATTCACTACTATTCAGGATCTCATTGTTGCCATCAAAGTAAAGGTTAGTCATCTGGAAAGTTTAAATCACTTTTGAGCACGGGTAGAGAAATATTTAAGGCTGTGTCTCACCGGATTGATACAAGTTGATAGTTTATGACCGGGTTGTCTATGACCGGGTGACGTCTATGACCTGGTGATGCCTATGACCAGCTTCTGGTACCCAGATGGGTACCGATTAAAAAAACTAATTGGTTTAAAAGTGTAAGTTCATTTCTAAAACTTGGTGAAATGAATTTATTAAATTTCTGTGTACATGTGCCCAATCTCAGGCCTTTTCTTGCTTGCCTGTCATAGAGATCACCCAGTCATAGAGGAAAACGTGCTTGAATTGTTCTGTTTTGGTTTTACTTAAAAAGGCTCCTTATTGTGATTGGAACCAAAATAAAATAATCAAAACTCAAACTTAACTCAGCTTTGGGGGGGGGGCATCAAATATGTTCAGATCTGTTTGGGGGTCATTCAAATATTATAATTTGGCTTCATGATCAGCTTATGGATAACTAGCTTAATGTTCAGGGTGCCGAGTTCAGATACAATTAGTTTCTTCTCTCAAATGGGGAGCTAACGCCTAATTCAGGAGTGCCCAGGGAGCACTTTCCTTAACACCAGTTAGCCTTAATATCCCTCGTGTAATCAAGATCCTCAGAGGAAATGCTCTCAATTTTTCAATTTTCTGAAGGCAACACCTGCAGGCTTTCAGTGACCCCTCCTCTGATCATATTATCTTATTTTCTCAGTGCTGACCTTCTAAAAAGGGCTCCCAAGTATGGTGTCACAGAAAACTACTGGCCTCTAGTTATAAAAAAAATGTAATAGTCAAATGATCATGCAACTGTCTTGTGCTTGTAAGTTATAACCTTAGAAATAGGCTCTAGGAATCAGAGGGGTATTAAGAGAACTGAGTGAGGGTTAAATCCATGTTGCGATAGGTAGAATCACAAAGCCTAAGCAATATTGTATAGCATGCAGTTGGCAACACAAAATGAATTCATTGCTACAAATCATATTTATCTTAAGAAAGGAACATAACTTACCAAATATGCCCAGTTAAAAACAGGTTTGGTCACCTGTTACAAATCAGTTTTAAGGCCTAACTACAATGATGTTCATCGCTGACAACATTTCATAAAATGACATTCCAATTTTACAATAATGAGTATTCGACACGAAACCCCCGGGGCCCCTCTTCCCTTGTAAGTGCCCTGCCATTTGTGATATGATCTGCAAAAAGGGACCTTAGTGCAGAGTGCACTAAGGTCCCTATTCCCAGTACATGTCACATTTGTTAAAAATAACGCATAATATCTGCTACATGGTTGCCAGATGACTATGCATGATACTAAGCAGGGACAGACTATACATTCAATCACCCACCGGCATGTTCTCCATTTTCTTTATTCATTTATGAACACAAGGCGCTCTCCATAAGACACATCAGGTGGTCTGTGATCTCAGGTGTCAGTCCCTATGACCCAGGCCCTTCAGAAGCAATGTCCACAGCGAGTGTGAAGAGCAGAAAGGGGGGACTGTTATCATAAGACGCAGATGGTGGCTGCTAGAAAGGACTGACAGGTTGCAGAGGATTGCCTTGGGGGGAAGCTGGTGGCTTAATATGGGATATAATACCCTTCTCACACACACAATAAGTATTTCTATTTCAGACCTATGTCATGATATGGAATGTGCAATAACAAAAGATTATCCTCCACGAACTAGTTTTTTGATCTATTGCTTTCTTTTTTCTCTCTTTTAGTACTGACCCTTTTGAACTGAACAGGCTGGTATTTATAACCAAGCTTGTTTTTGAGGATGTAGATAATAACGTAGCTCATGCATGGAGTGGTCTCTATAGCCCCACAAGTACCGTATGTCAGGTCTTTGGCTATTTCCATAAAATGAGCAATAGACCTGTAGCCTGAATACACAGACTGTGCACTAGGGGCTGGTCAGGGTGAGAGAGAGCCTGTCGCTATCTCTATAGGCCTAATACCTCAGTTATAGACCTCTGCAGCGAGATATAGCAGCTTCAACCATCCGGTCTTTTGTAACTGCACCCTATAATACTAAACTATCTAAAGATAATAGAATAACTTGGTCGAGATCGCACTAGTAGTTTTATAAACGAAAGGCCTAAACTCCAGCACCATGACATTTGTGTTATTTTATAAATGCATTTGGAATAACAACCTATTTTGTCAAAAGGGTCTATAAGCCATGATGGCCAGGCCATGACTGCATTATCTTCCAGGGTAGCTCACACACCGGGTTTATCTTTTATTTTTTATGAAATACAGCCGTCCCATTGACTTAACCAAAGAACGCCGTATTGCACACCCCCCGTGAAATAACCCTTGCCCATATTTCACGGCCCTATGACGTCATCAAAAATGGCGGTTTGTTTACATTTGAACGGCGTAGAAAGAAGCCAATTAAGCCTTTTTAGGCTCCCCCCTACCATAATTTTAGTATTTTGAATCGAAAAAGATAAAAAATAAACACAAAGGAACACTCGTTTTAGACTGTTGACTAGGTTATTTCACTTGTTGGCCCCTGGGCCGCATTTCACTTGGCCTACGGCCTCGTGAAATACGGCCCAGGGGCCAACGCGTGAAATAACCTAGTCAACAGACTAAAACTCGTGGACCTTTGTCTATGTATCTTTGAGTGCCTTGGCGCAGGTTCAGAGGCAGCAGACCACTTCTCATATAGGCTAATGAGTAACTATTTACCAACACGTCCAAGGCCCTCCTCATTCTTCTCCTTCTGTTACTTCTGGTTTAGGTCATCAGTGCCAAATAAAGATTAGTTTGTCTTCCAGATCTAAACAAAAGTTTTATAACAATGAACTTAGTGAGGCGGACGGAGGGTGGGGATGGGTATGTAGGGATGGTTAGGGATGGATAGGGATGGGAGAGAGGTTAGTAAATGATATAGAGCCGAGGGATGGAGAGGGGTGGATATGGAAGGGCAGCTGTGTACAGGCTGATTTTACGGGCTTCCATGTTTATAACCAAATAATGGGATATTATTTTCCCCATAATACGCTTGAATAAAATAGGTCTTATTGGAAGAGCCAAATAAATTAGAAGTTACCTTATTTTCAGAACCTACCTAACGTAAATTTATAAGACAAGTCATATTCGGTTCTCGTGGATATCTGCATTATGTTATCAGGTATATCTGCTACCTTGCATCTCTTTAGATTATTCTACGAATTATCCCTTTACTACAGAGAGTAAGCTTCTTTTGGTCTTAGCTTTAGTGCATAATTCATATCCTCTCCATATTCATCATCTATAATGCCATCAGCAATCCCTATTTATACAATGAAAATTGCCCCTTTTAGTAAACACAATACCCCAGAGAGAACTTCTGCATTTATTCAAACAAGAATAATTGTTCAAGAAAGTTTCTACATCAGGTATCAAATATAAGTTTCTGACAAAGCTTTGAAATAATACCAAAGCAGATGGCATCCTTTCAACTTGAATTACGATTTGTATCTTATTTCGCTGTCACATCTAGTCTTAACAACTGAACTTGATTGAAATTTCTTTTTCTGGGTTTCTCTCAATATTCTTGTCATTGCCACATTTTTAGATCTCACACTACCTCAAACAATCCCATCTCTTTCTACCTCATCCCTTTTTCATATGTTTCTTAATATTTGTGGAATCAAATTAGGGAAAATTGTATTATTCATTTGGAAAAATCATCTACATTTTCACAACTTTATAGGTCATTACAGTCCTATCTACTAAAGCATACTGAACATGTTTGTTTATAATCCTTCCGTCTGTATGGATAAAAGAACATAAAACGCCCCTCATATTTTTTTCATAATGAGGCTTTGCTATAGAAATCTAACAGTAAGGATCCGGTTTCCCCTAGCATTAAAAATGCTACAAGGAAAGCCTCTATAGGAGGACAACTCAATGGACAGATCTCTCACAGCAGTTGGATCTTTGAATTTTTCGACACTCTACAATGTGCACAAATAATGCCAGAATGGGGTACCTTACACATAATTATTATTGTTTGGTTTTGTTTTTAATTAATAGTTTTAGCTCACATCATATTCATTTATACATGTACCACTTTACTCAGATCACTTGTTGTATGGGGTCTCGCAGTGATGATCAAATGAATTGTATTTCCTTTTATCATATTTCTCATACTATCCACAGTGTCTTCAACTTTGAAATCCATTGTGTAATTAATATGGATTTGAAAGCTTAGTATCTAATTCCATTTGCACTTGAATGTCTCAATCACTCCCTTCAGACAGTTTCCTTGTAAAACTGATGTTGCTTAAATGTCTTTTTGTTGTTGTTATTATTATATTAAACAGAATGTTTTGAGGGAAGTATTGGAAGTACTGGACCCACTGGCATGTTAGGCAGCAAATGTCATCTGTTGTTTGGCCATTCATTATCCATAGCCATGTGTAATGTGTAGGCCTGTACTGGGCAATTAGTACGGACAGACTGACTGACTGCAACTGCTAAATACTAAAGTATGGTCTAATTCTGGGTGGAAGAGAGATGGCTCTTGTGTGAGGGTTATGGGAAGGGAAAGGGAGGACATTTGTTTTAGTGCTTCTTTACTCTGTTTCTAAGCTCTTGGTCAGGCCCACAGGTGTCTAGCCTGGTAAATAATGAGACATTAGGGAACAGGACACATATATATACACCAATATATGGTGAAGAGTGCAATATGATAGTTTTGGGCATTCTTCTATATAATCAACAGTATTGTAACTGTGTAAATGGGATGTCATTCAATATCACAATGCCTTTCACAAGGGGCCTTTCATTTTATCTAAGATGTGGCTTTGTGGTCCTAGTATAATTCTCAGACATTATTTATGCATCCATTGGTATGCAAGCATTGTGTTTCCCCAAACACACATGGGCCCTGCTTCTCATGTGACTACGATTCAAATGGTACAGAAAACACTACAATTCAGGACCCCATTGCTGTTGTCCAGGTAAATGCTGATTGTCCAGGTATTGACTGAATCATACAAACTTGAGAAATAAACCCCTGAAAAATATGATTCCCCTTTGAACAAGGGTAAAGAAATAGCTTCATGGGGACATCAAATAAGTTCAGATTTCTTTGAAGGTCATTCAAAACTTTGGTAAGTTGGCCTCATAATCAGCTTATGGATAATTTGCTTAATGTCCAGGGTGCCAGTTCAGAAACACTTAGTTTCTTCTTTCAAATTGGCAGCTAAAGCCTAATTCAGGAGTGCTCAAGGAGCACATTCCTTAAGGCCAGTTAGTTTAATAGCCCTTGAGTAATAAAGGTCCCCAGAGGAAAATGCCTTCAACAACACCTGCGGGGTTTCAGTGACCCGTCTTTTTACTATGTTATCCTAGTTCCTCAGTGCTGACCCGCCTCAGGATTGTTATACCTTTTTTGTATAGCATATAATTGATAATATTAAACAAATACATTGCCACAAATCATAGTTATCAATTTTATCATTCAGGAAATATAACCTTATCAAATATTATATCCAGTTAAAGACAGGTTTAGTCACCTATAACAAATCAATTTAACAATTTAAGGCCTAATTACAATGATGTTTATTGCCGAAAACATTTTATCAGATGTTATTTATTTTTACAATGCTGGTTATTCAGTATGAATATCCCCCCTGCTAAGCCCCCAGCCATTTATATATAAATGGCCTTTCTAGACTAGAAGTAATGCACATAGTGGCCAGATTCCAGGGACAGACTAGGGAATGTTCAACAATTATGTCACTGTTAGTGGGTGGGGGATCAAAATGTAATTGTTTAACCTTTCCCCTATGCATCCATCCATCCAGCGGCACTTTCCCCTATTTCTTTATTCATTTCTGAAACTAGGACGATCTCCATAAGAGACACCAGGTGGTCTGTGATCTCAGGTATCACCCAGGCCCCTTCAGAAGCAATGTCCACAGAGGGTGTGATGGGCAGAAAGGGAAACTCTTATCATAAGGCCCAGATGGTAGCTGCTAAAAAGGCCAAACAGGTTGCAGGGGATTGTGTTTGGACAAGCTGACGGCTTCATATGGGATATCTACCCTTCTTCGAAACACAATGATTATTTCTTTTTCAGATATGTTACCATATGGAATGTATTTCAACAACACAAATTGTCCTCATTATCCTCCACTAAGTGTGTTATCTCAACTAGTTTTTGGGTCTTTTGTCATCTCCTTTCTCTCCTCTAGTACTGACCTTTTACAGGGACTGTTTTTGAGGATACAGAAATCCTGTAGCACATAGAGTTCTATCAAAGGGGCAATAGGCTTATAGCCTGAAAACACAGACTGGGTAATCAGGACTGGTCAGGGAGGGAGAGCCTATTGCTATCTCTGGGCCTTATATACCTCACATATAAACATCTGCAGCGAGATAGTGCAGCTTCAACTCTCTGGTCTCTTGTAACTTTGCTATATATACTTATCTAAACTTTAAGATTCTTGAAGTTGTATTGCATGGGATAACACACCAATAGTTCTATAAATGAAATGTCCAAAGTCTAGACTATGAAGTTTGTTTTATCTTACAAACTCATGGTGGATAGTGAGGGATGGGGAGGGAGGAATATGGAAGGGCAGCTGTGTGCAGGATGATTTTACAGGCTGGCATGTTTACAACCAAATAGTGGAGCATTGTTTTTCCCATAGTACCTTTGGATATAATGGGTCTCATTGGAGAAGCCAAATATATTAGAAGTAAACGCATCGAACGAATTTCAGAACCTAACTAACATAAATCTATAAGACGGTTCGTACACAGTTCTCATGGATATCATTAGTATCTTATTTTGTTACCACACTTCTCTTTCAATTGTTCCCAGAATTCTTCCTTTTTTACAGAGTAAGTTTCTTGTTGTTTAAGCTATATTGTGAAGTTTCATTGCATCACCTCAATAGTGTATATGTCAAGCGGTATAATGGAACTGCCACGATGCCGGAACTGCACATATTTCAGCTTGTACAGAGTTGGATTATGATGCCAAAGCAGACAGTAGCCTTTCAACTTGAATTACAATCTGTATCTTATATCACTGTCGGATCTAGTCTCAACAACTGAACCTAATATTGCAATTGCATTTTCTGAATATATCTCCGCAATGCACTTGTCACTGACATATTTCTACATCTCACACTATCTCTTTCTATCCCATCCTTTTATCATCATGTTTCTTATACTACATTATGTATCCTGGCAATGCTTAGTCATGAGGCTCTACTTCACATCAGCTGATCCCCCTCAGTCTAATAACATACTGAAATAGCTTCCTCTGCCGACAGAGCCATTTAAGGTGCAATAATCTCTTCCCCCAAATCAATACTGGAGTCAATTATTGACTCACCTATCCTGTCATCCTACTACTGATGAGCTGATGAGCACCAGATAACATGGGCCAGGTCTGTAGCACTGCCGTGGGTTTAACCATTTACGGGCTACATACACTGCAAAAAGGGTGTTTAGATTCTAAACACAACCCTAAACACATTCCTGCCCCGTTTTTGTCCACACAATATGTTTCTAAACATGTTTAGACCTATAATATGTTTAGCTCAGTGCTTAGACATTTATGTGTTTAAAGCAAAGTGTTTAGGACAATGAAATGTTTAGAATTCAAGAATTTAGTATATTATTGTGTTTATCTGTCAGGTGTTTAAGGATAAAAGTGGTGTGCCTAGATTATTATTACGTTTAGATAGGCCTATCTATATCTAAATAAATGAATAATTTTATTTCCATATAGTGTCTTGAAGAGACTTCTAGCAGCCCCCCACCCCCTTAGGGCAATATGTGCATCACTATTTCACATAGGCCTCTATTTTAACATAGACACAACCTTGAGTCAATACAACAGACCTTCAGGGAAGATGTTCCTTTATCCATTCTTAGAATTCGTAAAGAGGTGTCTATGTAGCAGATGTATCTTTATTGCATCGTTATCATAGTGATATAGCATTCAACCCTTGAATCCAGCAATTTGCATTATTATCCTTCTGTAACCCATGCAATTTAAGTTGATTAACTCAGATATAAGTACCTTTAGAGCCACTCTAACATTTGAGTGGTTGTAGAAAGTACAGTCAACCACAGAGCTGCCATCTGGTATGTGTTTGATAAACTATGATCTAAACACTACATGTTTACATCCTAAACACCTATTTTTCATACTGTTTAAATACTAAACATCTAAACATATTCAATATAAATGTTTAGATGTTTAGAATAAAAGTGTTTGATTCCTAAACAGCAGGTTTCAAAGACACAAACCTAGTGATATGTTTAGACTTTAAACATGTTTAGACCTAAACACGTTTAAAACCTAAGCACCTTTTTTGCAGTGTAGTGATTTAATGTGTTATGTACTCTATCGTTATGATGCATGAATGCAGTTCTGGTGAGTAACAGGACAGTTCTACACTCATGCATCATGCCGAACTTTTGGAAGTGTATCAAACCCACACTGTCAGGAGTTAGTGTAGCTGCACAGTCAGATAATGCAGTAGAAACTACTGGAAACAAAAAAATACCTCCTTTTATTTTTTTGAAATACAAGACTTCCTATGCTTTAGCATTGAAGGGCCGTATTCAATGGCCCCATTGAATACAATGTGGCCGTATTCAATGGGGTAGGAAAAGATTTTTTTCTTCTTAAAATGGCGGCTTCGTGGGATATGGCCCCAGCCCCCACTCGTGAAATACAACAGAGATGGTATCAATGGGCGTTGGCATTTGTCTATTTATACTTTGCAGCTAAACTAGTTACTCCTAAATCTAGTGGAACCAACGATGCCTGCAATATTTACTGTACATGAACAGTACTTACTTCTAACAGTGCAGCACCCATTTACGAAATGAATTATTTTGGTTTAACCCCTCTTAGCACGGGGTATATATGATGGGTTGTTGCTTTACTAGCTCCCCGAGCAGTTCTCGAAGTGCTCATGCAGCTTTCAGTAGCTCAGCTTTCAGTAGCTCCCCTATATTGGACTCCCCTGGTTCAGCCGCAAACTACCTCGTTGTTTTGTGACAGCTCTCCATCCAGTGCTTAAGATAGTGTCCAACAATGTCTTATCATCTACAGTGTATCTATCATCAGGCTCCACCGCCCCTAGTTTTTACTGTATACTAGAAGTCACGTTGGGGCAGGGTTATCCAGTTCTTATGGGTCATTCACCATGATATTATATAGCTTGAGGCAAGATGAACCAGTAGTACCATACCCCAAGTAAAGTTGACAGCTCGTATGCTGAGAGACTGGCAGCACCCAATGACCTGTGCACAAACACTAACACCTTACCATGTTACAGATATGAATATGGACGAGATCACTTTATGAAACCTTTGAAACACTCAGAATGATGTTTTCCCATGTTATCTATAGGTGTAGTATCTCTATTGTGTTCTCAGCTATTCGCAGTACAATCAGGGTAGTAACTCCCACACAAAACCTTATTCCCTAGGCTTATTTCTGTGGCAATGCTAATGAATTCCCTAGACTGCAAAAGGTGGTTCCCTGGAACGCACCTGGGATGATATACTGATTTAGGATAAGGCATTTTTGAGCATATCTTTCACTATTTAGATATTCTGAGGGCACTCCCGTGATAGCTCTCCCAGGTGCAAGGATAAACATTTAGAGCGTTATCTTAATTACATTATTAAGATGATCTTACTTGTCTTAACTTTTATAGTGCTGAATTTCAATCTCAAAATATCTTATTCCCATCTTAAGACTTATCTGAGACTATCTTAAAAGTATTACTATTACTATCTAGTATGTAATGGGGGGCTCTGCCCCCCCAACACCCGTTTTTTCCTTCTATTTCAATCCTATCTTAAACTATCTTAAGACTTATCTTAGACTATCTCAAAAGTATTACTGCCCGATTTTAAGATACTGGATTAAGATTTAAGATATAATATTAAGATAACGCTATAAACGTTTGTCCTCGCTCCTGGGAAAGCTATCCCGTATTCAGTCCATACCATCACAGTGAATCAACTATCCAAAATGTGGACACTGAAACCCTACACCAGTAGTCAGGGCTGTTATGCATTGGCCAGGGCCATTTCAAGACAGATGTGACCAAAGCACCAAATTTTTTTTATGGATAGAAAAATATTTAATTAATGATTTCAGAAGGGGTGCCAACAAAAACTATGGCCAGGGGGCCGAGGGGCCCCTTGTAAACTCAGATTTTTCATGAAAAATGTTAAAAGTCTGGAACTGGTATGACTAACGTTATCACCATAAATATGTAGTGTCTAGGTCTATAAACTCTCATACTCACTGACAACATACATATGTAGTTACTTATCCATGGGTACGCTCATTACTCAAGGTCAAGGTCATTTTTCAAGGTCATACTTTCCAAAAATTCCTCTTTTTCTAACAATGTCTTTAGAACATTAAATCCTGTGTCAAACAAATGACACATAGATCTTCGAAATGACATGGAGATGATAGCCCCGGGCATCAGCTTCGCAACGATCTACCAATCGCAGTAAAGTGTTAAGAAATGACATACTTGCTGTCACTTTAATGAACTCTGTTAAAATTGCAAACTGCTCACAATGAACAGGTCAATTCTTTATTCTGCTCACCACAATCATATTTTTATGCACAATGAGAGATTCTTATTCAGTTTTTACCAGAGAATCAGAATCTGCTTGGGGCCATTCTGGCATTTGCATACCTAGGCCTCTAATTAGTGTATCTAATTAGATCAGGTAAATTACCCTATTTAGCATGGCAATGATGGCAAAAACACCCATATGTATATTCAAAAAGGGTCAGTTCTATAAGAAATAGCTCTTGTGAATAGAACTACACCAGAATTCAAATTTTCAGTTTTACATAATTAGCATAATTTATGCAAAACAATGATTAATTAGTTAATTACAATTGTATTCTTATAAATTGGGAAAACATAGGAACAAATGAAACTAGATCAATGAGACTCAGTAGACTTATGTTTACCGACATGAAAAAGGATTTGAAACTTGGGGCCAGTCAATTTCAAATTCCTATCAAATATGGCCGCCATATTCCTGAATGGCTTCTAATGAAAACTTGAAAGAGCTTTTTGTTTCTAATTAACTTAGGAAAACAAATAACAATTTGAAGAGTGCAAGTAAGAGGTCAGGGAATTCAATTAAACCATTTTGTAGACCCTATGTGGCAGCCATCTTGGATTTTGAGATACTTTTCCATACAAAACCTTCAAAATTAAGACTCCTGCCATGTATACTATGTTATCTATATGTCTTACTGCTTCATACTGATGCTTATACTACTCAGCAATGTGTTTGAGATCATTATTACATTAAAGAGGGTATACGCCTACTGGTATAGATATGATTTATTTATGCTGTTGCTCTGGAATTGTCCTGAAAGGGCCTCAACCTCTCTGGCTGGCAATCTAGCATAGAGTCCAACCCTCCCCTCTTCTGAGACTGGGAGAATAAAAATATGCTACCCTCCACAACAGCAAGCCCACACTGAACAATAATGAATAGAAAATACCAAGTGCTGCTAATTAATGCACCCAAGGTTGAATCATACTCTTCCTATCCAGTTATGGACAAGCATGAAGTATGAACATCAGTTTTGAGCCATGCAGATGAGACAAGTCACACTCATCTGATCTAGGGACATGAAGCCTTGAAGCCCATAGTTCCTACAAGCATGAAGCATATGCTCCTATTTAAGGTAATTTAAAAGTGACAGGTATGAGGTCTATGGTTTATTGCTACTTGGATAACCTTATTTTGCATATTCAAACAGGAACCTTCATATATTTCAAAACCTTTAGAAAATCTGTTCATTATTACCCATAATTTGCTTAAAATACCTGCAATACCTACCTATTTTTGTTTCATTGTACTACTAAAAATAGGTCCTAGTTTGGATAAAATGTCTACATATTGCATAGTAAAGCCACACCAGCCCACACCAGGTAGCAGACTTTGAAACTGATCTGCGCCCACATCAGGCAGCCCTCATGGGGCTGCACCAAAACCCAATGACCAGAATCTTTGGGCTCATAATGGTCTTTAATCGGTTTTCCTAATTTGGGCAACCTGTTTTGGCTGTGCCTGAATCCAAGCCACTAGCCCAGGTAAAACCCAGGTGCTGAGATCTGCCCCAGCAAAAAACAATTTGGCCCTATGCGGGCTTGCTACTAGGGATATTCCAATGGCCTACTGCCTCCAACAGCAGCATTTCTAGAGATCCAATTCATATATATCTGTGAACAAAGAGATCATTCTCTCCCAGTAGTCAGTTGTACCATGTTACACAGCCCTCTATGATTATTGTTTTAGTTATTGTAAGGCATCACAATAATAGGCAACATTGAAACAATGCTAGTGTTTATCATGTGCAATGATGTCCATAGCTATACCTATTGCCCTGATTAAGGAAGATTTATTCATGTTTCTATACCAGAGGGAGATGATTTGCAAGCAAGAATTGTCAAAGATTACTGGACTTATAAATTAAAGGCAGGCTCTGAGCCTATATTGAGACCTTTAATCATTTTGAACATCCTTCTGGTCACCAATAGTAAAAATATATAAATAACTATCTCATAATCTGCTCTGAATCTATGTGTGGGCTAGCGCTAAGTACAAAAGCACATACCTGAGTACCTTCCCTTTACTTTAGCCAAAATACCCCACTTGTATGTACCATATTACAACTTAAAAGGAATCAATTATTCACATCAGAAGTCTCCAAATGGTGAAGATAGCTTTTGTGTTATTCAATCTATAAAAAGTAGGTCAAGGTCAAATGGCCAAAAAAAATCTCAAAAAAATCATGTTATGTAAGATATTTGTCGCTTCTATGTGTCATAAGGTGGCAATCACCAAGCATATTTGAGTGTAACTAATTTTTAAAGGTTTCATATTTCTTCACATATACCAATAATTTCCTATGTTAATGTCGAAAAAAGTGTTACCAATACATTAGTACATTAAATGAGAAGCTCATCTTGTGAGGCAAAGCACCTAAAAGCATTCACTCACTTTTGACTTATAAGAAATAGTGTTTATAAGAAATGGTTGAACTATTCCCTGAAATCATAAAGTATTATGGATCAAGTGACCTTGATCTTGACTTTGGGACCTCAATAGCACTCAAACATTTTGAAGTACATACTGTTGGGTGTAATCTTTTGATTTTTACACATAAACATTGATAAAGTTGTTATATTCGCATCAATTATGAGAAATTTAACAAATTTCATGGACCAGGACCCCAAAAAGGGGTCATATGCCCCTCAAAGCCACCCCTCACTTTGGCACCCCTTATGATATCAACATATTTGTTATTTATGACAACTGGGCAAAATTTGGGCCCTTGGTCATCGATGTCTTGAAATTTACCATAACAGCCCTGACTACAGGGCGCCTGTGGTACCCAGGAGACTGAAAAAAAATGAGAGGTACAGGGGCCCAGTGTAAGTTACATAACAGGCTGATGTAAGAGTCGGTCGTCGTGAGGTCCTATACTGTATTTGCATTCTCCCTGGGGCTCCCTGGCGGCTATAACCAGTACTAAAAATCCCCCACAAGGTAGCATCTCACGTGTGGAGCCACTAATGAGTATTTGTAGCAGCAGTACTCTCTGAAAATGGAGGTAAGATAAATCACTAATCCCCTGTGGTAGGTGAGCTAGACAGAAGTCATGCTGGGAAGCTAGAAAAATCGTATATCCACGTGCACAAGCAATACACATTGCAGTAGGAGAGGGCTTTGTCTGGCTATTCATATCACCCCTGTCGCGAAAGGTAGGAAGGACATCCAGTATTTTAGTTTAGATTTACCATTTGGATTCAAGAATTATGAACATGTTAACAGGGACACAGCTGGAAAAGGGACATGTCTTTCACTTGGAAGAGAATTACATGGGTTCCAAGAGGCCCACAGGTCATTAAGAAACCTCTCAATTTGGTACCCTAATGAACGAAGGGTTCTTAACTCAATGTTCAAGAAGCAGAATCCAAGAAAAGCAGTTACCTTCCGCTCAAATTGTCTGTTTAAAGTTGAGTGAACCGATGTCGAAGTCTGCAGGAGGCAATACCTTAATTTTCTTATAATATGAAAAAAACATCATAAAGATCTCAACATGTAGACGAGGTAGTAGGAATATGTGGTATCTAATCGGAAATATAATCTGGATATAACCATCTTTATTTCATGGTAAATACGATCTCTCAAGGTTAAACCTATGGGAGTGCCGTATGTGAGTGAAGCGTGAAATAACCCTTGGGCATATTTCACGCTCTGTCCGTATTTCACGCTCCCAGGGGTAACCATAGAGTAGCCATGGAGTTGCTACGCTACTTAGGGTCACGTGACCTGCGCGGAATTCAAAATGGCGGCACCACGGACGTAAACAAACACCGCGGAAGTAAAAAAAACATTGTGGAAGTAATCAAACATAGACTGAATAGCTATTTTAGATTGATAAACCCTGAAATAAATACAGAGCAGCACTTAAAAGTGCCCTCTTCAGTGGTTATTGCACTCGAGCTGCCTGCCCCGTACTGCACTAGGCCTGTGGCCAGCGTGCAGTACGGGGCAGGCAGCTCTCGTGCAGTAACCACTGACTCGGTCACTTTAGCGTGCAGCTCTGTCTATGTATTTTTGCAACTTTTAAGTCTTAACTACTAAAGCAGGAATACTGACCATGTCCGTTCATAGTTTGTCTGTCTGTATGAATAAAGGAACATAAAAAACACTCCTTATATGTTTTCATAACGAGGCTTTGTGATACAAATCTATGCAGTAGGGATCAGGTTTCCCCTAGAATTACAACGCCTACAAGGAAAGCCTCTAAAGGAGGACAACTCAAAGGGAAGAAAGCTCACGACAGGTAGATCTTTGAATTTTTCTACAAGATACAAAATGCAAACATAATTTCAGGACCATGGAGATTAACCTCAATTCATGCCTATCTATTCAGGACTGGAGAATTCGTGTGAAAAGGCCTTATCCGCTATATTGAGGAATCATCAGTGCTAAAACTATAGGATTTTCTTTCAGCAAGATACCCATCCCAGGTAACATAGGTACATTGGGCCATCATTGGGCCAATATACCACTTAAAAATGGGCCAATATTGGCATTTTGATATTGGCCCACCGCTCGTTTGACCGCTGGCCCTGTAATGGCCCATGCTCGGAAAAAGGGATATTGATTTCATATTGGCCTAATGGTGGGCCAACATTAAAATGTTTTTACATTATTCCAACGTTACAAATTAAACATCGGGGCAACCTTGAAATACATATGTGGGTCCAACATATAATTCTCAATATAGGACAACTGCAACAATCACTAATATTGAGCAATACTACTTTTATGTGTATATTTGAATGTACAAACACATTTAAGACATGACTGTCAAGTATCATCAGTTTAGAAAAAGCCATTTCTGTCTTTTTAATCCATCTTGATCTCTATCCCAAATTGGTTAGACACAATACAAACTGTATTACTATGATTTAGGACTTATCTAACTCCATTACCCACACATGAGGTGTCTTCAAGTTCCTTTTGACAAATTCCCACTGATGTCATGCAGTAAATGGCACTTTTAGATATCAAATTTCATCGATAAACGTCCTCTGATCTTTAACCATGTAGAGCACACTGGGGATCACATTTATAACCCAATATGATGGCAAAGTTGGAGCCATCCTGTAAGATATTCTTCAGGAAACATTGAATCCCCCTGTTGTAGATCACAGCCAATATTGGACAAGTGCAGTTAGAATTTATGTTGGTCCAACATCAGAAATAATATGATGGCCCTGAAATGTTCCAACACTGGGCCAACACTGGGTCAATATCAGCAATATCAAGCATGGGCCAGCTCTGGGCCAGCGGTCAACCCAGCAATGGCCCATTATAGGAATTGCCAATGGTGGGCCATCATTGTTATTTGTATGTTGAACCAATGTGTGCATTACCTACAATGGGCCATGGTTGGTATAACGATTGCGATGGAGTCGATCATTGTCGACATTGGCCCAATATACCCTTGCTACCTGGGATATAGTCCATGTGCCATTCACAGTCCTTGCCCACCCCCGGGGGCGCTAGGCTTACAGCCCAAGTACACAGACTGGTCACTATAGGGTAAGCCTATTGATATTGCTGAGCCTACAAGAAGCCCCAACATAATACGGAGTCCCAACATTATACTGATCTAAAGATCTCTATAGGAAGAACTAGTATGCATCTATAGTATATATTTACCTAAATATTATTTCGGAATCCTTCAGACCGAGATAGGCTTATAGTTGTACTATTAGCACCTCAGCACAAACTGATTTCTACAGTTCACCATGTAAATCATGCGTTAAGACACACCTAGAGGATGAAAAACGTAAATTATTGTCCCAGAGCAGTATTCATACGATATTATAGGTTGTGACCCGAGTAGCTCCCGGAGCAGCTCCCAGAGTAGCTCCCAGTGGTGCGGAGCAGCTCTCTTTGTATATTGGAGTGCCCTGGGACTAGGCTCGGACCAATTTACAACTGTTAGACAGAGCAGGGGCCTCTTTAGCTACCTCCATCACGCCCAGCTCCCATCCTTCTCTATTCTCCTCTGTCTAGTGTTTCTGGTTCGGGTCGTTAGGGCCCATAATAAAGGGCAGTCTCTCTGCTAGAATTGCACACTGGGTTGTCTGCATCAATAGGCAGAAGTTGTGCAGTGTAATGGTTCCGGTCTCATTGAGAAAGGCCATAGGCAAGCCTTAGGTCATGCATACACCTTTATATTAACATTTACTTACTCTTCATAGACGTTAAAGACCCCTAGTGTAGATCACCCGACATCATCCCCATGGATTACATGGTATTTGTAGATGATGGATGGTGTTTCTATTATTTACAAATATTATGACGTGGTGTTTTACTATGATCAATGAATATTGGAGAGTAGATCGATATGCAACAGGTCAATGTAAAATGAAATTGTGAATGGGCATTGATATAAGCTAAGGACGTACTTGGCTGGATAGGTGGCCTGTGGGGATATGATTCACGGGTGGATAGCAGGTGGCTACCCATGAATTAAAGAGAAAATAAAATAAAAAAGGATGTAGAGGCGTGTATATATACATGTACATATGTACATATACACACACACACACATACATATATATATATATATATATATATATATATATATATATATATATATATATATATATATATATATATATAATGTATCTATGTACATATGGGGAGGGGGAGGCAGAGGAGGACCCACTCCTCACCCTACCTAAAAGAAAAAGGTCTCCAGAAGAAGTAGAGAGACTATTGACCACTTAAGACTGCTTAATGTTTATGTTTTGCCTGAACACCTGCTCACATTCTAGTTGCCATCCTCCTGTTACAGTGTCAACCATCCTTAATGCAGACACGTGGTGGGGAGGGGGAGGGCTTAGACACGCTATGTCCAATAGCTATATTAAACCCGCTTTAATTAATTGCCCGTCATTGTTAAGGTCCTTAAGTCCATGGGTATAGAACTGCTATTCAATTTCAATACAAACCCCCTATTCCCTCCATGTAATCCCTTAACTCTGAGCTAGAAAGGGAGATTTAGGGGTCTTTATTTCAACCAATCTACTCAAATTATAGTGACAACCAACTCTCTTGATCAACTCTGACAATGCGAAAAGCCATATTGATGACCAAATTCCAGGAAAACCATATCCCATAATGATAGAAACCTGGACTTCAATCATGAGTTCTATGCTATAACATAAGCGGTGTAAAGCTGCTTCAATCTAAGAAGAATACCCCTTTATTGTGAATTGTTATCGACGCGCAGTGTGACCAAAAGTAAAGCACTGACTTTCCTTGGGATCAATACAAAGAATCAACATTATTGATAATATATATTCAGTCCCATACAAAGAATTATATGCCTATAAGTTCACCTTTCCTAATGCTCAAGTCCCTGGAGTAGAAGCATAATCCAAGGTAGGTCTGTGTAAGTGTCCATATAGATTATAAGGTTTATGCAGCGTAGGTCCCTTTAGGTAATCTCCTTACTCCGGTTTATCCTGGGTATCAGTACAAGTGGTTGTGGTATCAGCACTGGTGTCCATAGGGGTAGTCGCTGTGTGGGTAGTCCTGGTGTTATCAGTGCTAGGCTGTACACATGGTTGTATGGAGTAGCACTACTCAGTAGGCCTGCCAGGGGCGGGACTGACTGAGCAGTTCACAACGTGCTCTGAAATGTCGTCTGCTTTTGGAGGTTTGAGCGGGGATTGGTGCTGCCACCTGGGTGCGGCGTCTGGAGGTAGGGAGATAACATGGGTGATTTTGTTTATCTGTATTCACAGGCCTAAACTGAGCGTGTTGTGTTAGAGATGGTCGGCAGGGGGGGGGGGTGGGGGTAGTAGTATTACTATTAGGCCAAAAAGAATCGTGTTTCAGGTTACATAGGGTAGGTCAGAATTTTTTTTTTTTCTTTTCTTTTTTTTCTTTTTACTTTGGCCTGAAAAGTAGCCAAAAATTGACTCGCAATCTTCAGTGTCCACTCACCGACAACAGCATCGACTTGTGGACAATCAAAATTAATTGACTCTGAAATAGCCCAAAAATTACTTGAAATATAAATGTTTTTCAAAATTGGATAAAAATTTCTAGGGTCGGCCCTGTTTTGGGTAGGGTCAGGTAAACTGAAACACCTTTCTCTTTTTTTTTTGCCTTAGGTAAAGACCTGCTACTTTGGTGGACCACTCATCTCTGCGGCTACCCTCAGACTGCTTTATACCTATAGTGTTGTGTGCAGGCAGTATAGATGGCCCTCATGCATAGCCTAGTGGTTGTTGTGGAACTACTAGTATGAACAGTCTGAGGGCAAGGGCGGGGATGAGTGGTCCACCAGAGTAGCAGGCCTTTACCCTAATACTACTAGCCCCTTGCCGACCATTTTCTAGCACAGCATGCTCAGTTTAGGCCTTTGTCGCATTTGTGTACCATATACCTTGCTGGTCTAGATCTGACGCCTATGTATGTATGTCCTTTATGCTACCTCTTCATATCTGTCTGTCTCCATTTACATAATTGTCTGTCTATCTATCTCTGTATCTGTCTGTAGAACTTCTCCCCCTGTCTTCATCTACCTCTCAGTGTCATAGTATGCACTGATGAAAACTGAAAGGACTTTAAACCTATATAGGCGGACACAAAGTACGTATAGGGCCTAGGTCCAGGCCGTGAGGAGAACTCAAAGAGGGTGCTTTCTTTATGGCTGCTTTATGATTCCTACCATTATTGGTAGACACATAACAGCATCTTAACATCACAACACCATTACCCTGTCGCCATCAGAGTGTTCGCCAAAGTAGGGCTATTTGGATGTCCATCATTTTGTTTTCCCCTGTCTAGCTATAGGGACTAATAATAATATGCTATGCTTCGGGCCCATCCAACACTGATATTCTGACCTTAGTCAGTAGTGGTTAACAACTCAGTTACTAGTGATTAACCTAGTAAGTCATTTCTGACTTCGTAGATATGACCGATCTAGGTTAGTTAGTCAGGTTGGGCAGTACTGACCGTCCCACCTTATAGTCTCTCCATTTCTATAAGCTTTAGGATAAATCTCTTTGATTAAGGCATTAGCCATGGGCCTATTTTGTTATTTTTGCCTCAGTCATTTTTGAATATCATTTCATCATTCTAGCCAATATGACTACCCTGGGATTGCCACTACAGACTATGCCCCGGAGCATAAAGATTATCAGTGAAGGGCGCTTGGTGCGGGTCTATAACCGTTCCGCTTCTGGCAGTAACACTACTATCAGAAGCACTCCCCCATACATAACTCGTCTATCTCGGGGGGGGGGGGGGGGAGAGAGAAGAATGGCCCAGCTTGGGCACCATGGTTGAGACCTTACGGATATATCTCGGCCAATGATAAGATATATTGTATCTGAAGACGTGGGCGGAAAGAACTTGCTCCTTGAAAAGAAGATGGGATAGAAAGCGGAATGATGTGTGGCGTTCGAAAGAGAGACAGAGACAGAGACATGCTCAGCCAATATTGTTGTAATGCTGTATATCCAAGGGGATATGAGGTCTCCTATAGCAAGAATTATCCTAGCAACACAGTATACATCATGGACAACATATTTCCCAGGTCGTATTAATATGTAATATCTCTGTGCAACCTTAGGTAGATGTTCAGAAGTAGATGCCGGGGTGGAAGTCAGTAGCTGAGCAGCTTTCCAGCAGGTATACATCCTTCAGCCCACCAGCTCGGGATAACCAGATAAAGCAGAACATCGTTTTCTTCTTGAACAACAGGCAAATAATTAGATATGGATGGGGTAGAAAGTGAAGGGGGCAATAGATGTCCATGGGGTAGCTGTCCCCACAACATACCTTATTTTTGTGTGGCCCAAGGTAAAATACCAAAGTAGCCCATAACTATTATTTTCTATACTGAAAACAGACTCAACTTACATAAATTAGGTCGAAATTGTGTTTTATGCTATGGGGTTATTATCCGTTATTACATCCGTATTTGGTGGGCTTTATCACCCAATATTTTGATGTGTTCTGATTTCATTTCTCACAAAACATCCAATTCAACATTCGATGATACATGCAAATGCAAGCCTACCGAAGCTGATGCTCATGTAATCTAACAGCTGGATCTATGGTTATAAGATAATTATTGTTCAGGTGAATGGAACAGATTATTATCTAAATTAAACACAATTCTCCTTCAAATGCTAGAATATATTGATGTCTACCAAGAGTGATCTGACAGTGGTACATATCAATAGAGCTGTTTGACTTTATTAGTATTCACATGCACCCCATGAAGAGCAACTGGGCCATAAAACTGCATTGCCGAGCCCACTGGCAGATTATGTTTTGATATAATAACGCTATTCCTTCAATAAAACACTTTAAGAAAACTACAGCAAGGTTTCCTGAATGTGAGCTGCTAATAAAATATCAATATCATAGCATATGTATAGAGACATGTAACAACCTACTAGTACAGTATATACCTGAGTTAAATACTTCATCCGTATCGAAAGTTGAAAGGAGGATGAAGTTATAAGATCAGGGGCGTGGCAAGCAGCTTTAAAGTAGGGGGGGCATAGGGGTATTATGACCCTTTTTGACCCCTTTTTACTTGACCTTTTTGGTTTGACCTTTTTTTGGGGTTGGTCAAAAGGGGGGGGGGACATGTCCTCCCGTCCCGCCCCCCCCACACCCGGTTGCCACGCCCCTGAAGATGATACATCCATATAATATTTTTATCAATGACCCTTACTTGTTTTCACTGTGTACATACATAATCTGCATTAATCAGTAAATAACCTCAAAGCTCACATTAACCAGTTCACGAAATAATGATTCTAAAAATGAGAAATATTGAATATTTTCCTTTGAAATATTCAATATTTTCTTCTGCATATCTAAAGTGTCAATCATTTATCTTTCTTCAAGCCTTCATCTATCATCTTCATGACCCGGAGGCATGTTTCATCACGGTAACGAGCACTCACAACCATGACCCCGACTGGGAGGTCCACTGTGTCCGACATGGCCTGCAATAGTAGAGATAAACACAAATACAAGAATCACGTATATACCTATTGCAAAGGGAGGAATATAGTTAGGAATACAGTCACCTCTCTCTTTGTTATGGTCACTGCTTGTAATTTCAAAAAGCCACCACATTATCGAGATTTAATTCCAGAACATTTAAGTTTGATTTTTTTTTCCTCCCAAAAATTGACCACATTGCAGAGGTGACCATTAAGTCAGGTCTGACTATAATTATGTAATACGGTTGATTAATTCAATTCTTTCATGTATTAGGGTGTAGGATTCACATTATAATAATTCCCTAGAGATGATTGGGGGTTTCTCTGCTTTCTACTTAGTCTACTACACTACCCCCCCCCCCCTCCTCCCAAAAGGAGCTCCTTCCAAAAGTACGAGTGCGAATCCAAATGAAAAATACAGTCAGATAGAATTATACTTCTTTTCAGTTGTTTATCATTATGGAATGATTCTAGTAGGAATAACATACGCGTCTGGCCATGTCGTTGACCCTGTCTCCTGGAGGGAAGTCCCTATGGAGCTGGTCCACGTCAGACTGTAGGACATGGGTGACCGGCAGCACCCCGGCCGGGTAATGCAGCATGTTGTATAGTACTGTGAAGAGGCAGGTCGCTGCAACATGACGTATGGAGCATGATACATGTTGTTGGCAGTAGTTAAACCACAGCCAGACCCCTGTATGTAGGATATTGGTGACAGTCAAGGCTGATCATGAGTTGTAGACGAGTGTGCTCGGATATGACTAAGCAGATATTCTTAGCACGAGGCTCTGGCTGTGGTTTAACTGATTTATGTCACATCAGTGGGTTGTGTTTTCTCACCTTTTGCACTATACTTAGTATACAGACAGACAATTTCTTTTGTTCTGCCGGCCAAGTGTGGCATAACTAGAATAAACACAGGGATAAGTCTCAAAAAGATGCTTATGATGAAAAGAGTGTTCAACGTTTTGGGGTTGAATCTATTTTAGAGCTGGAATATGATTTAGCCCAGCTGAACTCAAAACTGGTCTATCATTTTGGTGTCATTTTAGTATTTTAATCAGAAAGTATGCCTAGGTGGCAGCCGTTTTGTATCAGATTTTGATGTCAGTATACGGCAGATTCAAATTCAGCATCTTCAAATTACACTAATCTTTTCTTTTTTTAACAATTCTGCTAGATTAATTGAAAATTTGAAAAAGAAATATATGCTAGATTAATACATTGAAGGAATTCCATACCAAACAGTAACTCAGAATTCCCCAACGGTGGCGCCACAAGGGCCTGTGGTGGGCAGATAACGGCATCCAGTCCTGCTGCATTCCAACTGTCCTGAATCACACGGCGCTGTTTCTGTAAGCATAAAGTGGCATGTTTATTTAGTGGGTTTGGGGGGAACCAAAATAATTTGGACCCTTGAAAGGGGGACCAAAAAGATGTAGACCCCTTTTTGCCAAAAAAAAACCAGCGCGCTACTATGAAAACCCACCAACCCCCGTTGAAGTACATATGACCGTTGTACCCTGGGTCGTATCACCTGAACTGAAGCCAAAATGATGTGATACGACCTTGGTTTTAGCTAGTATGAACGAAATGTATGCCAACAGAGTGAGGTTTGTCCACCTTATTTTGAATCAATAGTGGTAAAAAACACAAAGTAGCATGCTTGTTAGTCAGTTTCTCATGATACATGTCTAAAAATGTGACTGCAGAAATATTTACTGTCAAACTATTACCTTTATAAAATGATGATAATGCCATTGAAGAACATAAAGATCGATTTACTAACCCATAGTTCATAGTTCAATGCGCCGTTTGCTGCAACATCGCTGTAATTAAAACAAAAAGAAATCATATAGACGAATAGGGATCCTGACAAAAGTTCAGAATTCAATTTGAGAATTGGATATTTCAGTATGTGTCATGTATTACTAACGCTACGCCACATGATGCGTAGATTTGAGCCGCGACCTCAGGGTTCTGAAAGATAGAAAGACAACACTGTTAGTTTTCCTAAACTCTATGTTGTGTGATTCTTTGTCAGAATTTCTCGCGATCAATTTTCATATTTTGGTAATTCAGAGTTTATTGATCAGCAGAGATGTTAAAATGCAAGTTAATCCTGGCTGAATGCATTACTGACAGCATCAGAAATGTAAAAAAAAAAATCCCAAATTATGATTTTAATTGCGCGTAGTGATGAGAAACAACTTTTTTTGAGTGGCCTAAGAGTATTCCTATACTTACAAAGGGATGTATGAGGCATGACATGAGCTTCTTGACGCAGAGTGGTGTATACAATCCCTTCCCGAAGGCATCACCAATTGTAGGATGTATGATATCGTGCCTCCTGCAAAAGATAGAATATGTGTTTCCCAGTAAACAAACAGAAAACGGTATGATAACGTTTTAGAATGTTTCTCTATGGCCCCTTATTGTGGCCAAGCATTGTATAACATTAGAAAACGTAATTTTGGCTAAAATAATGTATTTTTGATAGCTGGGTTTATTGTGATTCTTCTATATGCTAGGGTATAAGGTGCTCACACCAGGAGGCTGTTTCATCTCCCATGACAAACAGCTGTGGAACCCTGCAAATGCTTTGTGGACATCTGCAAATGCCGATAAAGCATTTGCAGCATCCATGAAGCATTTACCGGGTCCATAATTATATAGCATCTGTGGAAGTCCGCAAAATTTTGTCACTGGAGGTAAAACAAAATGTTACATAGAAAAGGTTTTACTAATTACAGCTGTAACTATAGAAAGTCCTAGCGAATTATCTTACCTCTTTTTGCTAAATATTCTAGTTAGGGGACATAGAAATGTATTGCCTTTATAGCTACAGCTAATACTGTTACAGTATTTTTACAGGATGTGTCTTTATTGTTGATTGTTGTTCTTTATATGATGCATGCTTATAATAAGCCCAGTGTGAGGTACCCATCATATGGACAATGAACTGAAAAGACTTTGGTGCTTGCTTGTAACCATGTGAATTCATCTATGCTATCCTGGGCAGTATGTACCTCTCAGCCCACCTGGTGAACGCAGGAGACCAGCGAATCTTTGCCTTAAGATGCTGTTTGTACCAGGTTACCAAATAAAATTCAATCAATCAATCATATGGCACTACTTACAGTTCCTCTTTCATCTTTTTCCCCCCATCTGCATTGAATATAGCTCCTATTATGCCGAAGCTGTACGCTGGCTCCGGGGGCTGCCATGGGATCAACTTAAACATAAATGTTCCTACATTAAATATCATGTAATATCACTAAGTTTCATGTTGATGAATTACATGATATTTGTAAGATAGAAACTGTTCAAAGACGTATGGACAAACTGCTCCTTAGTCTAATGTATACTAGATCAGTAAAAATGTTGCCTGCTGAAGCAAATGTGGAGGAAACTAATGAAACAATAACGAGGAGTAATTCTAAAATTGTCTTTGCATTACCACGCCTCATTGGCCATTTTTACAAGAGATCACCCTACTATAGGGGCATTGTACTGTGGAACACTCTACCTGCTGGTGTGCAAAGGGCCACCAGCAAGGTAAAATTCAAACTTGAAATTGACAAAATCAAAGACCTAAGGGCCAATATCAAGAAAGGTTATAATTAACAGTCTTTCACGTCATACTGATAAAATTACTACATGCTGAATTGTAATAATCATATTTGGTGAGCATGAACTGTAGACTAATTGGGTTTAGTATGAGCCCAAATGGTCCAGCTCTGCTCGGGAAGCATCTGACTGCATATTTATAATTGTCTTGTTTTAATATGTACCTTTTTGTACCTTTTTCACTTCCATATTTATCTCGCATTGCCAACATATTAGTCCATCGATTGCATGGAAAACCGATTACTCAAGACTGCAACTAAAAGCAATGACTGTCCAATCCCATTATTATTGCCTCATCAAATGTATATACAAATACCAGCTGGTAAGAACATTTGTGTAAAAATTTGTGTACATACTCATCTACTATATCCATTATACATGTATCATAGTTGACAATTATTTGTTGAATGTCATAAAAAACCAAAATCGGTAATGTTTGTAAGCACCATTTAAACCCTCGTCAAGATGGATTGATGCAATAAACACGTCCAAAAAAAAATTAAAAAAAATGCATAAAATAGTTGTAATGTAAGATTGGTTGTTCCTCTTCTGATCAACTATATAGGGCCTACACATTGCCCTAGGACAATTGACTGGAACTAGGCGGATTACAGGTCTCTGACTTACCTACAATTCAGAATTGATAAATGAAATTACAACACATAGACAAATGCCAACGTCCATTGATACTGTTTCTGATGTAGGGTATTTTATGAGTGGGGGCACCCTAGCTCCCATGAGCAAAATACGTCAGAGATGGTATCAATGTAATTGGCATTTGTGTTTATCTTTTGTGTTTATTTTAATGAACGAAAAAAAGCTATTGCCTAGCCCATTAAATACAGCCACATTGTATTCAATGGAGGGCATTAGATACGGCCATTCTCGTACTTAAGCATATAAATCTTGTATTACAAAAAATAAATACAATACCTCATGGCCCAAGCTGGACAGTACACGTTTGGCCTTCTCCGTAGCCCTTACACAGGCGGAGAAGGTGGGCACCATGCCATTCTGCACGTAGTATCCAATACGAAGCTTCCTGTCACTAGTAAAGGTCTGAAATCATGTTGAATATCACATAGACATTTTCTTGCATTTAACTACTACACTATGAGATAAACAGCTACAGCTATAGTAAAGTTAGATGGGGGCAGAGTAGACACAATTGTTTATGCGTATCCACAGCTGGAAGTGTCAATCTACAATGTCAAACCGTCATTCCCCGTTTAAGCGCTTATAAATGTCTAACCCTGCGCTTATACAGGGACTCCTAAAGAGAGATTTTGGGGTTTTGGGTCCTTCACTTAAATGAAACTGCGCTCGTTCGATGCCCCTACGCTCAAAACATAGCAATCACGATAGTAAGGGGCCGCGATATTGACTGGAATTGAAAGACATTACGAGTTATGGATTTTAGTCAAATGAAAATATCTCAGACTCAACTCAAAACTACCGCTCTTTCCGACACACACAAGTAAACATTTGGCATGATAACTTGTAATAATCTGTCCATGGTCCTACTTATTAATTTGAATATATTCAGTTATAACTATTGAGTAGTAGCGGATCCGGGGGTCTCCCTAGACCCCCTGAAAATGGCCCTTGGTATGACTCTATAGGAAATGTGGTCCATAACCCTGCCTGTGCCCCCCCCCCCCGACCAAATTTTCCTGGCTGCCCCCCCCCCCCTACACCATCCCTTCTGGACCCGCCCCTGTTGACTGTCTCACAGTTATACTCTTTATTAAGTGAACTTCCTAGTTGCCTGATGTCTGAAAGAAATATGATACTACATCATGAAATGCTTACCTGTGTATCAAAGCCCATTGGAACACACTCTGGGTCTGCCTTGGCCATGTCATCTGCTTCCCACAGGACCTTCATCGCTGTTTCGACACCCTCCATGTCTCTGGACAGTGGACCCCATGTTCCACGTACTGTGTGGAAAATAGTACATCACTTCACATAATATCTAAAGAGAAAAGCACTGCTAGGCTTTTTTTTTTACTGAATTCTAATCAAAATAGTTGGAGTCGATGATTGAAATACATAGCATTATGATTTATGTTGTAGTGATTTACAAGAAAACAATTCTTAGATGTTTTGTTACACAGAATGATATCTAGACCATGTAGTTAAAACTAATTATGAAAAAATTCATGATGTGGAGATGGATGATTCCATGTATTTATTTACAGATACTATAATACAGAGTCAAACTTACTTGCAATAGAGGCACCCTCTTTATCCAAACTCATCCCACGTGAGCTGTGCATTTAAGAGCAATGAGACAGTGTCAGAATAGCTGATGAAACTATGAAAAGTAATTGAAAAGATAAGCACTATCCCAAAAGGTCTTAGTTATACATGGTAAGTCCAAATGCATTTTAACATTCAATCAACGTTCCTGCAAGTATATGTGTAAGGACAACAGCTGGCCCGCTAACAAAAAACGTTATTTTACGTCAAAATAACGTTTTAAAACTTTATATAACGTTATGCCATAGTAAGGGGCCTTAGGGAAACGTTATATGACGTTACAAAAATGTTGTAAAACGTTTTTTGTTTAGTGGGTGTACTATAGAACCATCAGATTTTAATTTAATGACCTACCTCATTCTTTCAGCTGTTGGTTTGAAGCCATACACACCACAGAAATGAGAAGGAATTCTTATGGACCCACCTATGTCGCTGCCAATACCTAGGAGGGATCCTCCTGCACCTACTAAGGCTGCCTCCCCACTGGAGGAGCCCCCAGGCCCGTAGCCATGACGGTGAGGGTTGTGCACAACACCATTGATAGGATTGCCTGGTTCAAAACTGAAATATCAAAAATAAGAATAAATACATGCGGCAGGCAATGAGAGAGTATAACTTACAGATGCAACTTATCATTATTATTATTATTATTATTATTATTATTATTATTATTATTATTATTATTATTATTATTATTATTATTATTATTATTATTATTATTATTATTATTATTATTATTATTATTATCATTATTATTATATTAAGCATTGCTATCTTTCCCCGGCTTTCCCCTGAGACAGCTGTGAAAAGGAATGACATTTATAAATTGAGTACAGAAACCGCCAGTAGCTTAAACTAACCTCAACTCAGTTTGGGGAACATTTGTTTTCACAAATGGTATTGCTCCTTCTTTCCGGAGCACCTGGAAATTGTATAAGTTTGAGAATAGGTTCTTCGTAGTGACATTAATATTTTACTTTAATGTAGGCAGGTCTAATTATATAGACATTTATACATACAGCAGAACATACTTTTCAAATCAACAATTATATATGAAGTCCTATCTTTATGCTATTTGTTCCAGTTAGTGTTGAATACAATATATAAAAATGAAAATATACTACCACAATTTCAATCAATAAAATCATCTAAAGATCTGACCACTGCATTTACTACTGCTCATACTTAGATATAAAACCTGTGCATAAATTAACTTAAAAGAACGTCAGCTGAATTTCTTTACTTCCTACCTTCAGTGCCTCTGCGTCATCTGCGGATGGTTTTCCAACTTTAATTACCATGCCAATTGTAGAATCATATCCCTAATAATTACATATAAAGTGTACATTATAGTTATATACGTTATTTGATTCACATATTCAAGATCAACTGCTATATATAATTGAAACCATGGACTGTAAATATGTTCAATAAAGTCAGGATATTATAAACACACCTTTGAATAGATTGTATGTGTATGTAACAGCAATAACTATAATTCTGCCAATGCTGTTTTTAAAAGCTCCAACCTTGATGCCGACGTCATCCTTTATAGAGATGGGGACACCCCACAGAGCGCCCTCTCTCGGGGATTTCTCCAACTGAAGCGCCCATTCCTAAAAACATTAAGATCTTTGAGTGAGTGGGTCTTTTTTGGTCCACTGGGACCTAAACACTCGCAGTGGATCATAACAATTTGCCTGTGGAGTACTATTTTCACTGAAAAGTATCATTAAAACATTAATATAAATGTGGTATTATGGGAGAGTTTGTTTAGGGCCTATACTTATAGTTCTAACATCGGCCTAACAAAAGTACTGTTCAAGGTTCTTGACCATAGAACAATGTGATGATACATATAATGTATTTCACTCTTGGAATTTAAATAAGAAAACATTCCACTGTATTCAGTTTTGTATAACAGATCAACCTACCTCGGCCTGTGTTATGACTTCAACAAGACAGTTGGTCTTCTTATGTATGTCCAATGCCTAAAGAAACAAAGAAAAACATTTTGAACTGGGAAATTATGAGTAAATCTGAGGGTTAAAATAAACATAATAAGACCGTCAATGTAAAAGACTGTCTTGAAGACATAGGGTCCTCATAATAGTAATAATAGATTACCAACAGTAGTCACTTCATTGCAGCATTCGTCCAGAAATGGTCACCACAATATATAGTATACATTACACTATTAAATGGCTTACCTGATATCTATATAATACTTAACATGAATGATTTTAGTTGCAACCCCCTTAAATAGAAATGGACGGAATTAAGTAATTTTGCATTTGTGTACTACATTTAATTCTTTTAGTGTTTATCATTCTGCCTCTGACTGTATCATACTAGAAGTCGTTGAACAGCGGGGAAAGGCTGACCTTCAAGTGTATTTCTCTAAAGAATAACTAGTCCATGTATATTTACCCAGTCAGCGGTGGGTTACCGTGTTACCACCACCTACATGTCATGATGTTCTTAGGGTAACTGGGTCACACAACTAGGGTATAAAAACTAGGGTACTGCGTCCGATTTATTGTCTATAGCCCAAAATCCACGGCGGCAGGAATCTGCGTTAAAATGGTTTCGCGGCCCTGCCGCCCCTGTAACGCTGTGGACTTTGGCGGCACTGGCGCGAAAAAGGCGCGACAGGGCGAAATAGCAGCGATAAAGTGGCGGCAGGGCCGCGAAACCATTTTAACGCAGATTCCTGCCGCCGTGGATTTTGGGCTTAAGTGGGGGAAAGCTTCTTTGTCAGAATTTTTCATTCTATTGGACAAGATCCCTCTCTAGCGGCGTTATTGACGAAAGGGTGGTACAATTTACTTTTAGCACACCCCACACCCCTTTTTCAAAATCCTGAATCCGCCCCTGTCGTTGCAAGCATCTCGGCTGTGCTGCATTCATGCATCATGCAGATCCTGCATTAATGCACTATGCGCCCCTTAACTAACGAGTTTTAATACAAAAAAAGTGGAACAAAACGACCAAAAATCCGGCCCTACATGCCTCACAGATTACAATACAGTACCCCTGTAATAAGCTGGCTTTTCGCTTATACTCCACCAGACTCTGTTGAGGATTGTATCATAGAAATAAACAGATAAAGGAATGATGAGAATTGTATCACAGAAATAAAGGAATTAACTTACTTTTGACTGATAAGCCTTCAGTGCTTCGATTGGGCGGATTTTGCCATCTTTTAACTCACGGCTCAATTCGGATAAACTGAGGTTGGTTATGTATTCGGCCCGATCAAGCTTTAATGGGAAGAATATATAAATAATCAATTAACAACATTTATACATGCACATCACATTACATGTTCTCTACTGTTTGTACTCGAAATGTATAACAACGTGATGGCCGTAGGAATGTCGTAAAACCTGCATCTTTCAACATATTAAAGGCTGCAATACTATCAAAATTTCACGTAAATATATAGCATTGAGTTTTACTTTTTTTTAGATACACATAATCTTTATTCATCTATCAGCACGATTGATTGACAAAATAAAACATACTGGTAGATGATCCCGCTTGAGACGTTCCTCCAGGTCCTCGATAGATTGTGCATTCTCCTGTTGCTTCTTATGCCTTATCTTACCATTAGCGACCCTCTTGTACACACCATAGACCACCTTGGCACCTACATAGCCACCATACACCCCAAGCAGACCTACACCTATCCGTCCTGTAGTGCTGAGTCTGCTGAACTGGTCAGGGATGCTCCTTATACTACTTGTTATAGACGTGTCAGTCCACAGGTTGCCCACTCTTTCCAATCCCATATTGTCTGTGTAATGCTACTGTTTCAGCGTTTGACTCTGGGGTGTTGATTGTATTCCCCAACACTGGATTGGACTCCAGACCCTCCTCATTCACAGGACTCCAGGCTGATATTATGTGTAGGTCTAAACCACCGGTTCTAACAGGACCTCAGCTTGGGGAGAGAGTAGGTTATAGGGTACCAGGGGAAGGTGTGCATATAAGAGTCCACGACCATCTTTGCATCTCCCAATAGACTCTACAAAGGGGTACTGCCATCTAGTGCATGTTGTGCACACTACCTATTTGTAGAGTCTACTGGGAGCCGCAAAGATGGACATGGACTGTTGGTTGCACACCTTCCCATGGTACCCTATAGCCCACTCACTCACCAAGCAAAGGTCTTGATAAAACCTGTGGTCTAGACACTGTGTGCATGGACCCTGACACTAAGGTAAGAGCTGTTAAGGCCGTGTGAATCTGGTACAAGTGAATCTGGTTCAAACCCAAGGTGTGGGGAGATGGCACTCGCCCAGCTTTGGGTACCATTTTGGATAGCACAGGTTATAGGCTCAGGCGTCAAGAAAGGGTCAATTTTTTTTCAAAATAAAGTTGTGTTTACATTAGTTTCAGCAGCATGCACGTTACATTGTCCGTAAACATATATAAGTATAAATTCTTTTATCAAACAACAATGGTGTGCTAGACTATATCGTTTGACTTATGTTGAATCAATTCTATTAGATTGCTGTTGTCTGTACATTTGAATTTATAAAGTATTTTATTCACAAAGTGATCTTCAAAATACAGTACTTGATTCAAAGATGACATTTTCCAGAGTTCCGTATTACCGGTAGACTCAATGAACAATTTCATCATTGGTATATATTGATAACTAAAGGATCTACCGTTTCATTTTTAGCAAGTAGAGCTCATATAGTTTGGCTTTTACCTTAACCCTAAAAATCTCTTTAGGGCTGGATAGACGACAGGAGGCATTCATAGTATTCCATAAAGCAATGCCTCGATATATAGGGCCTCTTCTATAGCCCCACTTCATACAGGGTTGGTAGGCAAGTAGGCCAGTGCCCATGGACCTGGTTACTCACCCCCCCCCCCCCCATGTTCTGGTACATGGAACCAGAGACCTAATTCCTCTGGCTGGTGGTTAGTTCCATACATATATTTATGTGGTAGATATGATATGAGTGACTTGCTGTATGAGTGATATAAGCCAAGGACAGGGTAATTGTCCAAGGTGTCAGCCGCAGATAATTGTCATTGTCCAAGGCGTACAACACTCATGTTGCTAGTCACAAATATCATATCTGACTAACACCCACAGTAGGAGAGTGTGCTCAGTGCACCACATTAAAATACAGCCATGTATATAAAATACAGTCAGGCCATTTCCTTTATTCTATCAGCCAACTGTGGTGTAAATAATGATAATAACAATTTACAGGTAAACAAGGATAGGTTGTGTTATTACAAATTACAGCTTGGCCGCATGCGCCTAGGTAAGAGCAGAGCCAGTCTGTGTAGATAACAGGTAGACACATTTCTCTCATTCTAGCTATTAGCTCCCCCTGGTGATGCTATCGAATGCTTTATATACATCGAGGAAACATGTGACCATAAATAAATCATTATCCTTTGCATAATGTATATCATTAACCAGTCTGAACACTGCATTTTTGTACCATGGGCATTTCTAAAGCCATACTGATTATTACATTGAATTGTATTTTGTAAGTGTGAGTTTATACAACGATGCCTAATGCATTCCATTATTTTGCTAGGAACTGGTAGCAATGAAATGGGGCGCCAGTTTTCCACCTGTCTGGAATCTCCAGATTTGGAAAGAGGCACCACTTTGGCTGCTGGCCACGAGGCTTTGTGTAGACAAATATTTATAAGATCCCTTAATTTGGGAGCCATGATAAGCAATATTCATCTTTTAGTACTGAGGTATTGATGTTTTCTATACCACTAGGTTTGTGCGTTTCAATCTCCCTGATTAACTTCAGGACCTCTTCATAGCTTACAGTGGTGTTAATTGTTTCAATTTTCCATGTGATAAATCAACTGTATTTACTGTTGTCTTTTTTACTTGATCACAGAATCATATTTATGAAAATCACCTGGTGAAATAAATACTCTTTAAACTCAAATAGTTTCGTAGCCTCCCTATTCATACATGATTATAATTATATCTCTTTAATAAGGTTATGTCCCTGTTTCTAAAGCTATGTTATTCATCTCACTTCCAAAACATAAATTATAATATAATCGGTGTATATGTATTAGCTACGGTTAAGGAGGTCCTGAGCTCTCATTTAAATAAATGGGAGAAGGGGGCAAAAAGACAAAACAAAAAAAAAAAAAAAAAAAAAACATATAGCATAAAATCCTAGGAGCTATGGCGACCTTTATTGACACTCAGTGTCACTTACATTGCATTATATGGTATTGTCTGGTTTTCTATTGTTTCATCTGTTGCCCGGTCCTTGAGTGTGGGTCCATCTATTCTATTTGACTGTATGTGTGTGTTTTTCTTTGTGTGTTCGCTTGTGTTGTCCCTTGTATCATCTAGGTGTCATCCATGGACCCTGTTGTCCCAGGTTCAGTCCATATGGGCCCTGTGAACCTGCTGACCAGCCTTTGGCTGTGTCGATTTTAAAACTATATTTATCTATCTATCTATCTGTATTAGCTTCTATCTATCGTTGTTTATTCTTCCACAACTGTATAAAAAGGCTCAGGACTGCTGTGAACTTATTGTGTCATTGGCCGATTTCGAGGACCCAGGTGTAATAACTCGTCCAACCCTCGAGACCATGTATAATTGATTGTAGTGCCAGCCATTCTGTCTGTATTCGATCAAGCCTAGAGATCCATCACTCTTCCCACAGTTATGTCAATCATGTCAATACACAAATGGTTCACCGAAAAAACTTATGCAAGTTTGATCGGGCTAAATTACACAAGCATGAACCATGATACCAGAGTCCAAGGACTGTAATCGAATATTTATAGAACAAAGATCCTGATGCAATTGACTCTGCTTGTCGGCCACGAGTCCTGGGTCAGGTGCAAATATATACATAGGATGTGGTGAGATAATTACATTAAGGTTTGTCGATCCCATTCAATCCATTATCAGAATCAGTCCCCCTCCTCTGGATTTAGATCATCCAGAATATATATTTGAAAGGACTTGTAAATGGGGGAAGAGAGCTCGTGCTTGTTTTCAATATCAAATTGAAAAGATATAAAACTAAGTACTTCCATGATTTTATTTGTTAATCATGACAAACCACATGAAATTTATGTGATTCTTTTTCGTGGGTAAATAAGATACATATAAGTATACGTATATCAGACTTTATATGGCCCTTTTCTGGCACATGTTTACAAGTTAAATGTCATGCAGAAGCATGTCCTGTGGCTTATATCTCAATAGAATCGACCCACTGTTATTTCCCAACATGTCTCTAAGGGAGTGTTCATTCATTAGTTACAGGGGGGGGGGGCACAAACAAATTTAGACCCCTCCTCTGAGGGGGCGGGCATAAAAAATTCTTACCCCTCTTGAGTGGGGGCGTAAAAGATTATGCCCCTTTTTAGCAAAAAGGCTCGCGTGTTACTATAGTTTAAGGGGGGGGGGTCCAATTTGTTTCAGTGCCTTCAGCAAGGGGGGGGGCACGTAATATTGCATATGCTCGAGGGGGGTGTAAAACATTTCCGCACCTCTGTGCAAAATCTCACCATCCCCCCTATAATCAATAAATGAACACTCCCTAAAAATGATTTTCCTCTGTGGTTCCCTCCCCCTGTGGTGAGAGCACCTGCCACATTTACATCTTGCACACGGCACTGCTGCATTGTCATCTCTACCACAGCATTAGTGCTCTTGAAATCTGTATCCAGACTTATTTACTTTTCCTCCAACAGACAAATTGACAGGCATTGTTGCACACAATGGATTCCCTGGAAACCAAAAAAACTTTGAATAGCATAACTCCATTGTCTTTTGATAATACTGAAGACAATATGACGGCTTCATATGATTCAACATATATGATCATCTATTCAGCAGCAGCTATTACAGGGATTACTATGTGTGTAATCGGGACAATATTGAACAGTCTTGTTATCATTGTGATAATGTATGGCTCTCTGATGAGGACCTCAGTCTTCATGATCCTGCTGCTGATCCTGGCTGTTTTTGATAATCTAACATTGTGGTCTGTTACCTTAATAGAAAATGACATACATGGCTTGCTTCCTTTTTCCTCCTCACAGTGGTCTTGCTGTTTCATCTTATTTACCTTTTACACTGTAATTAACGTTTCTTCATGGTTAATTGTACTGATTGCAGCTGAACGAACCATAGTCGTATTCTGGCCATTGGAAGCCCACATTTACTGTTCAAGAAGGAAATTGATTTTTACTATTTTAATAATGATTATTACTATGAGCATTATTGCTTCTCCACTCCTTTTCAGTTGTAACATCAGCCAAGAGAATGGACGGTATCTTTGTAACTCATTTGGATCAGGATCTCTGTTTGAAACAATATATTCGATTTTCTTAGGATTTGTGTACTGCATCATCCCTTTCTGTCTCATCTCTGTCTTAAATGTACTCACACTGAAAAAGATTTATTCAAAGAGAAAGTTCAGAGCCCGACATCAGACATCTCAACAAGGAAAATCTGCCAGTATGAACAATGGTTTGACCATCACAATGTGTGCTGTTTGCATTGTGTTTGTGGTGACTACTTTACCTGGACGACTCCTTATCATCATCCGTACAATCAGAGAGTATCTTGGAATGGACACCACCAACCATAATAGATCACTCTTGATTGTACATAAAGTTGCTTATATAAATCACAGCATTAATTTCTTGCTCTATTGCATGACTGGATCTATATTTAGGCAGACATTGATTCGTCTTCTGAGATCTTGCAGAGTAAGACAGTTAGCGAAACCAACTGGAGAGTCAGCTCCAACAGTAGACTTACATATCTGATTATCTCTTCCTATTGATCATAAAAGGATTTTCATTAAAATATCCAAGTGTAAAGTCAACATAGATCACGTTGATGCAGAGTTTATAAATTCCTCTGTTCACCGATGTACCGCAGTATGATTCTAAAACCAGTACACTGAAAATCCATAGATTGAAAGGGTTAGTCAGTACAGACTAACCCAGGTTGGTCATATGAGTGTTAGTCACAATGGCAAAGTTATATTCAAAAATGACCAAGGGGTCAGTCAGTAGTGGCTAACCTAGGTCCATCATTGGTGTGTTGTATTTGTATGCCACTAGTTGGGGCCACCTGTGATGACCACTCAGTGGCTCCCCCTGGAACTAAAAAGACTAAGGTGGGTTGGTCAGTAGTGACCAACCTGGCAATAATAACTAATCTAGGTTGGTGGTATAAGAATGACTAACTAGGTTGGGCACTAGTGACTGAGAGGTTGGGCTTATAGGGAGCCTAGGAATATCAGTGTATATGGTACAATGGAATATGTTGTAATACAGCATGGTTTGTCTGTATTAAAGGCACAATTGCATTATATGACATACAGATCCCAGCTGCCTTTTGATTAATCTAACCTTTGAACTGTTTTAAGGATTGTATTGTAGACCCTTTCTACCAAATATTTAGATAGTTCATAAATGTGTTCTTGTGAATCCCTTCATCCTAGCAAAGTCCAGAGATTATAATTGTGACATTGTAGGGGAGAGAATACAGATAACTACACAACCTTAATCACATTAAATTGTGTAGGCCTGTGCAATCCCTTTGACACTATCGACTATACTCCCCTATTACTTGAGAAAGTATTAAAGAATAGATAATAACACCCAAGCTGCCCACGACCTCACAGATAGTAGTCAATGTACACTAGCTTAATCTGGTGATCATTGGGTACTTCAGGGGGTCTCCCAAGGCTCAAGGACCATTCTTATTCTATGTTACATTAGTTGCCTCTACATGTGAAGACTCTTTGCCAATGATACAGTCATGCATAAATCTCAATGGGATGTGTATAGGTAGGCAAGAGTGTTTTGAGGGGTGTAATGATGTAGTCCTTGATCCCTATGATCAGTTTGTTATTGAAGGGGGTTTGTGTTTCAAGGGCAATTCTGTGAGTTTGGATCAACCAAATGCACTATTAAAGCCTTCATGATAAATGTTTGCCTTGTTAGAAGAGATCTCCAGATAGCCCCTGGCTCTCTTTCCTTCTCTTTCCGCCATCCCATTCATTTCCCCCTTCTCTCCTCTCCACCCAGTGTAAATTATTGACCGTGGTATCAATATTCTTTATGGTCTCATCTCAGGTCCTGAAGCTGGGCTATTCATCTCAACTCTGAGATAGAGAAGACTTGTTTATGGGGCTTTTCATATAGTCATGGATCCTGCTGGGAAGATGGTGCTAAAATTGTATAAACGTATTTCATGACTCCTAACATGGGAACTGGATAGCGGTGTATGGTTAGGCCAAATAAAAGAAAAGGTATGTTTCAGGTTACCCGACCCTACCTAGCAAAACAGGGCCGACCCTAGAAATTTTTATCCAATTTTGAAAAAAATTAAGTATATTTTAAGTAATTATCGGCTATTTCAGAGTCAATTTGATAGTCTGTGAGTCGACGTCGTTGTTGGCGAGTCATCAATGAAGTTTGAGAGTCAATTTTTGGGTACTTTTCAGGCTATGGGATCAATCTGTCTTTATAAAACAATTTTGGGGCTATTTCATAGTCAATTTGATAGTCCATGAGTCAACAACGGTGTCTGCGAGTCAGCGCTGAAGTTTGCCAATTAATTTGTGGATACTTTTCAGGCCAGAGTAAAAAAAAAAAAGATTAAAAAAAAAAAAAATCCGACCTACCCTACCTAGATTTTCAGGCTATGTAACCTGAAACACACCTCTCTTTTTTTGGCCTTATGATAAACATAGATGCATCATGAACAATGATTACATCAAAGTAGGCATGTGCTGAACAACTTGCTGATGTAGGTACAGCAGTCATGGGCCCCATTCCTGGGCCTGTATGCGCCATAGTGCTAAATAACCCATATGAAAGAATTAATTACTCAGCGATGAGACATCTTACAATATCAAATGACACATCAAAGGAGAGAGGAAGACTGTACGTATCTTTTTCTTTCTCACCTATTCGTAGCTGCCAGGGCAATGAGTACTGGGAAATAAATTGGTGAAATAAATACAACTACACTACAGACAGGTAGATTAGAATGTTTTTTATAGGGGAGGCACTGGTGCTACCTTCACAGAAAAGGGAGTCCATCATGGAAATTATCATTTTGTGTTTGTGGGACCTTATAAATACATGTGGACTCTCCTGACTGAGCAGATTTTGTAGATGAAGGTGCCAATTAACCCTTTAAGGCCCCTGTTCATAAGAATTACAACAAGAAATATGATATTCATGTGATAGTTTGAATGAGGGTCTGTACTGAAGGTCTCAAAGAAAAACATTCTGAAAACATCTACTTAATCAAGGACATATCCTCTAAATGAGAGTAATATCTCAACAGCACACAGCATGATATGTCCAGCCAAAGACACTCCAGTAGTAGCCAGAGCAGCCACACTGCAGCAGAGGTAGAGTAGTGGAAAGCGAGAGGTGAATTCTCCCTACATTTTATGTTTAGAAAGTTATAGAAAATAGTCTATCGGTGATAGGTGCATAATGTTTGCAGTTCTGGATTCTACTTGATCCTCTCATCATAGTGTAGGATACATGATGTCATCTAACAGTTTCCGGAAAATCCGCTGTCCAACCTACTCAAAGTTAAACTTATGTGATCCCATACAGACATATTATCGCCTTAAAACAGTTCCATACTCCTTACGGTTAGAATGCACGTGCAGCTCACCAGCATTCTAACCATAATCTTGATAATTTTATCATAATCTTAATCTACAATCTTAGTGTAAGGGTGTTTAAAGGTTGTCGATTTTTTTTTAATTTTAAAGGTTTTTAAAGATTATGTTAGAACTTCTGTCCGTGCCCTCACATGAGCTACACCCGACGAGCCTTTATATCCTGCACTCAGATTTCCCCAATATTACAACAGTTAGTTTGTGCATAATAATATCTACTGTATAACAGTAAAAACAATTAGAAAATTGCTGATTGTAATGACCAGAACAGAGCAGGGATCACAGAGAAATCATTGATATGATTATAACTTAAAGACCATGATTTGAATAGCTATTCATAACCATTACATGTAAATAGATCACATCAGGCTCAGTCCTACCAGTTTGATGCAGTTGCGTTTCTGCACGTCACGTTTCTGCTCGGTTTCTGCTCGGCCCCAAAAATGGGGAGGGGGGCAAGTTGTTCTATATGCATACAGTAACACTACCTGCTATTTGCCTTGCCTAAAAAATGTTGCTCCCCCCACCCCTCCCCCTACGCCAGTGTACATTGCTACCATCTTCATAATATGAAGCATATTGAATAACAATGTATACATGCACATCACAAGATGTTGCAGGATCTTTATCTCCCTTCCTCTTCCTAACAATGGCTTTATCTATCTCTATCCTGCTATATTCTATTTATCCATCCATCTTGTACAGAAATCCATAGAGCCCATTACACAGAGAATGAAATATGTGCAGTTCTTCCGTAAGATTGATAAGAAGCTATTAATTCTGGCTTAGTATCTCATCAGGTATGATGTCGGTTCAGTAGGCCCCAGCAGAATGGATAAATCCCGGGGAAATCTAATTAGACTTTTTTTTATTGAAGTAATACTAGTGGGCTAGTTGTTGTTGGTAGCTGCTCAGCCATAAGCCCAGACCTCACCAAGTAATGTTCCCACATTAGTAGTGGAGCCTGATTCTTTTTAATACTCACTGTGCTACAGATGGAGAATATCAAGAGCCAATAATCATCATGATAAACATCAATATCTAAATTAATAAAGAAAAAAAAATCAATTTGAATTCTGTTTGTGCAGAGGGTCGGCTTGAATAAAACAAAATAATGTAAAGCTGTAGTCTGTTGAACCTCAACCAACATAAATAACCAAGAAAAATGTTAGCAACAGTGTAAATGGTAAACACCAATATTGGATAAATCCACAGTGATGAGCATTGATGGATGCCATAATGTGCATATAATGTTTTATTGTGGTACCAAACCTGACACCTTTATCATCAAAGACCCAGGACCAGCTGAAATTAATCCCAATACCTACAAATCTAGATCCCCTAATTGATAAGTGCAGATCTCATTGATGCTTAGTAATGTATGTTAAAGGCATATTCAACTTAATTAGTGCACAGTGGGCTTCATACACAGAGAGAAGAAGTAGAATCACTGTAACACCCAAATGGGAGTCCAGACTCGATCACTGAGGTAACTCTCCCTGGGACTCTAAAGTGACTCCCTAATATTAGGGAGTCCAACTGTGATGACACCGCTCATGTTGAGAGTCAAAGAGACCTGACTCTATTTCAAAGGAGAGTCAGCCAGATTTGACTCTATATATCATTAGAGTCAAACATCAATGACTCGATTTGAAATGGAGTCAAATTTATTTGACTCTTGAGATGATTGGTGTTAGCACAGTTGGACTCCCTAATAGCAGGGAGTCACTTTAGAATCCTGGGGAGAGTAACCTCCGTGATCTAGTCCAGACTCTTATTTGGGAGTCACAGTGATTCTACTTTTTATTTTCCATAAAACCCTGCCCATACATACTGTAGCATTATATCATAATATTATCTATGTGGCCCAATATTACATGGCTCTATATAACAGAACATTTATGTTATGTGCTTTATGATAAATACAATTATTTGATCATTGGAATAGATAGCCCGAGATTTTTGAAAGAAAATAACAAAACACACTGCTAATGATCTTTGAATTTTTATTTGAAATAAAAGTATTTCTGCATCATAGCATATCATGGATGTTTATTATCATTTATTATCATTTGGCGAAGGTGATACATTGAAACAAAGAGAGAGCCGCATACTATGGTGATAAATATTCCTGTATTGTCCCTGTCCACCTGCAGGAAAGTAGTTCGCCCTAATTATCAGCCAATCAGAGAAGGGGCCAGTGACACATATACATGTACTAAATATGGTCTGTAATTCAGCACCTCCACATACACACCTCTACCACTTATTGCCCCAATTGGTCAGCCCCATTCACCTGTAAACACGCACCTGCCTTGGCCCTTGACTTAATCACCCTCCCTCCACACCACTACATCAACGACCCTACAGTCCAACATAGGGGAGTAGTAATTATTAAACACAGAGGAGGGGTTGGTATATTTGAGTGGAGAGGGGGAGAAAAGGTTCACCTTTTTACAGGGGGATCAGAAAAATATCACCCCTTTTCTGCAATACAAAAATCCCAGACAATGGTTCAAGAAGGTATATGGTTGGGAATGGGGCGGGTCAGACTACTTGCTCCCCAACCCCCTTTGATAATAATGACCACTCCCTAGCTTCCCGACATTGTTTGACTGGTGTTTACATGCGAACACAGGCAAACCAATAAGGGCAATACGCTGGGAGAAGTAGTTCCCCCTGTGTTGCCAAAATGACCTTCTAATTTCAATTTTGGTCAGCCAAATGATAATAAATCCACAAACATACTCGTCCCCAATACAAGTTGTATTGGAGACTCGTATGTTAGTGTGTATTTCTTTGACCTATGAGAATACTAAACTGCTCCGTCATGGGCATAGCTGGCACTCCCAGCCTGGTATCTACCAGCTCGGCCGGGTGGACACGGGTGGGCGGGTCTGACTGCTCTAAGAACGAGGTGTTATAACAATGACCTGTCACGACATGTAGTAGGGAGCCAGCCCTACTCTTCAGGCTGGTACCATGGCCCGCATATACTAGACAGGCTGTCCCGTGTAGGGACAGGCTTCTTAGCTATAGCAGAATGAGGGACTGACAGTCACGCTCGTGCGCACAAACCGGAAGCTGTCGGTCATATGTAAACATGGGCTTAGTGAGAATATTTAGAGCATGAATTTACACCAAACTAAGTATAGCGAGTCTTCTTTATGTTCATCTCTAGCAGTTGACAACGAATCAGAACCCAATATGATAAAATGAATGATCGGCAGCTGTTTATAGAGAGCCCCACGGAGGTGCCTGATATGCAGTCCGCCATGTTGTTTTTGGCCATGCCCGCTTATGAACGACACCGTATAGATTTTTGAAATGGCCTTTTCACTTATAAAAAAACATCTTAGCTCAACCAAATTCATAGGGTAGCGAGATAAAGGGTTATGCTTGTCAGTAAAATTTGTTTTAGGGAAATTCATTAAGAAATAAAGGCATGGGACGTGCGCGGGGGGTGCCCGCGCACAATCGACAGAAGCCCCTATGGTATGGAGCCTCTCCCCAGTGAACCTAGTGAGCGCCTGGGAGAGACCGCCCGCCTCTCTAGCATATACATGAATACAGTGGGAGCTCTGCTGACTGGATGGGACTCCCTACGTATATAGGGTGAATTACATTTAGCTGGGGGGGGGCCAATTAAAAGCCAATTAAAATAAAGGTTATATTGTTCTACTTGTGTCTTTTATGTAATTACTACATTCAACATTGTTCCAAAAGGTATTCCTGCCCCTATTCTGCTCACAAAAAGGCTATGGATTCACCAAATTCATAATAGCAACTGTTTAATGGAGCACTAAAGAATTAAATGTGTCTCTTATATACTACAACATATACACAATGATTGAGATGCTGTGATTAGCTGGAAGAGGATATTGGGAAAATATACCTTTCAACCCCAACCATATATATATCCTTGCATCAATGAAACCGTTTCTGCTTATTACCCCCCCCCCCCCCCGACCTAGTAGAATGAGTGTTCCCTTAGTCCTGGGTGCGTGGTTGACCTGTCAAGGTGAGGGGGATTATACAAGAGCATGTGTAGGGCGTCAACAGGGAGTCAAATGCATTTGAACAGTTTTGGTAGTCAATAGGGAGCCGGATACATATGACTCTCTATGGAGTAGTGACTCCCCTATGTGGAGTCATCCAAGCCATAACTCCCGTTCTATTGGAGTCAATGCCAGTTGATTCCATAGCATCCAGGTAGGGAGTCAACTAGCTATGACTCCCTTAGAACAGGAGTCATTATGGAGTTATTATAGAGTCCTGATAATATTGGGGAGTCACTTTAGAGTCCCGGGGAGAGTTACCTCAGTGATCGAGTCTGGACTCCCATTAGGGTGCTACAGTGATTCTACTTCTTCTCTCTGTGTAGCTAGTATTATAAAATACGTTTTAGGAGTTTAATTGCGCTCAAAGTCTGACATATTTCAATTGTATAGACATTTAAAAAAGCCCCAGAAAGGAGGGTGTGTAATAGTAAGGGGATACACGCTAATTATGTTGAACAGGGTAATAATATTATATTACATTTGTATTTGAAAACGTAACATATGAAATATACTGGAATGACACACAGACACTGTCTATTGGAGTTGGACCTGTGCGAATACACTGGCCTATTTATTAGAGGAAAAGGGTTTCTCCAGCAGGGATAGTATCCATGGGCAGGTTACGGGACCTCAATGACCTGCCTGCTTGGTAACAGTACATGTATCCAAACCCCACGATTTCCCCCAGGTAGAGGGCAGGGGGAGCCACCAGCTGGTCTAAGTATTGTGGCAATAACCACCTGCCACTTATAAGAGAGAGCCCTCTGTCTTGGTCATGAGAACTTTGTAGGCACGGTGGGTTAGCTCTTGGGTTAGCCTTTGAGCTATATATATATATATATATATCATAAACTCCATATAGCGCACTTGTTGAAATAGAAAACTCCCCTGTGTAGGTATATCCATCTATTGAATAAGGTGCTGCTATCTGGCACCAGATTGCTCTTACTTAATAAGGTGTGAAAACTCAAGGATATTCACACCCATATACACCACTCTGCATGTTAGCTTTGATCAACATATAGGCACATAGTCAATAACTCTGAAAACTTTAAAAGTGTGACAATGTTGGACGTACTCACTCCTTGTTAGTATGATGTTGAAATCTGAGCGGATTAACTTAGCATCATATCTTCAGTGATAACACTATACTTGACTGACAAGCACAGTAGAACACTTTACACTTGAACAATGGAGTGGAAGGGACAGCTGCACACAAAGGATTTCTCCAGCAGGTTTGGTACAGCCTGGTGGTCGGACCTCACTGTAGGTTGAGCAAGCACGGGCTCCATTCCCAGGCCGGCATGTGTCACAGTGCTAGACGAACAAAATGTAATGACTGATATCTCAGCCATCTTACAGTATCAAATGCCATATCAGCAGAAAAAGGAAGAAGATATCCTTCTATATCGATCTGCCTGAATCTGTCTAGCTGATAGATCATGAGAATTAGATTGGTAAAGTATAATTATGCAACTGTGCTGCCTACTATCATATTGGAACGGTTTCTATGGGGGCAGGCAATGGAGCTACATGAACAGAAAAGGGGGTTAATCTACTGACACGTTATCTAAACAGATGATACCTCTAATACACTGATTCTGTTGACTGTAGAGATTTGATAGGTATCTTATCGTAATCGATGTGATAATATTTGGTATCTAAATCATGCTAGACAGCAATACATTGATTTTTACTAGCGATTTATGCATACAAATATCACCCAAAACCCAGCAAGAACCACACCCACTAGGTGGAATGGAGACATCCGAGTAACAATATCTTGGTTTTGTTTGAAAACATGCTGGCGAAAATTGGCTAGAGACATTCTCCTGGGACTTAGGAATAAACCGAATAGCAAGTAATTGCCAAGCATATTTATAGTTTATGTAAAGGAACTTCCGGGAAAACTCTTATGGAAAGGTAAAACAAGCTTTTGGTAAAGGAAAAATGTGTTTTTCATGACTTGTCCTATGATTTTGGACACCTTCCCTTCCTGCCCTACCATGACCTGGCCCACTCAGCCAGGCCCTTGGACCCTACTCTGACTGGGTTGCCGGGAGCATTTTTTTTTTTTTTTTTGAGTTTGTAAGTGTGTATTTATTTCAATATATGATTTTCAAATACAACAGACATCAAAAATTGTATATGACAGTCAATGTATAGTAATATGACAATGCTGTAAAGTGTAAGGTAATGCTCATACATGAGGCATAAGGGCACTCAAGATAGAGACCGGGTTCTGCTAAGGCAGGTTTGGCTCTGATAAAGTTCATCTGTAGAAAAGGTTACAAGTTCCTTTTAATTGTGCATACAGGGCATAATTGCAAACTCACTTGTTTTTGTTTTTATTGTTTTTTTCTCTTTGGGCCATCATAACATTGGCCTTTTTTCTGTTATCAATACATTATATGATCATAGTAACATGTTTGTCAGACGGCATGACAATTCTGGTAGTACATAATTAGCATGGGTTGTGCAAAAACTAGTGACATTTGTGACATATGTCACTTACTATAGGTTTAGTACAAGGTATACAATGCTGAGGCCCAAAAGTGGCCGGCATTCATTACATTATAGGGGTTAGTACGTTTTATATATGTGTTCCAGACCACAACTGATACAATGAGTGCACTCAGTGTATTGACAGCAATACAGTACAATGCAATATAGAATAAATACAATAGAATATGATAATAATAGATGGAGCATGTTGTGTTCTATTAATTGTGACTATCGCTATGTCTTACTGCGCCACCTTTTATCGGACATGGCCCTTATGAAAGGTTTGGCCATGGCCCGGAAACCCTCTTTGCTGCCATTCAATCTGCAACAAGGAGGGAGTTTATTCCAGAGATCCACTGCTCTATACAGTGGACACTTTCGGTAGCTCAACTTTATATCCGCTGGATATACAAGTTCTGCGGTATCAGTTGATCGGGTTCGTCTTCCAGTTGTATTGGTCATTTTGAGAATTATACCAAAATCTTCAGGCCTGTGCACACCAGAGTAGAGGTAGCGGTGGACAAGCATAACCAACTGTAAGTCAAACCTGACATCTAAGTAGTCTGTCGCACAAACCTCATGCATACCCGCAACCGGGTGTCTGAGATTTGTACGGAGACAGACTCTCAAGCATCTATTTTGAACACGTTGTAAGCGTAGTTGTATGGCACTAGTTAGACCATTGTAAAGATAGCCACAATAATCAATGACAGGTAGTATGGTCTGCTTGTAGATTAGGCATGCTGTTTTAGTAGGCATCATTTTCCTGATTTTACACAACAAATATAGCCTCAGGCTGACTGTACTTATTGTTTTACCCACGGTCTTGTCAAAATTAACCCTTTAAGGGCCGCTGCTGCCTCTGGGCAGCATTTAAAATACTCTTGAAAAACCGCTGCTGCCATAGGGCAGCAAAATTGCTACCCTAGGGCAGCAATACCACTAAGTTACAGCTCCTGCTATGAAACAAATAATAAGAATTTTTGAATGAATCCAAAACTATTTAACATGAATACAACATCCCCTTGTCAAAAATGTGTAAATTCTGTCCCCAGTACAAGTTATTTTACTCCTTATCCACTGTCCCAGGGAGCACATACTTGCAAGTTGCATATTTCCATGGCATAGGGCCGGTGGTTAAGTCCCAAATGACATTTTTCAACGCCAGCAGGGAAAGGGTTAAGGTCTTTATCTATGGTTACTCCCAGATATTCATATTCATCACAGGTTTTTAATAAGCTACCGCCCATATTGATATTAAGGGGTGGGTCATGTTTTCGAGCATTAAACATCATAACTTGTGTTTTATCCGTGTTAATGCTGAGGCCACTTTCAGTGAACCACTTATAGACCCTTGTGGCATCACCCTGCAATAAGCTCTCAGCAATGCATGCTGATTTATGTTTGACATAAAACACCACATCATCAGCATACATAGACACCTGGCAGTTCTTGAGTACATCAGGAAGGGTGTTAATATAACAGATGAATAATAGCGGTCCCAATATGGAGCCCTGGGGTACACCGAAGGGAACTGACAGAATAGATGAAGTATGGTCATTACATATAACACGTTGATGTCTTCTAGAAAGATATGCAGTTAACCAATTTGTATAAACCTCAGGTAGACCCAATAGCCGTAGACGAGTAATCAGTTCGCCATGGTGGATTGAGTCAAAAGCTTTCCTGACGTCTAGGAAGCAGGCAGCTACAGCCTCATCCCTGTCCTTGGCTTTATAAAGGTTGTTGACAAGGTTGAAGACTGCATCACCTGTCCCCCTAGACGCCCGGAAACCAAACTGATATTTGGATAGCTTATCATGCTGTTCCAACCAGGCATATATTCTAGTATAGATTACCCTCTCCATGACCTTGCTCGGAGCTGGTAAGAGTGAAATGGGTCTCCAGTTACCAATAGCACGTAGGTTGCCTGACTTGGGGAGGGGGACAACCTTGGCAGTGGACCAGTCTTTAGGAAAAGCAACCTTTTCAAGACAGGTATTTATTATACTAGTTAGCTGGGGGGCAAGGATAAGTAGCGCATCCTTGAGTACCTTAGACGAGATGTGATCAATTCCACTTGATTTATGAGTAACAATGTCTTTTACTATGCTCAGAACCTCCACATATGTGACAGGGGTCACCTCTAGGTGATTTGGGGCAGGAGTGGGTCTAGGCATTTCCGAAACCTTCACCATATCCCCAAGTCCCTCAAAAAGGTTCTTCCCTATATTAGTGAAGAACTCATTGATATATGAAGGAGCTTCTACTCCCATAACAGGTTGATTAGTAATGTGGTGATCAAATGCAATTTGCGTGGTCCCTTCAGATTTTCGACCCAGTAAAACATTTAATTCCCTCCAGAATTTAGAAGGATTGTCCGAGAGCATGTCTAATTTATCCTTAAAGTAGTTGTCTTTGGCATTATTACTATAGATGTTTACAAGTGAGGGCGCAAACAGATTACATCTGTTTGCTAGCCCTCACTTGTTTGAGAAGATACTGGATTTACTATTTTGGAAGGGGTTGTGTTTGGAAACGCATTAGGCATTTGGAGGTGTGTTTGGGATTTATTTCAGAACTGGTGAGGAAATTTGTTTACTTGATGACATAGAGGTTATAAATGACAACAAAGGAATTCCTTCTGTTATAATGGAAACTGATTTTATTAATAATTAAAAGGGCAGCAATCAATTGACTTGGATGAAGATTGATATATTGAAGAGTTCCTAGACTTTCTAAATGTCTAGTGGAATTCCTAGATATAGAGTTTCTAGACCCATTGATGAGTTTAGATACACATGTTGAAGAGTTCCTAAACATGTGGATGAGTTTCCTAGATATGTGGAACAGTTTCTAGATGGGTTTCACGCCCGACTTGTATCCGAAATACCCTCTCATGAAGTCCATATTTAAAGGGCTAGTATGAGTGTTGTGGGGCCCCTAGTCATGTTGTGGAGCCCCTAAACGTGGTATGGAGCCCCTACACGTGTTGTGGAGCCCCTACACGTGTTGTGGGGACCCTAGTCATGTTGTGGAGCCCCTAGGCCTGTTGTGGAGCCCCTAGACGTGTTGTGGGGCCCCTGATCAAGGTTCTGAGTGCTGCGTCCACATGGCCAAGGCTCCCGCTCCTGCGACTCCGGCGACTCCCGCTCCCATGGCTCCAATCTGTGCGACTCCTGCTCGTACCGCTCACGTTCACTGGAAAATATAAAAATTTACATATAAAATGGCAGAAAAAGAACTTTAACTTCTGAAGAACCATGGCCTTTTATTTAAAGTCACTACCGGGTATTTACATGTATTAAACCACAGACAGCTCTATTAACCTTTCTGAGTGATAAATACCGGGTATTTTCATGTATTAAACCACAGACAGCTTTATTAGCCTTTCTGAGTGTTAAATACCGGGTATTTACATGTATCAAACCGCAGACAGCTCTAATAACCGTTCTGGTCATAAACCAAAAATAAACACCCCAATACACATGGCTGGCAATAAATTGAAAATATGAAATCTTGTCTGATTTGGACATGTAAATAGTGCATTTCGATCAGAACTTTTTCAGGGTTTCATTTCTGGCCTCAGCCAAGCCCTAAACAGAGTGGAACATGGGTTTTCGGGGGCATCGCGGTACTCGGAAATTTCATTTCTGATTGACAAATTTAACCCCAGGACACTCAATTTTCAGAATATAACCACAATATCTCGTCCTATAATGCTAGACATCTTGTCAAAGTGCATGGTATATGTAAATGTAATGCCAGACAGTATGAAATAAGCTTACCTTAACATTGAAGTGGTCAACCTGTGAATGTGACTGTCATGTTTTTGGTAGATCTACAGATGGTGTCTCAGGAAAGAGTGGGGGTAGCCAAGTTGTCCACTGCAGTCTAGATCTTGACCTGTCAAAAAAAAGGGTACTTTAATCAATGGTGTTAACCGGGTTAAAATCTACTAACATCAAAGAGACCAGCGCATGTGATTTTTTATCCCTCCCTGGGTCAGCCCATGAGTAGCGAAGGGACACCCCCCCCCCCCTCGCCAAGGGTGAACAATCTACTATTAGCGAAGAGACCAGCGCATGTAATTTTTTATCCCTCTTCGGGTTGAAGGGACCCCCCCCCCCCCCCCAGTTTAACAATCTGCTATTAGCGAAGAGACCAGCGCATGCGATTTTTTATCCCTCCTCCTGTCGGACCATGTACTTTTAGCAAAGGGACCCCCCCCCCCCCCCCCCCGGGTTACCAATCTACTATTAGTGAAGAGACCAGCACTGGTAGATCTATACATCTTATAAAAGTACATGCGGCTTAGTATCAGGTAAACAACTACCGGGGCCCTGTCGCTACATGCGGCTACCATGGAAATGACTTTGGGGACCGTGTCGCTACATTCGCGGCTTTCAGAGAAACGTCTAAGGGTGATTTCCGAGTGGGGGGGGGGGGTCAATTTTTTTTTACTTCATCCCAATACACACGACTGGCAATAAATTGAAAACATGAAATCTTGTCCGATTTGGACATGTAAATAGTGCATTTCGATCAGAATTTTGTCAGGGTTTCATTTCTGGCCTCAGCCAAGCCCTAAACAGAGTGGAACACGGGTTTTCGGGGGCATCGCGGTACTCGGAAATTCTACTTTTTGATTGACAAATTTAACCCCAGGACACTCAATTTTCAGAATATAACCACAATATCTCGTCCTACAATGCTAGACATCTTGTCAAAGTGCATGGTATATGTAAATGTAATGCCAGACAGTATGAAATAAGCTTACCTTAACATTGAAGTGGTCAACCTGTGAATGTGACTGTCATGTTTTTGGTAGATCTACAGATGGTGTCTCAGGAAAGAGTGGGGGTAGCCAAGTTGTCCACTGCAGTCTAGATCTTGACCTGTCAAAAAAAAGGGTACTTTAATCAATGGTGTTAACCGGGTTAAAATCTACTAACATCAAAGAGACCAGCGCATGTGATTTTTTATCCCTCCCTGGGTCAGCCCATGAGTAGCGAAGGGACACCCCCCCCCCCTCGCCAAGGGTGAACAATCTACTATTAGCGAAGAGACCAGCGCATGTAATTTTTTATCCCTCTTCGGGTTGAAGGGACCCCCCCCCCCCCCAGTTTAACAATCTGCTATTAGCGAAGAGACCAGCGCATGCGATTTTTTATCCCTCCTCCTGTCGGACCATGTACTTTTAGCAAAGGGACCCCCCCCCCCCCCCCCCCGGGTTACCAATCTACTATTAGTGAAGAGACCAGCACTGGTAGATCTATACATCTTATAAAAGTACATGCGGCTTAGTATCAGGTAAACAACTACCGGGGCCCTGTCGCTACATGCGGCTACCATGGAAATGACTTTGGGGACCGTGTCGCTACATTCGCGGCTTTCAGAGAAACGTCTAAGGGTGATTTCCGAGTGGGGGGGGGGGGTCAATTTTTTTTTACTTCATCCCAATACACACGACTGGCAATAAATTGAAAACATGAAATCTTGTCCGATTTGGACATGTAAATAGTGCATTTCGATCAGAATTTTGTCAGGGTTTCATTTCTGGCCTCAGCCAAGCCCTAAACAGAGTGGAACACGGGTTTTCGGGGGCATCGCGGTACTCGGAAATTCTACTTTTTGATTGACAAATTTAACCCCAGGACACTCAATTTTCAGAATATAACCACAATATCTCGTCCTACAATGCTAGACATCTTGTCAAAGTGCATGGTATATGTAAATGTAATGCCAGACAGTATGAAATAAGCTTACCTTAACATTGAAGTGGTCAACCTGTGAATGTGACTGTCATGTTTTTGGTAGATCTACAGATGGTGTCTCAGGAAAGAGTGGGGGTAGCCAAGTTGTCCACTGCAGTCTAGATCTTGACCTGTCAAAAAAAAGGGTACTTTAATCAATGGTGTTAACCGGGTTAAAATCTACTAACATCAAAGAGACCAGCGCATGTGATTTTTTATCCCTCCCTGGGTCAGCCCATGAGTAGCGAAGGGACACCCCCCCCCCTCGCCAAGGGTGAACAATCTACTATTAGCGAAGAGACCAGCGCATGTAATTTTTTATCCCTCTTCGGGTTGAAGGGACCCCACCCCCCCTGTTTAACAATCTGCTATTAGCGAAGAGACCAGCGCATGCGATTTTTTATCCCTCCTCCTGTCGGACCATGTACTTTTAGCAAAGGGACCCCCCCCCCCCCCGGGTTACCAATCTACTATTAGTGAAGAGACCAGCACTGGTAGATCTATACATCTTATAAAAGTACATGCGGCTTAGTATCAGGTAAACAACTACCGGGGCCCTGTCGCTACATGCGGCTACCATGGAAATGACTTTGGGGACCGTGTCGCTACATTCGCGGCTTTCAGAGAAACGTCTAAGGGTGATTTCCGAGTGGGGGGGGGGGTCAATTTTTTTTTAACTTCATCCCAATACACACGACTGGCAATAAATTGAAAACATGAAATCTTGTCCGATTTGGACATGTAAATAGTGCGTTTCGATCAGAATTTTGTCAGGGTTTCATTTCTGGCCTCAGCCAAGCCCTAAACAGAGTGGAACACGGGTTTTCGGGGGCATCGCGGTACTCGGAAATTCTACTTTTTGATTGACAAATTTAACCCCAGGACACTCAATTTTCAGAATATAACCACAATATCTCGTCCTATAATGCTAGACATCTTGTCAAAGTGCATGGTATATGTAAATGTAATGCCAGACAGTATGAAATAAGCTTACCTTAACATTGAAGTGGTCAACCTGTGAATGTGACTGTCATGTTTTTGGTAGATCTACAGATGGTGTCTCAGGAAAGAGTGGGGGTAGCCAAGTTGTCCACTGCAGTCTAGATCTTGACCTGTCAAAAGAAGGGTACTTTAATCAATGGTGTTAACCGGGTTAAAATCTACTAACATCAAAGAGACCAGCGCATGTGATTTTTTATCCCTCCCTGGGTCAGCCCATGAGTAGCGAAGGGACACCCCCCCCCTCGCCAAGGGTGAACAATCTACTATTAGCGAAGAGACCAGCGCATGTAATTTTTTATCCCTCTTCGGGTTGAAGGGACCCCACCCCCCAAGTTTAACAATCTGCTATTAGCGAAGAGACCAGCGCATGCGATTTTTTATCCCTCCTCCTGTCGGACCATGTACTTTTAGCAAAGGGACCCCCCCCCCCGGGTTACCAATCTACTATTAGTGAAGAGACCAGCACTGGTAGATCTATACATCTTATAAAAGTACATGCGGCTTAGTATCAGGTAAACAACTACCGGGGCCCTGTCGCTACATGCGGCTACCATGGAAATGACTTTGGGGACCGTGTCGCTACATTCGCGGCTTTCAGAGAAACGACTAAGGGTGATTTCCGAGTGGGGGGGGGGGGGTCAATTTTTTTTTACTTCACCCCAATACACACGACTGGCAATAAATTGAAAACATGAAATCTTGTCCGATTTGGACATGTAAATAGTGCATTTCGATCAGAATTTTGTCAGGGTTTCATTTCTGGCCTCAGCCAAGCCCTAAACAGAGTGGAACACGGGTTTTCGGGGGCATCGCGGTACTCGGAAATTCTACTTTTTGATTGACAAATTTAACCCCAGGACACTCAATTTTCAGAATATAACCACAATATCTCGTCCTATAATGCTAGACATCTTGTCAAAGTGCATGGTATATGTAAATGTAATGCCAGACAGTATGAAATAAGCTTACCTTAACATTGAAGTGGTCAACCTGTGAATGTGACTGTCATGTTTTTGGTAGATCTACAGATGGTGTCTCAGGAAAGAGTGGGGGTAGCCAAGTTGTCCACTGCAGTCTAGATCTTGACCTGTCAAAAAAAAGGGTACTTTAATCAATGGTGTTAACAGGGTTAAAATCTACTAACATCAAAGAGACCAGCGCATGTGATTTTTTATCCCTCCCTGGGTCAGCCCATGAGTAGCGAAGGGACACCCCCCCCCCTCGCCAAGGGTGAACAATCTACTATTAGCGAAGAGACCAGCGCATGTAATTTTTTATCCCTCTTCGGGTTGAAGGGACCCCCCCCCCCCCCCCCAGTTTAACAATCTGCTATTAGCGAAGAGACCAGCGCATGCGATTTTTTATCCCTCCTCGGGTCGGACCATGTACTTTAAGCGAAGGGACCCCCCCCCCCCCAAGGGTTACCAATCTACTATTAGTGAAGAGACCAGCACTGGTAGATCTATACATCTAATAAAAGTACATGCGGCTTAGTATCAGGTAAACAACTACCGGGGCCCTGTCGCTACATGCGGCTACCATGGAAATGACTTTGGGGACTGTGTCGCTACATACGCGGCTTTCAGAGAAACGACTAAGGGTATTTTCCGAGTGGGGGGGGGGGGGGGCAATTTTTTTTTTGCTTCAAGGCTCTGAACCAGATGTTTGTCAAACACATGCGGCTTTCAGGGTAATGACTAAGGGTGATTTCCGAGTGGGGGGGGGGTCAATTTTTTTTTGCTTCACCCCAATACACATGACTGGCAATAAATTGAAAACATGAAATCTTGTCTGATTTGGACATGTAAATAGTGCATTTCGATTAGAATTTTGTCAGGGTTTCATTTCTGGCCTCACCTAAGCCCTAAACAGAGTGGAACACGCTTTTAACGAACATCGCGGTACTCGGAAATTCAACTTTTTGATTGACAATTCAACCCTAGAAACATTAATTTTCTCAGCAATCACTGGGTCAATGTTGATGCCGTTTGGAGGCAGTGACCCAGGGGTAATTTAGGGGACTCGGTGAATTTTTCAAAATTTTAGGACGATTTTTTTTTTTCCCCCCATTTTCCCATTGGATTCAAGCACAAACACGCACATTGCGATGGTCTATTGCTCAAAAAGTACTTGGCAGATCTTCATGCCGTTTGGAGGGAACAATGTTTGTGAAATATGGGAGACTCGCTGAATTTTTCAGAATTTTTTGAACATTTTTTTTTTTTTTCATTTTCCCATTGCTTTCTACACTCGGTCAACAACATTTCGGAGACATATTCAACCCCAGCACTCACAAACAAAGTCAAATTTCACAAAAAGTAGGGGGGATGGAGGGCTGACACACCAGGGCCTAATAAAGCTGACATTTCTGCATCTAACGAGCCTAATAAGGTGAATATTGGTTGAGATTTACCTTTGAAATGAGCCATTTTCAAGAAATTTGATTCAAGTTGAGAAATGACAGTCCGGTAGGGCGGTATGTCTCGGTCTCCAAGCATATGCTTTGCAATGTTATACTACTAAGCCTCTGCTCGGAGAGTTCAGCGCCGATCAGCTGATCGTTGACCTATATTCAGATTGAGACGATTTTTTTTTTTTTCATTGCCATCGTTTGGGGGTTAAAATAAATCATATTTAATGGAAACAAAACCTAAACTGCACAAAACATCCTATATTTACACGTACAATAGCTGAAGTAGGCCTTAGCCCCCCAGAAAATTTGGTTGAGCCTCTCTTAGTTGATAGATCGGCGAAAATTGAGACCGCCCGGCTTGCGCTTGACAGTGGCAGGCCGCGAGAGGTTTCTTCACATTCCCCGAATAATAAAATGGTCGTTTTCAGCTTTAAAATCGAGATATATTGAAAAAAAAGTAGCGCACGCCAGAGAAAAGATCCTATATTTAGACACCTGATAGCTGAATTAGGCCCTACCCCCCCAGAAAATTTGGTTGAAGCATTTTCAAACAGGGGCGCCCTGCCACGCTGTCATTTTCCAACGTCTATCATTTGATCATTGACTCTGTTTTTTGGTCTTTGGTAAGTTTAGAGCCCGGTCTTTGTCATTTTGCGAAATAACCCGGCTACTGAGCTGTCCGCAATTTCAACCCCCATAAGAGAGGAGCCTAATCTATCAATGACAACAAAAATTGCGGACTTACCTTGCATATTTGAGCTGTAATCCATGATTTCACTGAATTGTGAAGCGTGTCATCGTCCCTCGGCGTCCCCTGTCCGCCATTTTGAATCTCGCGAGATCCCGTGAATCCGGGAGATGGCCATATTTTGTTTACATTGTCGTCGCATCGAACGATAGTTAAAGTCAGAATTATGGCACAATACGATTAAATATGGATGTCATCGCTATGCTAGATAGAAAGCCACCATTATAAATGTATTATGGAACTATTTTCAGGCCAAAATAAAAATAAAACATATGATCGATCGGTTGTCGTCGAACGGGAAACCTTTTCTCAAGAATCCGACGAGTCAAGTTTCGGCGACTTAACTTGGCCGAAAATCAATCAATCCTCCTTAATTTGGCCATGTAAGTAGTAAATTATTGCGGATTATCAAAGAATAATATGTTTTCTTTAAGTTGTCAGCTTTTAAGGCAGGAGAAACAATGATAAGTCGTGGAAAATGGACTTCAAGCGAGACGAGTCAGTGAACTCGCTGACTCGCCTGTAAAAAAGTCAACTTCGAGGAAGGTTATTATTGTAATCTGTTAAATTAAATCCCTCAGTTTTTTGGCTCTCTCAAAAAGGTGGTCGCGCTTGATGGCCAATGTCCCCAGCCGATATCTTATCTAGGTCATTCTATTACGAGACCAAAGGTGGCATCTGAAAGGGACAGTAGTCTCTGTTTGTGTACAATTTACACTCTCCAAACATAGTGCTGGTTTATTATAGTGCCTATCTGACAAATCAGGGGCTCTGCCCCTGAACCCCCTAATTTTTATGTATCAAACCCCCAACTCTGAATTAATCAGAGACTACTTTTGTAGGGCTATATCTCAGTTGACCCAGTTCTACTTGACCTACTTCGGCTGGGGACATTGGTATTGAGTGTTTTCCAAAAAGGTCTATGTTCTGAGCTCTGTTTTTACAGTATTCATACATTAATTGGTTCCGCTCATAAATTAGTTCCAGGATGTCTTTGCTCATCCACGGTTTCCCGTGGTCTTTGTAGGACATAGTCCTAATAGGGCAGTGCTCATCCAGATAACTAGTAATGTGTGACAGGAGGATATTCCATTTATCATCAACATCTGTTGTGGCTTTGAAGTCAGTCCAGTTAATGTTGTGGAGATAGTCCTCAAAGTCAACAAGATCATAATGCCTATATGAGCGGCCTGTAATAGTGCGCTGTATAGGCTTTACTGTGTACCTTTTTCGTGTAGCAAAGGTGGGCATGTGATCAGAGAATAGTATTGGCAGGACACCAGATTCAGCCACTATGTCACATGATGTAGATATAAGGTCTATACATGTACCTGTTTTTAAAACTGGGTTGGGATTGGGGCGTGTGATTTCATTTATAACATTGTTTAGATTGACAGTGGAAATGCATTTATTATACAACTTGGTTTTCCAGTCGTTACAGTCAAGCAAATCTACATTTATGTCACCCACTACCCATAATTCTCTACCATCAAGTTTAGGATCCTTACATGTATCTAATATAGACTTTATACAAGGGGTGAGTATTCCATTGGGTGGGCGGTATACATGTATTATAGATAGCAGTCTATGCTTAGGCTGTGATATATTAAGGACTTGTAGCTCTATGTCCTTATTGGATAGGCTTAAGCTGCTGATGATACTGCTATATTCATGAAGGGTATCCTTTACATAACATACTAGACCGCCACCGGTCTTATCTAGCTTTCTATCAAGTCTAAAAAGTTGATAGTCTTTCACATAAACCTTTGTGTCTGGTAACTTGTCAGTTAGCCATGATTCCGTTATACAACAAATGTCAAACAAGCTGACCAGGTCACTTACACCAGTCATTTTGGGGAACATGCTCCTAGCATTGACTTGGCCTATTTTCAGGCCCTTGTAATTCAGAAATTCACGTATTTGTACAGGCATGATGGTATTTGAACTTCACTTTGTGGTACCTGTGTTGTATGTGGTACATGGTCAATTTACACAGTGTGGTCTGGAGACTGATATAGAATGTGTTAGTAAGAGACATATAGTGCTTGTTGTACGCACTCAAAACAAGGATTGGACACATACAAGCAGTGTCGGAGCAAAAGACTCCATAATAATACGACAATACAAACCAATTTTGTGATCCAGGGTTCAGGGACCCGTATATTGACAAGGCTTGGTGGTCAGGTATCATGATTTCTTACAATAGAGGGGGCGGTAGCTCCAATCAGACAAAAGTAGGGATATATACAACTAGTGAATGCAAATATACCGCGTTAAACGGTCAGGTCAGCATGCAGGTGGGAACAGACAGGTCGACAGTCTAAAGTTTTCTTTTTCAAAAAATCATAGAAAATAGAGTATTAGACATAGGTCTGTATGAGTTACAGTCCCACATTTCACTTGATTTCTCGGTCATTTTGAGTTATTGCATGAAGGATTTTGACCAGTTTCTAAGAATTCAGTGTCCTACCTACTCACTGGCCTCTTCGGTAGGTGACAATATATGCAACCACCACTGTTGCCCAAACCAGACGGTAGTCCATCCATTTGGTCAATACCTGCACCCATCACTGGATTGATTATGGTTGTAAATGCTGTCTGAAGTGCCTCTACTGCTTACTTTATAAGTGTGTATTAGTGAACAAAATGTCAGACACCTGATTCCACTATTGCACATGGCTCTTCAGATGACCTAGGTAGTTGTCTTAATTTGCAGCAGCTTAAAAGTTGAACCAACGTTTGCCTAAATATGGATCCAGTCAGACAGTAGAGTATGAAATTTATACTGTGATTTATTTTGGTGATTTTCAATGTAATTTGGAGATACATATTTATGTTCATTGTGTTTATTCCAATATATTCATATATTGTACGAATAATATAAAGGACCCGTCCTGGTAAAGAAGTCACTGCAAAGGCAATGCATACAGCAAACATTGTGATGGCCAAATTGTTATTTGTACTGGCAGATCTTCCTTGCTGAGATGTCTGATATTTCCCTCTGAGCTTTCTACTAGAGAGAATTCTTTTCAGTGTGAGTAAATTTAAGATACTGATTAGACAAAATGGGATGATGGAATACACAAATGCAAGAAAAACTCCATATACAGTTTCAATCAGAGATCCAGATCCTAATGAATGGCAAACATACATTGCATTCACCTTACTGATGTTGCAGGTGAAGAGAAATGGAATAGTTACAAAGATGATTATAACAATCAGTATCAAAATAATGAGAATCAATTTCCTTTTTGTACAATAAATGTGTGCTTTCAATGGGAAATATACAACTATGGCGCGTTCTGCTGCAATCAATACAACTAACCATGCAGAAACATTCATACAAATGTATAAAGTAAAGAGTAGGCCGCGGCAAAACAATAGTGATGAGGAAAGGGGAAGCATCCCATACAACATATTATCTAATATAGTAAAAGACCACAATGTTAGATTATCAAAAACAGCCAGGATCAGAAGCAATATCATGAAGACAGAGGACCTCATCAGAGAGCCATGTACTATTACAATGATAACAAGACTGTTCAACACAGTCCCAATTCCAGATATAGTTGCTCCTGTAATAGCATCACTAATGCTGTTCAAATTAAATGGATCATATGTCACTGTTAGGTTGTTTCCAGTGCTATTGATAAATGATACATCATCAGGATATTTTTGGTTATCCAGAAAGGCCATGATGTATGAGTACTCTTTAAAGACAAGGCAGAATTTTTTTCCCAACATTGAACAGATTGGTAGGATTTTAAACAGCATTAATGCTCCTGCTAAATAGGACAATGTGTGCAGTCCTGTATACAGGAGCTGAATGTGGCAGGTAGAAATACAGGGGAAAGTAACTCCACGTATCATAAATAATCAATTTTGGCAGAGAACCTTTCATCCCAATTTTAGGGAGTGATCAGTTTTTAACAAAAGGAGGGGGGGGGGGCAAATTTGTTTAACCTGTTTAGCCTGCGCGTTACTATGTCTCAACCCATAAGGGGGGGGGGTAAAAGATTTTGCATGCTCCGTGCAACCCCCCCCCCCCCCCCTGTTGTTAAAAAATGATCACTCCCTTAGAGGAGCCATTTGTATGTTGACCCCTTGACCGGGGGGGGGGGGGTATAAAAGATTTTGCATGCTCCGTGCAACCCCCCCCCCCTGTTGTTCAAAAATGATCACTCCCTTAGAGGAGCCATTTGTATGTTGACACTGCGCCGCAAAGCTATTGACATGCAGGCTCACCTAACTTCAAGCTAATAGCTGGCATTAAAGATAAACATATTTTGTATCTGTTGCCATGACTAAAAGACAATATTTTGACTTGGGATGAAATCTCACAAAGCTAATGTTGTCTCTCCTGTCGACACACACGTTTGAGTTTTGAGTTAACAGCCTATAAGTGAAGTTTGTTTCGTCCTAATTTAATATTGAATGCATGTGATAAAAAGAGGAATTTCTGTTTAAAAAAAGGGGAAAAAAGGGGTTATTGTTTTGATCAGATCATTTCCAAAGAAAAAAAATTATCTGAAATTTAACAGATCGGTGCGTAGACACAAAAATGCCAACACCAGAAAATGCCACTTTACCTGTACCGTACACAACAAAGGGTATTTTTAATACTTGCTAAATCAGCAGTTTCGAATGCTGCCTAGATCCAAATGCTGCTTTCCTCTAAGTGCCACTATACCAGACCTAAAGTCACTTTCCCTCTACTATTAAGTGTCACTGTACCTGACCCGTAAGTCACTTTTGCTGTACTACTAAGTGCCACTGTACCTGACCCTAAAGACACTCTCCCTCTACTACTAAGTGCCACTGTACCTGACCCGAAAGTCACTTTCCCTCTACTACTAAGTGCCAATGTACCTGACCCTAAAGCCACTTTCCCTCTACTACTAAGTGCCAATGTACCTGACCCTAAAGTCACTTTCCCTCTACTATTATGTGCCAATGTACCTGACCCTAAATCACTTTCCCTCTACTATTATGTGCCAATGTACCTGACCCGAAAGTCACTTTCCCTCTACTACATGTACTAAGTGCCAATGTACCTGACCCTAAAGTCACTTTCCCTCTACTACTAAGTGCCAATGTACCTGACCCTAAAGTCACTTTCCGTCTATAACTAAGGCCACTTAAAATTGATTATCAGCTTTGCGGACACCGCGCGCATCCTCTAAAAAGAGCTACATTGGTCTTTTTTTTCACATTTTGAGAAAAAAAAGACCAAAAAAGGCCGCATCTAAAAAAATCCAGAAGACAAGTTGCAAAAATGTCAATATCTCAACTGTTAACAGGGATAGAAACGAAATTTAAAGGGCATTGTACTCCTTATTCATATGCGCAGACCATCAATTTATGCAAAAGAAAAAAGATAAAAAGGCCCTCCCGCACCTCCAGGAAAAAGTATATAAAAAAAAAATGCCTCCCTCCCTCACCGAATTTTTCCATAAAGTGTCCGCAAAGCTGATAATCAATTTTAAGTGGCCTAAGTGCCTCTGTATCTGACCCGTAAGTCACTTTCCCTCTACTACTATGTGCCACTGTAACTGACCCAAAAGTTAAGTATTTCACTGTTCTAGCCGTTCCATTATAATGTCATTATGCCGGACCCAAATGCCAGTTTACTTTTACTACCCTCAAATCTCACCATTACCCACAGCTAGTTGTAATACGTTGAGAATATTGGAGGTTTGGTTCACATTTACCTGCGAGAATTTAAACTATCGGGTAATTGTTACTGTGTCTGACCCAAATGCCACTTTTCTTCTATACCTAGCCAATTCAATGACAAGGATATGGGCATCAACATGTATGTCACCACAACATGCGTAGTCTATCTGCCAATATAGAGGACCTTAGGGTACAGATGTCCTGGCTTCATGAAGGCATTGCCGATAGCTATGTAGATATAGAAGGGTATACTTATACCAGATTTGATAGGATCCGTATTAATAAAAAAGATAAATTAATGAAGGGAGGTGGGCTAGTTATATATGCTAGAAATGATGTCACTGTGTCTTCTGCCCAATTCAGCCATTTAAATATCATAAATGACCACATTGAGACGCAATGGGTTGCTAATAGTAATACTATAAAGAAAGGCATGACCAAAAGTCTCTTGATAGTTAACATATATAGACCAAGAGAGGGCAAGGTTTCTGATTTTTTGGACTCCCTAAGTAAGGCCTACAAAGTGATTGATAAACAGAAATATGATGAGGTTTATTTTCTGGGGGATTTTAATTTGAATACATTTATCCAAGACAATGATACAGAAGCCCTAATTGGCCATTTTGCACAATGGGGGCGTATACAATTAATAATGGACATCACATATATTAACCCCAATGGAGAAGACACCACCATTGACCTGCTGTTCACAAATAGCGGAGACATACATGTTAGTGGTGTAAAGGATACTAACATCTGTGACCACAGGTTAATATATGTAACCTGCAAGCACCAGGCAGAGGTAAAAATTCCGATAACTTTTAGTGGCAGATCATATCGCAATTATAATAAGGATGATTTAATTGTGGCATTCAGGAATGAAAACTGGAATGCCTTCTGGAATGCTCAAGATGCTGGGATAGCCTGGGACATACTAATAGAAAAAATAATCAATTTTCTGGATTTTGTTTGCCCTGTAAAAACATATCATATTAAAGGCGCACTGAGTTGAAGACCTAGCCCTGCCGAGTTTTGTACGCAATTGACGTCGTGGGTTCAGTGCGCCTTTAAGCAGCAAAGGAAGCCCTGGATAGATAATCACCTTATGGATCTTATCATAGATAAAAAGGAAGCCCTTAAGCGCTATCACAGGACTGGCCTAACAGATGATTATAATATTTCAAATTACCTACAAAAGCATTGTAAAGGACAATTACGCAAGGCTGAGCGTGACTATCATAAAGACCAACTCCAGATTGATGCTAACATCCCTAAGGAATATTGGAAAAAAAATAAATGATATAGTAAATCCAAAGCAAAACAATATAATAATCAATTTATTAGATTCTGGCACCCAGGAAACAGTTCCACAGGCAGAGACAGCCTCATATATCAATGAGTTTTTTTTGAAACAATTGGGCCTAAGCTGGCTGCTCCACTAAACCAACCCTGGCAATACAAAGGTGTACGGATTGAAGTAGTGGCAGAGCCCTCTCCCTGTACTGTACAAGATATAGTTAAACTAGCTAGAAAAATAAATATAAACAAAGGCTCTGGTGTGGATGGTATTTCAGCTGCTATCCTGAAGGATGTCTTTTTGGCATTTCCAGAATTTATTGTAAGAATATTTAATTTGGTGATTACCACCAAAAGATACCCTGTACAATTAAATGGAAAAGAGCCACGGTCACCCCCCTCTTCAAAGGAGGAGACCCCTCTGACGTTAACAATTACAGGCCTATCTCAATACTTCCCCTCCCCTCTAAACTAATGGAAAAAGTATTACACAAACAAATGTCTAGCCATATAGAAGACCATAACATTTTGTACATAGACCAAGATGTAGGATATATCATGCAATAAATAATGAAAAAGCCACCACTGCTATATTTTTGGACTTTAAAAAAGCTTTCGACACTTTAGACCATACCATACTGATAAAAAAATTGAAATTACTAGGTTTTGGCCCCCATTTTCAAAAATTAATTGGGAATTACTTATTAAATAGAATGCAACGTACAAAGGCAAATAACTTAATCTCACCTTACTTCCCGATCCACTGTGGGGTCCCACAAGGATCTGTCTTTGGGCCATTGTTATTTTTATTGTACATAAACGATTTACATACCTGTTTAGAATATATGTCTTGTCAACATTATGCTGACGACACGGTTATATTTATGGACCATGCTGAGGGCACCGACATCACTGACAAAATAACAACTGATTTGAATGCTACTTTGTCATGGTGTCAAGGCAACAAATTGTCACTTAATGCCAAAAAAAACAAGCAGGTCACTTTTGGTACAAAGGCAATTATTAAGAAGTCCATAAGACCGGTCATCATTTTACAAGGTGAACATATTCAGGCTGCCCCAGATTATAAATATCTAGGTTTTATTCTGGACAAGGAACTAACATTCAAGCAACATATTAGCCAATTGAAAAGAAATACTGGTCATAAGGTTCTGGTGTTAGAAGAATAAGAGGGAAGCCGGATGAAAAAGCAGCCTCTAAGGTACTAATAAATATGATATTGCCTGCCTGTGAATATGGTGACTGCTTCTATAAAACTGCCCCTGTCTACAGTTTGAACTCTTTACAAACTACATTTAATTGTGGTGTCAAGAGTGTTTGTCGTAAATTAGCTACAAAAAATATTGACAAAATGCATAGTCACCTGAAACTGGGAAAATTGGCTGACAGAAGGGACATGCACATGAGGAAAAATGCCTTTGAGTTTGCCATGAAGGAAGAAAATTGAAGAGTTTCGTTGCAAAACGCAACAAATCCATTTCAGAATTGAAGCATGTAGTGAAATCTCTAAGGCTACCATATTGTCAATTATAGTTCTGCAGACATAATGTGTACATCAGAGAGGACCTAAAGACATGAAAAATAGAATTTTGAAGAAAATTTGTTTCAAAATTGCATTTACCTATTCCTGCCCTACACCTCTGTCAAAAATTGGAGTCATTTTTCAAAATGGCGCTTATTGCGTTTTGCAACCAAACTCTTCAATATAGATAGGAGAAACATCAGAACCAGAAACCATGATGCTAAGTTAGTTACAGTGGACAGAGTATGGAATAATGCATATAGGAAAAGTTACAGGTATAGGCTTGCTGACACATGGAACAGTTTGGACATATCTATGAGAGAAATAGATGACTTGGCAAAATTTCAGATTGCCAATAAGAAGATGACATTGTACTTGGCAAAGGTTGATGCCCTCCCTAAGTTAGTGGTGCCAAATTAGGACATGATATGATACATAAGGTACACGGATTTTAGGCACTTGGATTTTAGGCACCCTGCCTTCAGGCACCCTGACTACCGGCCCCCTGCCTTCAGGCCCTCCGGATCTTAGGCCCCCGGTCTTTTGGCACCCTGGCCATAGGCCCTCTGTCCATAGGCCACAACCTACCATACATCCAACCCCTGTCATACGTCCACAACTCTGTCATACGTCCAACCCCTGTCATACGTCCATTTCACTGTCTCTAACAAATCATTCTACATCCACTTCTCTCACGTCCAGTACAACTTCCTCACGTCCACTACCTTCCCCTCACGTCCACTACCTTCCCCTCACGTCCACTACCATCTCCTCATGTCCACTCCCAACTCCTCACGTCCAACCCCTCCCTCACGTCCAACCCCCTCCCTCACGTCCAACCCCCTCCCTCACATCCAACCCCATCCCTCACATCCAACCCCTTCTCTCACATCCAACCCCCCTCCCTCACATCCAGCCCCCTCCCTCACATCCAACCCCTTCTCTCACATCCAACCCCCCTCCCTCACATCCAACCCCTTCTCTCACATCCACTCACTACCACTTTCTCACATCCACTACCTTACCCTCACATCCACTCCCATCTCCTCACGTCCAACCCCCTCCTCACGTCCAACCCAATTCCCTCACATCCAACCCCCTCCCTCACGTCCAACCCCTCCCACACATTCAATCCCTTCTCTCACATCCAATGCCCCTTCTCTCACGTCCAACCCCCTCCCCCACGTCCAACATCTTCTCCTCATGCCCAGTACTACTTCCTCACGTCCACTACCACTTCCTCATATCCACTACCACTTCCTCATGCCCAGTAACACTTCCTCACGTGCACTACCACTTCCAAACCCCCAACTTGAGAAAAGAACTTGCCCTATACAAAATAGGTGAGAGAAGGGGTTGGATGTGAGGGAGGGGGTTGGACGTGAGAGAAGCAGGGTTGGATGTGTGAGAAGGGGTTGGATGTGAGGGAGGGGGTTGGATGTGAGGGAAGGGTGTTGGACGTGAGGGAGGAGTGTTGGATGTGAGGGAGGGGTGTTGGACGTGAGGGAAGGGTGTTGGACGTGAGGGAAGGGTGTTGGACGTGAGGGAGGAGTGTTGGACGTGAGGGAGGGGTGTTGGACGTGAGGGAGGGGTGTTGGACGTGAGGGAGGGGTGTTGGACGTGAGGGAGGGGTGTTGGACGTGAGGGAGGGGTGTTGGACGTGAGGGAGGGGTGTTGGACGTGAGGGAGGGGTGTTGGACGTGAGGGAAGGGGGTTGGACGTGAGACAAGGGTTTGGATGTGAGGGAAGGGTGTTGGACGTGAGGGAAGGGTGTTGGATGTGAGGGAGGGGGTTTGACGTGAGGGAGGGGGGTTGGACGTGAGGGAGGAGTGTTGGACGTGAGAGAGGGGTGTTGGACGTGAGGGAAGGGTGTTGGACGTGAGGGAGGGGTGTTGGACGTGATGGAAGGGGGTTGGACGTGAGATAAGGGTTTGGATGTGAGGGAAGGGTGTTGGACGTGAGGGAGAGGTGTTGGACGTGAGGGAGGGGGTTTGGATGTGAGGGAGGGGGTTTGGATGTGAGGGAGGGGTTGTGAGGGAGGGGTTGGAAGTGAGGGATTTGTAAGAGATAGTGTTGGACGTGATGAATTTGGTATCCGGAATACAGGCCCTCCTGACTGTAGGCCCCCTGCCTGTAGGCCCCCGGAACACAGGCCCCCTGCCCACAGGCCCTCCGGTTTTGCAGCCCCCTGCCTTTAGGCCACCCTGACTACAGGCCCCCGGACCATAGGCACAAATCTCACGTCCATTTCATACATCCAACCCTCTTTCCCTCACGTCCAACTCCCTCATGTCCAACCCCTTCCCTCACGTCCAACCCCCTCACATCCAACCCTTCCCTCACGTCCAACCCCTCACTTCCAACCCCCTCCCTCACATCCAACCCCTTCTCTCACATCCAACCCCCCTCCCTCACATCCAACCCCTTCTCTCACATCCACTCACTACCACTTTCTCACATCCACTACCTTACCCTCACATCCACTCCCATCTCCTCACGTCCAACCCCCTCCTCACGTCCAACCCAATTCCCTCACATCCAACCCCCTCCTTCACGTCCAACCCCTCCCACACATTCAATCCCTTCTCTCACATCCAATGCCCCTTCTCTCACGTCCAACCCCCTCCCCCACGTCCAACATCTTCTCCTCATGCCCAGTACTACTTCCTCACGTCCACTACCACTTCCTCATATCCACTACCACTTCCTCATGCCCAGTAACACTTCCTCACGTGCACTACCACTTCCAAACCCCCAACTTGAGAAAAGAATTTGCCCTATACAAAATAGGTGAGAGAAGGGGTTGGATGTGAGGGAGGGGGTTGGACGTGAGAGAAGCAGGGTTGGATGTGTGAGAAGGGGTTGGATGTGAGGGAGGGGGTTGGATGTGAGGGAAGGGTGTTGGACGTGAGGGAGGAGTGTTGGATGTGAGGGAGGGGTGTTGGACGTGAGGGAAGGGTGTTGGACGTGAGGGAAGGGTGTTGGACGTGAGGGAGGAGTGTTGGACGTGAGGGAGGGGTGTTGGACGTGAGGGAGGGGTGTTGGACGTGAGGGAGGGGTGTTGGACGTGAGGGAGGGGTGTTGGACGTGAGGGAGGGGTGTTGGACGTGAGGGAAGGGGGTTGGACGTGAGACAAGGGTTTGGATGTGAGGGAAGGGGGTTGGACGTGAGGGAAGGGTGTTGGATGTGAGGGAGGGGGTTTGACGTGAGGGAGGGGGGTTGGACGTGAGGGAGGAGTGTTGGACGTGAGAGAGGGGTGTTGGACGTGAGGGAAGGGTGTTGGACGTGAGGGAGGGGTGTTGGACGTGATGGAAGGGGGTTGGACGTGAGATAAGGGTTTGGATGTGAGGGAAGGGTGTTGGACGTGAGGGAGAGGTGTTGGAAGTGAGGGAGGGGGTTTGGATGTGAGGGAGGGGGTTTGGATGTGAGGGAGGGGTTGTGAGGGAGGGGTTGGAAGTGAGGGATTTGTAAGAGATAGTGTTGGACGTGATGAATTTGGTATCCGGAATACAGGCCCTCCTGACTGTAGGCCCCCTGCCTGTAGGCCCCCGGAACACAGGCCCCCTGCCCACAGGCCCTCCGGTTTTGCAGCCCCCTGCCTTTAGGCCACCCTGACTACAGGCCCCCGGACCATAGGCACAAATCTCACGTCCATTTCATACATCCAACCCTCTTTCCCTCACGTCCAACTCCCTCATGTCCAACCCCTTCCCTCACGTCCAACCCCCTCACATCCAACCCTTCCCTCACGTCCAACCCCTCACTTCCAACCCCCTCCCTCACATCCAACCCCTTCTCTCACATCCAACCCCCCTCCCTCACATCCAACCCCTTCTCTCACATCCACTCACTACCACTTTCTCACATCCACTACCTTACCCTCACATCCACTCCCATCTCCTCACATCCAACCCCCTCCTCACGTCCAACCCAATTCCCTCACATCCAACCCCCTCCCTCACGTCCAACCCCTCCCACACATTCAATCCCTTCTCTCACATCCAATGCCCCTTCTCTCACGTCCAACCCCCTCCCCCACGTCCAACATCTTCTCCTCATGCCCAGTACTACTTCCTCACGTCCACTACCACTTCCTCATATCCACTACCACTTCCTCATGCCCAGTAACACTTCCTCAAGTCCACTACCACTTCCAAACCCCCAACTTGAGAAAAGAATTTGCCCTATACAAAATAGGTGAGAGAAGGGGTTGGATGTGAGGGAGGGGGTTGGACGTGAGAGAAGCAGGGTTGGATGTGTGAGAAGGGGTTGGATGTGAGGGAGGGGGTTGGATGTGAGGGAAGGGTGTTGGACGTGAGGGAGGAGTGTTGGATGTGAGGGAGGGGTGTTGGACGTGAGGGAAGGGTGTTGGACGTGAGGGAAGGGTGTTGGACGTGAGGGAGGAGTGTTGGACGTGAGGGAGGGGTGTTGGACGTGAGGGAGGGGTGTTGGACGTGAGGGAGGGGTGTTGGACGTGAGGGAGGGGTGTTGGACGTGAGGGAGGGGTGTTGGACGTGAGGGAGGGGTGTTGGACGTGAGGGAGGGGTGTTGGATGTGAGGGAAGGGGGTTGGACGTGAGACAAGGGTTTGGATGTGAGGGAAGGGTGTTGGACGTGAGGGAAGGGTGTTGGATGTGAGGGAAGGGTGTTGGACGTGAGGGAAGGGTGTTGGATGTGAGGGAGGGGGTTTGACGTGAGGGAGGGGGGTTGGACGTGAGGGAGGAGTGTTGGACGTGAGGGAGGGGTGTTGGACGTGAGGGAAGGGTGTTGGACGTGAGGGAGGGGTGTTGGACGTGATGGAAGGGGGTTGGACGTGAGATAAGGGTTTGGATGTGAGGGAAGGGTGTTGGACGTGAGGGAGAGGTGTTGGACGTGAGGGAGGGGGTTTGGATGTGAGGGAGGGGGTTTGGATGTGAGGGAGGGGTTGTGAGGGAGGGGTTGGAAGTGAGGGATTTGTAAGAGATAGTGTTGGACGTGATGAATTTGGTATCCGGAATACAGGCCCTCCTGACTGTAGGCCCCCTGCCTGTAGGCCCCCGGAACACAGGCCCCCTGCCCACAGGCCCTCCGGTTTTGCAGCCCCCTGCCTTTAGGCCACCCTGACTACAGGCCCCCGGACCATAGGCACAAATCTCACGTCCATTTCATACATCCAACCCTCTTTCCCTCACGTCCGGTACACGGAATTTAGGCACCCGGTCTTTAGGCACCCTGCCTTCAGGCCCCCCTGACCACAGGCACCCTGCCCTTAGGCCCTCCGGATGTCAGGCCCCCGGCCTTTTGGCACCCTGGCCATAGGCCCCCTGTCTATAGGCCAAACCTACCATACGTCCACAACCCTGTCATACGTCCACAACCCTGTCATACGTCCACAACCTTTCATATGTCCGTTTCAGTGTCTCTAACAAATGATTGACCACCCCTCCTCACGTCCACTACCATCTCCTCACGTCCACTACTACTTCCTCACGTCTACCACCACTTCCTCACGTCCACTACCATCTCCTCACGTCCACCACTACTTTCTCACGTCCACTACCATCTCCTCACGTCCACTACCACTTCCTCACGTCCACCACTACTTCCTCACGTCCACTACCATCTCCTCACGTCCACTACCATCTCCTCACGTCCACCACTACCATTTCCTCACGTCCACTACCATCTCCTCACGTCCACTACCATCTCCTCACGTCCACTACCATCTCCTCACGTCCACTACCTCCTCCTCACCTCCACTACCATCTCCTCACGTCCACTACCATCTCCTCACGTCCACCACTACGATTTCCTTACGTCCACTACCATCTCCTCACGTCCACTACCATCTCCTCACGTCCACTACCATCTCCTCACGTCCACTACCATCTCCTCACGTCCACTACCTCCTCCTCACCTCCACTACCATCTCCTCACGTCCACTACCATCTCCTCACGTCCACCACTACGATTTCCTTACGTCCACTACCATCTCCTCACGTCCATTACCTTCTCCTCACGCCCACTACCACTTCCTCATCTCCTCAACCCCCTCCCTCACATCCAACCCCATTCCCTCACATCCAACCCCTTTTCTCACGTCCAACCCCATTTCCTCACGTCCAACCCCCTCCCTCACATCCAACCCCTTTTCTCACATCCAACCCCATTTCCTCACGTCCAACTCCTCCTTATCTCCAATGTGAGGAAGTGGGAGTGGACGTGAGGAGGTGGTAGTGGACGTGAGGAAGTGGTAGTGGACGTGAGGAAGTGGTAGTGGATGTGAGGAGTTGGTAGTGGATGTGAGGAAGTGGTAGTGGACGTGAGGAAGTGGTAGTGGACGTGAGGAGGTGGTAGTGGACGTGAGGAAGTGGTAGTGGACGTGAGGAAGTGGTAGTGGACGTGAGGAAGTGGTAGTGGACGTGAGGAAGTGGTAGTGGACGTGAGGAAGTGGTAGTGGACGTGAGGAAGTGGTAGTGGACGTGAGGAGATGGTAGTGGACGTGAGGAGAAGGGGGTTGGACGTTAGAGAAGGGGTTGGATGTGAGGGAGAGGGTTGGACGTGAGAGAAGGGGTTGGATGTGAGGGAGGGGGTTGGATGTGAGGGAATTGGGCTGGATGTGAGACAGGTTGGATGTGAGTAAGGGGTTGGATGTGAGGGAGGGGGTTGGACGTGAGAGAAGGGGTTGGATGTGAGGGAGGGGGTTGGATGTGAGGGAATTGGGCTGGATGTGAGACAGGTTGGATGTGAGTGAGGGGTTGGACGTGAGGTAAGGGGTTGGATGTGAGGGAGGGGGTTGGATGTGAGGAAGGGGTTGGACGTGAGAGGAAGGGGTTGGACATTATGATTTGTAAGAGATAGTGTTGGACGTGATGAATTTGAATGAGATAATCGGGTGTGGATGTATGAAATGGACGTGAGATTTGTGCCTACAGGCCGGGGGCCTGTAGTCAGGGTGGCCTACAGGCAGGGGGCCTCAGATCCGGAGGGCCTGTGGGCTGGGGGCCTGTGTTCCGGGGGCCTGTGGGCCGGGGGCCTACAGTCAGGAGGGCCTGTATTCCGGATACCCTCACGTCCAACCCCTCACTTCCAACCCCCTCCCTCACATCCAACCCCTCCCTCACGTCCAACGCATTCCCTCACGTCCAACCCCCTCACATCCAACCCCTCCCTCACGTCCAACCCCCTCCCTCACATCCAACCCCTCCCTCACATCCAACTCCTCCCTCACGTCCAACCCCTTCCCTCACATCCAACCCCTCCCTCACGTCCAACCCCCTCCCTCACATCCAACCCCTCCCTCACATCCAACCCCTCCCTCATGTCCACTTTGCAGGGTCAGAAGGGGCGTGGCAGTAGTGGACGTGAGGAGATGGTAGTAGACGTGAGGAGATGGTAGTTGACGTGAGAAGGTGGTAGTGGACGTGAGGAGGTGGTAGTGGACGTGAGGAGGTGGTAGTGGACGTGAGGATGTGGTAGTGGACGTGAGGAGGTGGTAGTGGACGTGAGGATATGGTAGTGGACGTAAGGATATAGTAGTGGACGTGAGGATATGGTAGTGGACGTGAGGATATGGTAGTGGGCGTGAGGAGGTGGTAGTGGACGTGAGGAGATTGTGGTGGAGGTGAGGATATGGTAGTGGACGTGAGGATATGGTAGTGGACGTGAGGATATGGTAGTGGACGTGAGGAGATGGTAGTGGATGTGAGGAGACGTGGCAGGTTGTGGCCTATGGCCAGGGGGCCTATTAGTTAGGTCCCTTAGCGTCAAATAGTGCCCGAACAGTTATTTTCTGGATAAAAGTGCCAAATTTGGCATAGGTGGGGAGAATAATATGGAGAATAATTTTATTCCTTGGTCCAAGAAAATTGGTGAGTGGATCAGTTGTTTTCAGCCATTTTTCAAAATGGCCGCCGAAATAAGGTAGCACAATGATGAACATGAAAGATATAGATACAAATGCTGCTGGAAAACAAACAAAATGCTTGATTTTCATTTTACATGATATAAACCTTCATACCTAAATAGATTGAAATAATTTGAAATTCAAAATGGCCACCAAATCTAAGATGGCTACCCAAAGAAGGTCTAATCAATACAGTACATAAGTGAGGATGTGTTATTTGTGTGTTTTTTTGTCTGAACAAGGGCAAACCTGTTTGAAGGTTAATTCTGACCAACACAGTTAACTCTTTTAGAAAATCTTTGTCTTGGTTGATGCCGCTTTATGGAGGGAAATCATGTTATCTGAAAAAAGTTGGGAAAATTGTTGAAAATTGAAGATTTTGAAAAAAGATGAGTGAATGTTTCTTTGAAACCCCTCAATGTTTCCAACTGCTTTGGGTTAATATTGTATTCTAGAAATTCCTTATTAAGCTCTCTGACCATTGCCTAATTAGGCCTAAAGAGCATGACTTAATAAAATAGGTTAAAAGTCACAGAAATGTCATAAAACTATATATGGTTTATTCCTTTTTGTATACTATCTATTTACTTGATCTGAAGCTTAAGGCAGATTGTACGTTTATCCCCTCCTTTGATCAGTGACGGGTTTTGAGCTTTGTATAAGAGGTTTTAATTTGTCCAATAGTGATGGGTCAGGTTTTAGCATTGACTTTTGTCTACTATAGCGATGATTCCACTGACATCAAATTGGCGTCACTTCACTGATCCAGTCTAGTCGCGTTCAGGTGGTTAGTTTACTCCACCACAGTGGACTAGCCTTGGACCTGGTTCCAGTTTGAACACCAGATGGAATATCCCCAAGGGGCATGATGTGACCTGGCTGCAGGATGTGTGATGCCATATCCTGAGGGTTATTCCGGTATTGTACTGTTGCTAGTTTGCCCTAGTGCCACAGGCCCTGCCACCCTTTTGATGACTAGACTAGGACTAGGCTTGTTCAGGTGGTGGGACCCTTGGAGCATGCCTGCATAATTATATAAGCTAATAAAACCAGAACCAGAGCTAGACTACAGTATTTGGAGATTTGGGGGGGGATTAATGCTAATAATCTCCAGTAAACATTTGCATGAATGGCCCATCGGCATATATTATATTTACATACTGATGCTATGTTCCTAGAAGTATGAAGCATTTTATGTATATATTTGATTAGTCCAATGGTTACTATTATCATGGTGTCAATCAAAGGAACAGTGGCTCAGGGTACAGGTAATTACCAATCTCCGCTCTTACAGTATATTAAAGCTCAGACTGGCATGAAGGTCCAGCCACCACCTTACCCGTGCACAATGCTCCTGCCCCATGAACAACTTACTCCATCAGTGTATGGGTTAGATGGGTTTATTCCATTTCTATATCTTGTGAGCTCTATTGCTATATGCATATTGTCGCCTGTGAGTGGAGGTTTAAGGGGGATTGGATGGAAGTTTGGTAGATTAGCGGATGCCTTCAGTTAGGTAAACCTCTTGCTTCCTTATTTTATATTTCACCTATTCATTATTAGTACCAGTGATGATAACTATTGATGATTCAAGTAGATAGTGCAGCCTTTCACAAAGATTATACCATAGTTCCTTCTCTTCACTGGGTGGGTCATGTTGTAGTGGCCAGTAGATGCTCACAACCAGTGCCATTCTCCAGCATCCTTTTGATTGTAATTGCATTAGGGCCCAGAAGATAGAGGTACCACTGTGGGTGTATGCTATCCTGTCATCTCTTTAGTCGCAAGCAGTGTAAATTGTCCTCAGAATACAAGGGGTCACTGGCCCCCTAATCTGATCTGATCTGATCTTATAGACAGTGGCTCATGAGATGAGTGAGACTAGGTCATTTGCACTAGGGTTGTGCGGAGGACCTAAGATCTGTATATACATGAATCCCAGAAATATTGGTTATTCATTTTAATTTAACCACGAAAACAGGATTCAAGAGCTTTAGGTTAGGTTGGATGGTGTGTTATGCCTCCACTATTACATGCAGACCTTAACAGGTAAGCTTTTTTTCCAGCCGGAAATACGAATTCTCCGTACTTTAAAATAAACAGTAAAGGGAAGATATCAATCTAGGATTCAAGAGTTTTGCTGGTTACTGGTGAGTGGCATTAACTCATTATGTACCTACACATTTGTTCATTGTACTATGCCATATTCCCAGAGGTAATACATAATGATTTTAGAGAGGTAAATACTTGAGTACAGGTATGCATATGGGAGGGGCTAGCAGTACAGGTTCCAGTTGCAGGAGCGATTAAAGAGTGAAGTGAAAGAATACCCCTACATTTTGCAACTATCAATTCCTGCCATGTCATTGTTAATGTCTATGTGGTGTGTGAAGTTAAAGAACCATTTTATGTTAAAGAGGGGATTTCTGTCTTCCACTCATTTCACAGATTCAATTATCTTGAATATGATAATCCTCTGGTAGGCTTGTGAAAAGCTGAAACTAATAGCGGTCTGGATTCCCAATCATGGGCTAACTTGGCATCAAACTATGAAATAAAGTATGATGATGTTACATATACAAGTTATTAAGTTATGCATACATCATACTAACTAGTCATATACAAAGGTCCAAGATTGTGTATTTTTCCTGCTGTACACTCTGCTGCCATCCTGCCACCAAGGAAAAGCTGCTTGTTCAGGGGCCGAGGCTATTGTCTAGTGTGCGCTGCCATTACTTGATTTGGTACTGAAGAGATAAAGACTAGTAACAGCTGTCATGATGGGTATACCTGTTGCAGCCTAAGAATTTCACAGTGAAGGGAAAGAATTATTTCATTGCTTTAAAATGTATTCTGCTTGTTGCATATTATAGCTATTTATATATATAATGATACTTGCTTGGTTATTGTCTTTTTCTTTAGAATTATGCAAATAAGGACCTTAATTTAACGAAAAAAGGGTTTATCATTATAGGAAACATGGTTGGAAAGCGTGGTTAGAATAGACATGTCCAAAACGTTCACAAACATATCAATGGGAGAAATAACATGCTGCATTGGGGAATTTCAGCTGGTTAAATTGGCTGCCATCTTGAATTTAGCGGCCATTTTGTTTGATTATGCAAATCACCTGAACCCTAAACTTGTACTTTCACTCCAATGCTGTAATACAGTCAAGGAAAAAGAGAACTGTATGGGAAATAATTTCATGAATCATCTTTTAGAAAATAACCTAGCTATTTTGTCGGCCATTTTGAAAAATGCCAGAAAATCTGTGTTCCAGTGATCAATTTTCTTGGACCAAGGAAAAAAGTTGAATCCTATATCATTTGCTAACTTTGTACCAAATTTGGCACTTTTATCCGGAAAATAACTATTTTTACCTTAAGGGACCTGACTATATGGCCAGGGGGCCAAAAGACCGGGGGCCTAAGATCCGGAGGGCCTAAGGGCATGGTGCCTATGGTCAGGGGGGCCTGAAGGCAGGGTGCCTAAAGACCGGGTGCCTAAATTCCGTGATACACGTGGACGTGGGGAAGAGGTAGTGGACGTGAGGAAGAAGTAGTGGACGTGAGGAAGAGGTAGTGGACGTGAGACTTAAAAGAGGGGGTTGGACGTGAGATTTGTGCCTACAGACAGGGGGCCTGTAGTCAGGGTGGCCTAAAGGCAGGGGGCTGCAAAACCGGAGGGCCTGTGGGCAGGGGGCCTGTGTTCCGGGGGCCTACAGGCTTGGGGCCTACAGGCTTGGGGCCTACAGTCAGGAGGGCCTGTATTCCGGATACCATACTATTCAAACTCGGATTTCATATACCTGGCGGTACATAAAATAGGGTAGTGAATCAGATGCAAGAGACTAGGTGGCAGCACCACTCGTTGGTACTGCCATTGGTAATTGCAGAGAGAATAATTTGTTGTAGCCCAACAGACTAGTAAGTACTCTCTGAATCCACGAGGCATTCCTAAGGTGTAGTTTCATCGTATGGTATCGTTTTGATGCATAGCATGATTATCAAGTGTGGAAAACGTGAGGGCACCAGTTAGGGAATTGTTCAATTTTTTTCTGACGCGCCCTCTCCCCCCACAATACGTACGATACTATGGAATGCTTGCCATATCACTTCACTGAAGGTGTATCGTCTTCTTTTCGCTTCCCTCCTCCTCTGAAAGGGTCCACCTCCCTACACAGCAACTCCCAAATATTTTTCTCAAATAATATAAAATAATTATAAAATCTGCAATGTTTAACATACAACTGTGACCCATATGGAAGATTGTTCATTCAAAGATGGCATTTAGATTCTACAAACAAGATAAAACAGTTCAGGGCTACATGAAAGTCATTCTATTCTAGTTTTACAAATACATGTATGTATAAAAGCTTCAGTTGTTCTACTATACACATACAAGTGAATGCTCATAATGACACGGTCGAGGCACAACTAGCACTACCTGTGGGACATGCCTTAACTAGGATAAGTCTTCAGTGCATCTCAAGAGCTGTGTATGTAATACATTGAGCCAGTTCTACAACATGAGTATACTACGAGGAGGAGATCGGGGCTGGAGTTAAGTTTATTCCTGTTCACACTCCACTGATCATGCATCATCCACAATTGTTTTTGGGGGGTATTTCTATTATTGTCAAAGCCTTTCATTGATTGTGTTCGTGTTAGGGGTAGGCCTAATGGTAAAACAGCTCTGGGTGCATTATCTTATGTGGGGTCATTTATATGCTTCTGCGATATAAAGAAATTATCTTATTTATATACACATAAAACTAATTTGAAACATTTTCTTTCTATATGTATATGATATTGTGTCATTTGGGCAATTGTTCATTATTGTGATTTCAGTTTATGTTGTCGAGGCACCTGATCCTGTTTATTGTTTACTATCAGAAACATTTTGCACTCAACTTTTAATAGTGTTACATCAGTCACTCATAATTTTAATTTCCGGTTGCAGTACCAGGACTTTTTTCCTTGCCACTTTCTTACAACCGACTGATTAGGTATTTAATAGTGATGTACATACATGATCCAAATATCACCCCTACTTAAATAAATGCAAATCAACCAAGGATATTGTCTGAATTATAGATCACTCAAGGGTTACACCAGATTCTTTCCAACTCTTTTTTCAGAACGTACTTGTGGCAGTATGGTAGCTAGTATGTGGAATACAAAAATTATTCAACTTCCATCTTTATTTGTAAATAAGGCATGCGTTCTAAAAGTGGTTGCAACTTAAGAAATTAGAACAAGTCTTTCTTTTAAGGTAGCTTTTATATCTTACGTTATCATAAAGATCATCTCCACCCAATACGATTTTTAACACCCCCATCCCTTTGGCAGTATGTATCCCCCTTCCTATGTAAAATGAGATGTAGCTTCCCATGTTGTATTGCCCTCCCCATACATTAAACAAATCCTCTTGGCATGTGGTCCACTTACATAACAAGACTTAATTAAATTAAATACTCGTATTCGTCACATACAGTGATAACTGGAGTTACTAAAGCAGATTCTTTCTCCTTTAAACCAAGGAAAATCTGTGAGAAATGAGTTGTTTTCTGCTGTGGCCGCTGCTACTCAATAGCGTAGTGATACAGACTTTAAGCGATGTGAATTTAATACTTTGTGTTGCTATATATTTTTTTACAATTGAGACATGTTGGCCAACAGCTATAATATACATGTATATCCATATAAAGCTACTTACTAGTGAGCCACAGATCAGACACTGGAAATTACAGAGATGCCACTCCCTGATCGACAAAAAGTAGGAAATCTTGTGATTCCTGTCAATTTCTATAGGAAATTAATTAGGGGTTTAATACGGAAATCCCTGTGGGGAAGTAGGAATTCTTACAAAGTAGGAGAAGTGGCATCTCTGAAATACATCCAAGCCTTGGAAACTAGAATATAGCACAATCATGCGACAGAGTCCCGAAGATTCTCTCTTCACAAAAATAATATAAATCGGGACTCTATATATGTCTCTTAAGTTTTAAAACATCACCGAGCAGTAAAGGAATTGCTTATGCACCATTATATAAATACAAATAAATCCAATCATTCATGGGAAATGGCTAACCCAGTCATATGACTGGTGTCTCAGCCATTGCCATCATACGCACTATCTTTTACTCCTCGCACATAAGACACATAATTGAACATATTGACATGCATGAATGAAATCTGCTGTCCTCTCCATGAATAAGGGATGCTTGCCAAATTGCTGAGCTGAAAGTCCCTATTGTAACACAAATTACATATTTATGGCGATAAAGAGTTCTGTTTAACTAAACTAAACGCTGTCTGGGAAAGATATTTTTTCATGTCTGGTAGTAGGCATCTTCAACATTCAAATAATTTCGGAAAAAATAACGGGAATTTCCAACATCAAATTGAACCAATCATTTTTCAGACATTGAACTCAATGGCAGCGAAGCAGCACTGAACGAACACTTGGTGTTGTCTAGGTCAACTCAACCAATAAACATTGATTTTATAATTCTTAAAATATAATATAACAAAGAGATTCAGTGTTCATCCCAAGAATGAACCTTCCCACTCGATAAGATACTGCACTTTGCCATCAGGCGTCACACGCCGTGCAAGCATCTGGAACCGCTGTCCATTTTTAAGTCTGTCCACAGCGCCAAAATAACAGCTAACCGACGAGCGCAGCTGGTTGATGGGCACCTCCCGTTGCCGCATGCTGTCTAACGTGCTCTTATCTACAACATTCTTGGCGTGATGCGGCGTCTTGATCGGAAGCTTCATTTCTGCTGCAAGCTGCTTCTTTTTCTGAACTCGTTGCTGTTCTTTGACAAGTGCCTTTGCACGTGCTTCAGTCTCTGCGATCGCGAGCAGCTCGGCCTTGGATTTCCGACCGCGCTTTTTCCCTCGCGGTTTCTCAGAAACCACGGCGAGAGAAGTACTCGCGGCTGCCGCCTGTGACGAAACCGACTGAGCCACTGCTGCCTGAATAGCCATGTTCTCCTCGCCCATTGACATTGATTGGCTATCGCTGTCTTCGGTTGTCTCCTCCAAATGAGAATCACTGTCCTCACTGCCGCTCAGGGCACCATTCTGGTGGTACGAGCTCAGCAGCTTCTCTTTAATCTTCTCATGCTGGATCTCCTCATTACACTCCAACACTGTCTTGAATGGGTGGTTCAGCCCCTCGTAACTGCTCGGCCACGGAATGATCGTGTCGAGCGTCGACGGGCCCTGGTTCTCTGCTGACGCGGCGGTTTCCTGTCCATTGACTGCACAGTCTATGCTACCGTTAGCTGCCGGGCTGACATTCTGATCCGTCTCCTCTTCAGAGTCCATCTGAAAATTGAATTGATTTAATTGTTGTTTAATCTTGTTGTTGTTGTTGTTAATTTGTTTTTTTGGTATTCCACAGCTTTCAATTCATAATATATTCCGTTACTATCCACTTACCTTTTTTTTCAATGAAATCTTTTGCCCCTAAGTCACCTTCATTATTATCATATTATATTCAATGTACTGACGTGTACCTGATACAAATATATTGTTTTTATAGCTTGTAATCCTTTTAGAGCTTACGGTCAAATACTTCATGATAACGTAGTTGCTATCAATATACACTTACTTTTAATGAAGTTCTAGCTTTCTTGGATTTCCGTAGTTTGATTTCGTCTAAGTTATCAGTTGCTTTCCGTTTTCTGTCCTTTTGCGGTGACCTGCAGAGGTTAAAGAATACATTATCGAACCTTAACTTCTTCAAAATATCGCGTCTCAAATAATTCATTACAATGAAAACCAGAGTGATTCTATTCAACAAAGGGAAGAAAGAATAAAGAACAGATGATAGTGGTTGGGAAATTCTTACTTTGAGACTTTTTTCTTTGGCTTGTTGGCTTCGATGCCGTAGAAGACCTCGTCTGTGACGACTCCGTAGGGGGGCACTATGACGGCTGGGGCGGGGGGAGGGACGCGTACACGCAGACCCCACAGGTTACCACACTTCTTGTTCTCACGCGCATTCTGAAACCTGTCGAGAAAAGAGAAAGTAAAATTAAAGTTTGTATTTTGATTTTCTTCTCCTTTCAAACTCTACTAAAATATGTTTCAAACAATCCAGAGATGTAAATCGGGATTTGATAGCATCTCTGTATGGGTACCCGATACTAGATTTGGACTACCCTGTTAAATCTTTATTTTGAGTACATTTAAAGAGGAGAGAACTTTGAAATCCTTTTTCATGGAAATCCCTGACTACTTCTCACATCTCTGAAACACTGGAGAACAAGAGCTTTTGCACTGGTTAAATATGTATGTCCTTGCTCATTATGACTCATGAATGCAACCCTGGCTGGTGAGTACTCAAATTTGCGTGAAACAAATTTGCGCATGGAATCACGCACGCACTCACGCACGCACGCACTATACTGCCAGTGCTTTAGATAGAAGTACGACTAGCTCCTTTACTGGCAGTGCTGTAGAAGTACGACTAGCTCTTATAGTGGCAATGCTGTAGAAGTACAACTAGCTCCTATACTGGCAGTGCTGTAGAAGTATGACTAGCTCCTATAGTGGCAGTGCTGTAGCAGTATGACTAGGTCCTATAGTGGCAGTGCTGTAGAAGTATGACTAGCTCCTATAGTGGCAGTGCTGTAGAAGTATGACTAGCTCCTATAATGGCGGTGCTGTAGAGGTATGACTAGCTCCTATAGTGGCAGTGCTGTAGAAGTATGACTAGCTCCTATAGTGGCAGTGCTGTAGAAGTATGACTAGCTCCTATAGTGGCAGTGCTGTAGGAGTAGCCTCCTATACTGACAGTGCTGTAGGAGTAGTCTCCTATAATGGCAGTGCTGTAGGTTAGCCTCCTATACTGGCAGTGCTGTAGGAGTACCCTGACTAGCTCCTATAGTGGCAGTGCTGTAGGAGTAGCCTCCTATACTGACAGTGCTGTAGGAGTAGTCTCCTATAATGGCAGTGCTGTAGGTTAGCCTCCTATACTGGCAGTGCTGTAGGAGTAGCCTGACTAGCTCCTATAGTGGCAGTGCTGTAGGAGTAGCCTCCTATACTGACAGTGCTGTAGGAGTAGTCTCCTATACTGGCAGCGCTGTAGGTTAGCCTCCTATACTGGCAGTGCTGTAGGAGTAGCCTGACTAGCCCCCTATAGTGGCAGTGCTGTAGACGTACAACTAGCTCCTGTACTGGCAGTGCTGTAGAAGTATGACTAGCTCCTATAGTGGCAGTGCTGTAGAAGTACGACTAGCTCCTATACTGGCAGTGCTGTAGAAGTATGACTAGCTCCTAATAGTGGTAGTGCTGTAGAAGTACAACTAGCTCCTATAGTGGCAGTGCTGTAGGAGTAGCCTCCCATACTGGCAGTGCTGTAGGAGTAGCCTGACTAGCCTCCTATAGTGGCAGTGCTGTAGGCATGAGGTGCAGCCTCCGACTGACTCAGATAGCAGCGGTCCTGGTGCCACCAGCGTCCCTCTGACCTCATCATGATGTCATACTGAGAGGGCTCGACCATAAAAGTCTATCATGAGCCGTAAATCGTAGTAATTTTAGTGGTTTCACTTTTCTTTACATTGTTTTTTTGGAGCAATCAATTAAACTGATGTTTTATGGTGTTTTTCTCTCATGATTTGCCTCGTCAACAATTTTTTTCCTGTCTTTCTTAATGCTTAAGATTGCCAGCTAGAGCAAAGAACTATTGGAATTCAATTAGTTCAGAGTAATTACTGTTTTATGTTGGCGCTCTTGTGTTGTTATTTCAGCAAGTCTGTGCTAATTTTCCTCTCGTTATCAGCGGTAAGTCAAAAATACTCTACATGATTAGCTATGATTAGGGATTAATTTGAAATGAAACTATTAACTGCTTTCTATATCTCAAAATCCACGACAATCACACTCCCTAAGAGCTGTTTATAACACTGGCATTTCGCTCAAATCATTCTCCATAATCTTGTCAAAATTCTCTAGTTAAATAAGGGTCTCAAAAAAAAAGGTTAAATAAGGGGCTCACTTTAATACAATCCAAAGATTTACAGCTACAACTTTCCTTTGTTGCTACCTTTTTTATTTGCCGTATCCTTTCAACCAGTTGAGTCAACTCTCCCCCCAGTCAATATGATTCATCACGATTCTGTGAATCAGCTCTACATTTAGAAACTGCCCAGACGCCTGGAAACACCAACAGTCGGCTCCTACACCCATGCTTGCCTGTATGTCAGTCATGGGGTTGGGCTTTGACGAAAATAACAAAAATATGTACGGTTGGTTCGAGTGACATATTAACCCGTTATGGACCGTACAGGGGCAAAATGTGCTTTGCCTTTTGTCGTCATGATGCATGAATGGTCGCCAGTGCTGCATTCAAACACCATGCCGACCGGTTGATACACTCCTGAAGGGTCGGCATGATGCATGAATGCATCATGACGACCAAGGACATAGCATTAAATCACTATGCGGCCCTAAAAGTGTTAATACATTGTTTCAGTGGTGTATGTGTCTATCAATGCGGAGACGTCTATTAAATCAGAACAAATTTTGTTCCCAACAGAAGCCACTCATTTGGCCTCGTATCCAATGTCTGATAAGTGACAGTCTCATGTCTTTCATTTGGGATACTTTTTATATAGTATTCCGTCTTGTTTGTAATAAAATGGCGAGTTGTTTTTTTTGTCTGCGTCAATGGCTATGCAGTATCCCCACAATGTGCTTCTCTACCACGCCGATAAAATTTAAGATACGAGGATTTTCTTCTTCTCTTTTTTTTTGTCATTCTTGGGGGAAAGCCAATGAAATCTGACTTACCCATTTCCAGGTACACTTATATATGCTTACCAGAACATGTTTACGAGGTGGAGAGCTGGATATGTGACCTTTGGTTTGATGTTACATGCTTCCCATAACATACATTGTAGCTTGTGTGGTTTACCCTATGTCCTTTTAGTGGTTAACTAGGATGGTGGGAAGGAGGAGAAAGGGGCTTCCCCATTTACCCCCCCCCCCCCCCCCCCCCCCGCCAACACACGCCATCCAGGGTATAAGTCTTAAGATGACTTCGGTGTGTAAATACTTCCTCTTTCTGGTCTTTACACTTGTTACTCTATTGTATAATGATATGTCGTCATATAAAGGCACCTTTCAACTTAATGAATTTTTTAGGGTTCATCGCAAAATCATTGGAGGTCTTAACATTAGAGGTAAGATCATGACGTTTACGGCATTGGGTACACGAGCAGCAATGGTGAGGTATTGTGGGATAGACGTCGCTGTTCACGTTACAAATAGGCCGATCTTAACTTCTCTATTGATACTAAGTAGGCAATTTCGGTTCCCAGACACAGTTAAACATTTAAGAGGGAGTTTGCCAAACCCACCTTTATTAGTACCCACAACGCCTTAACCCTTTGAGGACAGCATGTTGCCTTTATATTTATCATCATGGTGCACCAACACATTGCCGGTAAGTAACTCCCTGGCACTGAATTGGTGCATCATTCCGGTCTTGCATGATGCTTGCACGAGTAATACTCGCCAGAGCTGAATATTTATATTGAATCATGGCGACCTAAAGGCATAATTGCATTAACACACTATACAGTCCTTAACTCTTTAAGGACGGCATGATGCCTTAATGCATCATACCCTTGGTCGTCATGATGCATGAATGCAGCCCTGGCGAGTAACTCGCCAATGCTGCATTCAAGCATCATGCCGACGCTACATGGTTGAGACACTCCCGGAGGGTCAGTATGATGCACCAATGGAGCACCGGCGAGTTACTCTTTTAGCAACATCGGTCCTTAAAGGGTTAAAGGATTAAAATGGGAGCAGAATAAAGATTCAAAAAAGAAAACCGATGTAACAGATAACTGAAGAACGGAGCTTATCCTAAAACTAGAAAACCATTTACATGTCTGCTTTACAAATGTCGATCGCATCGGGGCAGTAGCTGTATGGAAAAGGTAAACTGTCAAGTTTCTGGGGCTCTGGTTCTGACGTGGGATGCCATCTCCTCGGATTCTCTTTAGATAAGAATTTTGTTAAGGATAATCCCATTGGGTCTTCATAGTTTTTCGCTGACCCAACGTGACGATGAACTGTAAATTCCCGTGTATAACCCGCAGGCTATACGCAAACTAAACCTCTACTGCAGGTATATACCGGTAATATTCTTGGTATGGGGGCAGGTAAAACATATACGAGCGTTTTTGAAAATATAATGCAGTACTAAAATCACAACTCCATGTGCGGGTTATAGGAATTCTCCAGTCAGGGTGCGGGTTATACGCGAGAATTCACGGCAATAAGTACACTCCAGGAGTGTGTAATTATACTTATTAATACAGAATAATTGACAAACGGTCATACCGTAAAACCTCGGTTAAATGTAGATTCTGTCTTTTTAATTTATTTTACATCTACATAAAAGCCGCATTGCTGTCCTCAAACTCACATTCAGTTTAGAGCTGAGGTAGGCTCATACCCGAGGTTTTACAGTATACATATTGTATATTACTCGTAGTATCATCAACTCACCGTTGTACGTTGAGTTGTAAGGCTTTGAGTAGTTTCCTGGGTCTGTCCGCTTTATCTATATTGTCTAACTGTAAGGAGAGTAACAGATAAGTTATGAGTTGTCGTACAAGTGCTTGCTATAAGTGTAACATTTATGCGGCTAATACAGTAAAGGTATTATTTTGGATCACATAATTGGGTTTCTAAATGTTCTGTTGAGAGCATTATGTCCTGAAGCCATATTGGGACTGGAACTAGCTCCACATCTCTTGATATGATCAATGTCGAACGTTAGCTTTGGCCCATGGCAATACATGTACCACATTCAGTGTAGGCCCTACTAGTCACTATAATTAGATTAATTACAACCCAAATTTCCATACTTCTTGGGGGTTTAATGAGGAAAGTGATACTAGTGCTGTGTTTAAAGCACTCCGGCGTTTATAGATTTGGAGCTCAATATACCCTGTTGCTTAAACAAGACAGGCACCGATTGGAGATGCCAGATCCTATTTTGGTGCTCTTAAGGAACAATTTAAATACCCTTCTATCCAGGTGCTTAACAAGACAGGTGCTTATTTAAAACCCGGCGCTTAAACGTGACAGTACGACATACATAGATATATTCAAGAGATTCTAACTCACTTTGCCGAGCTGTAACTGGTCCCAGTGTGTGTTTATATAGTCAACCACCTTCTCCTCAAAGTGGTGGTACTTCTTATGTGTCGTCACCGCCAAGTTGAAGAGCGCTAATTGAGCTACGTCATGCCTGCAAAAATGTTATCGAAGATCACTGTACAACTACATGTATGTTAAATACACACGGTTTGTGCCTACCAAATTGCTGGTGTATACAAATTGAGCAGCGACGCAGAAAAACGCTGCTTATAGTATAAGCAAAACCATCTTTTCTGCTTTTAGCAGTATTGGGCCCTTTTCTTCCTTTGTTGCACTGGACCACACCAATCACACCCCTTTTTTCGGGAAGTCAGCTCCTAAGACCTTTTTATTGGTTGGGGCCTTATTTTAAGACTTCAGACACAAATTATCAAGCCCTTTATACGATATTCCCATTTACTATAATTAAATACAGTACTAAGGGAAATATGTAGCGGGTATTTGACATGGACCAGTGACTCACCATTTGGGTTGTAGACGTGTGAGGTATTCAGGCCCCGAATTACAGAATGAGCAGACAAATACGTAGAACCGGTCACCATACACCAGCGGTTTGTTGAGGCACTGTAAACAGGCTGCAAAATAAAGTCATATTATATCAAGGTTTGAATGAAATGCTTGAATAAAATGTAATGCTGTTGGAGAACCTGTAACTACATGTATCACACCTTTACCCTCACGTTAACCACTGTTTGCAGAATCTTTGTGTCCCATACGCCTAACACTGGTGGAGAACCTGTAACTAGGACCCATTTACCCTCGTGGTAACCACTGTTTGCACTTACACTATCTTTGTGTCCCATACACCCAACACTGGTGGAGAACCCACTATAGGATACACTTACCCTCACGTTAACCACTGTTTGCACTTACACTATCTTTGTGTCCCATACACCCAACACTGGTGGAGAACCCACTATAGGATACACTTACCCTCACGTTAACCACTGTTTGCACTTACACAATCTTTGTGTCCCATACACCGAACACTGGTGGAGAACCTGTCACGAGGGCACACATACCCTACACTGAAACTCGCTACGCTGTCGGTGCCTAGAGCGCTTTGCCAATGCGCCGCTTTATGACACTGATCTCACACTCTGACAGAGTGGCCAAAGGTCACTCACTTTGGCTCAGAGACGTGATTGGTTGAATTGACGTCCAATCACGGACCTCGTATGAGGAACAAGTTTGACGCTGTAGGACACGGTGTACACTTACCCTCGTGGAACCACTGTTTGCACCGACAGCACTGCAGCATCTTCATATACCAGTCGCCGGGCCCCCCGCAGTAACAGTACAGCGACTCCTTGTTGGTCTTGTGGTGGTTGTCCCATGTTAGGGATTTGAGCTGTTAACAAGACACAAATTGTTTATTATTGAGGCAGTAGGGATTAGATGGCTTTCTACATAGTATACGGTTGGCACAGATAAAATCATATTCGTTTGTTTCCTAAAAATTCCGCCAATAATTATTACCCGTTAGTACGGTAGCACATGAAATATTTTACTCCTTAGGTAAAAATCCTTGTGATCATTTCTATCTCTAGTCTATATTAGTATCATGACTTAGCATACACATCAATGGTTTTAACTAACATTTACAAGTATATCATCTCAATCAAATCCAAACTTACATCGTATGGTAGAGTTTGCTTCATGACTTGAAAGGCTTGTGCTGAAATAACAGTAAAATGCATTAGCTACTTATTTTCTCTGCACATATCATGAAAGTAATGTAAAAACATTTTCTGCGTGTTGCATTGATGACACATGACTGTTAATCATATTAATAAATTAGAGTAGCTGCCTATTGTTTAGTCGAGATTTCCCATTTTAATAATGAATAAAGGCCTTGATCCGCTTAGCATTACTTAGTATGCGAGTTTCTCCAAAATGAAGCTGAGAAAATCATCATCATATTTACCATTCACTCCTTTCTTTGTAGCTCCTCCCTTCTGTAAATCACAAGAGAAGGTCAGAAAACATTATAAGAACAGTGCATAAACATAGGGTGAGATTATACTTTGTTAATAAAGTGTTATTATAGAATCATGCACTAGAGATAGCTAGCTAGACCCTGCTTTACATACAACTTAGTTTTACATGCTTCTATTTATTTTGGTATAAAAACCAAGTTGTTAAATCTTCACAACAAACATGCAACTAGCAAGGTTTTTATAGGTACATAAAAGAAATGAGGATGGGGCCTTACACAGGAAATGGGTCAAGGAATTAGTTTTGGCTTTCAAATCAAATTTGGTACCAACTATTTGATTAAGTAGATTTATCGAAATCAGGTTCACATCTACAGAGGTGTACTAAGGGTTAAAACATATACATACTGGACAAATTATGAAATTAGGTACACATCTATCAAACTTTGAGATCTATCGTACACAAAAAAATTAAATGGTTCTAGAAATTAGCATGCCAATCTATAAACCCAGCACACAGGAGTGTAACACTAAATTTAAAAGGGTTCTAGGGAAAGGGAATGAACGAAAAAATCATCTAGGAGCTACAAAAGTACACAAGAGGATGCAGGTCTAACACCAAGAAATAAATTGGGGGAAATCTCAATTCCACTCCCTTTTTCCTTTTTAGTTCACCCAAGTAAGGAGAAACTCTGCCCTACAACTACTTTAAAGTTTAACGTAACGGAACGTATCTCACCCCCACCTTTGCTGAAGAGGCAAACACACAGAGGCGACACTTCCACGACACACCGGGCGTGAGCACGGACTGCCCGATGACGGGGCTGTGGCAGTGCTGGTGGTAACCTGAGGGTTAGCGGCAGCAGACAGAGCTCATACAAGGTCCACAATGGTTTCAAAGGTCATGCAATTTAATATTTTATTGAAATACAATATTATTTAATATCATTATTTATTATCTAATTTTTTTTATTTAAAAAAAAAATTATCACCTTGCAATTAGATGCTTTTCATAAAAGTATGTCCTTTGACATTGTCATTCATAAATTATGGATCAGACTTTTAAGTGTTACTGTTCCTATTTTCCCATATGCGATGATTCATCCACTGAACAAGGCTTCCATCCCTCGTCATAACTAAAGAAAGTGGGTCCCATGCTAGATCTATGAGAGTCGATTACTTTTAAAGCAGATCGGAATAATAGTATATATATAGGCATACTGTACAGTGATAAGTAAATGCCTTAAATTAGAGAGGCTCTAGAGTATCCTGCTTTTTTTCATTATTCAGCTCATTGTTGTGCATTGCCTGTCACCGTTTGTCTTACCAATCCCGCAGTTATCGCACAGCACAATTTCGTTGGGTGAATCCGACTTGCCGCCTTGACACAAACTACAGATGATCTCTCCTTTAGTTGGACCTAAATGGGGTAAGGAAATATCGCATGTCAACAAATTAAATTTTACAAAGATTTGTAGTTCAAGATGTGATCAGTGCTTAATTATCAGGAACCAGGCTGCCACCGATCGCTCGTTCTACTATCCCAATTCAGAAACGGGTTTATATTTTTTTTACATTTGATATAATAGAAGCATATGCTTATTAGTCTAGAAAACGGCCAACAAGAAGAGGAATGTGAAGATATATCTTTTCCTCTCCTTTCTTTTCTTTTTAATGTATTTTATAGGCCCCAGGGACTTGCTATTAATTAATACGAGTCTCCAGCCCTGGTAACTTTTGTGGGTTTCCAAGAAGACTTGTTTGACAGTAACATGATGAACCGCTCATGCCGCCTGGCACCTGTCGCCTACCATAGGTTATGTAGCCCACCAAGGGCCATGTAGCCCACCAAAGGTCATGTAGTCCACCAAGGGCCATGTAGCGCTATAATGTGTTGTCATTTGTCAACATGATGCTTTAAAGCAGTATGCAGCCCTCAATTTACGGAGGGTTAATTACTATCTACTGGCCTAGTTAAGAAGAAATCAAACCGAAGATGTCCATCAAATGACCCACCACAAGCAACCAATCTGATTCTCACAACCTTGACACCGCATAGCGAAACTAAATATGTTCAACCAAATCCAACCACACCAAATAACAAATCTGTCCAGTCATCCAAGTCCGACACACACCTTCGACATAATCAGCAATCGACAACTCTCTCTCTACAAGCCTTCAAACAGTACCAACCAAACACATTTAACCTATTGAGAGCCGCATATTGCTTTAAAATGTTATGCCCTTTGAATGCAGTCCTGGCCAGAACTGCATTCAAGGACCATCCCGACCTTTTAGGAATGTATCAATCCTGTAGGGTCGGCATGATGCTTGAATGCAGCACTGGTGAGTTACCCCCGAGAGAGCTGCAGTCATGCATCATGACGACAAAAGGTATTTTTAAGGCACTATGTGGCCCTTAAAAGTTAAATTGACACCACACCACCACGTTTAACCAACCACAGCAATCTGCCTTCCACCAATGTTAACACCAATCAACCAAAGCCACATCACCAACCCTTGAAGACCACAATCAAACCGAAACCGAAACAGTATCTAAAAATAGCTTTCACCACTTGCAATCTGAGTCAGGTAGCCCTCTCTATCCCTTAAAGGGCCGCATAGTCCTCTAATGCATTATGCCGTTATTGCCATGATGCATTGATGCAACACTGGGAACTAACTCGTTCAAGCATCATGTCTACGCTATAGCGGTGATACACTCCCGCAGTCAACATAATTGCAGCCCTAGCAAGTGCTCGCCAGGGGTGCATCATGACGACGAAGGACATTGCGCCTTAAAGCACTATGCGGCTCTTAAAGGACGTACACCTATTCTCTCAATTCAAGCTTCTCACTCGGGTCACCACTCCACAACATTCATTCAGCTATTGGGAAATTCTTTCACATCAAGAGATGATTTGCGTTCCATAAATTCTCACGTATAAGCGTAACTTGCGTATACGGTGCAAGAATTTATGGCATATCCCCTCCTTCCCATTTCAACCTTAATAGTGTATTACATGTGCTAATTGCCCAATGCCTGTTACATTAGGACATTAGAAGGAGGTCTTCACCTTGTTGGATGTCCTTGAACATTGTCCAGTGTTCTGAGTCATCCTCAAACTGTATATAACACCTCTCCTTGGCCTCGTCCACCTTTAGGTAGGAGTAGACAGGCAGAGCTTTAATAGTCAAGTCAGATCAATTTAAGAAGTAGAACTTATATAAATTGTGAGAAAGCTTTATTATTCACCAAAGAATCAGGTTTAAATTTTATATTAAATCAACAATTTGGGGCTTAATTTCTATCATGACTTCCATTAAATGGTTCAATTGGTGTTTTCCTCTTTTTTTTTGAATATAGAAATTACTAATTATTAGATACAGGACAACAGTTTGGGAATCAGTATTGCAATTGACTGAAAATCTTTCAATAAGCTTAAATATGAAAGGTTAAATCCTGCAAGTTCACCAATACATTTGAAACTTTAAAATCTTAAAAAGAACAATTAACTTTTACTACTGGAACTTGGAATTATACCGAACAGTACAATTACATTGAGTATGGTGCCGAGGTAGAAGAGGCCATCGTTCCACCGAGCGAGGACATCTTGGCTCTCGGAAAACGTGCGCTTGGCTCCTCCCTTGGCTGGCGCCATGCTTCGCTAAAGGCCACTGCGGCCACTGAACGACTGACCCTGCAAAGCAGCGCAGGGCAGGTGGGTCAGTGACAGGAAGACAGCCAGACAGGTATCATATGGAGGAGGGGGGTGTTTCTGTGTGGGAGGAGGGGGAGGGGAGTGTTTTTCTACATTGTGTCCTGTCATTCAAAAATAGAAATAAGTATGTTGGCTGCCATGGCTATCTGGAGTAAAGTACCTACTTAATATCACTCTGTCTACCGGTACCTATTCTAATTCTGTATTCTTTTTTGTTTTGTTTTCAATATTCAATCTTGGCAGTTTGCTACATACATGTACGGTATTTGTCAGATCCTAGCAAAACGTTAGAAATTCCTACTAAAGGAGGAAAACCTCTCATGAGTCATGATGCATGTGCCGTATGCAGGCCTCGTGAGTAGATCTATACCACTCACTAGCGCTGTGTATAGTCAACTCAAGAGTCACTCAGGCATCATGCTGGCTCTGCGGGATCATTGATACACCCTGGATAAATATCTGCACACGAGGAAAGGGCAGACGTATTTGACATATTTATTCAATGAGGACTATATATAGGCCTACTGGGAGATTTATGTATCCTTTGGCCATTAACAAAGTCCCATTTCACAAGGCAAAATAAATAACACTAAGTCTGAGGGGAAGCCCCCCAAGAAGGCAAATCCTTGACTCAGACTCAGAGCAGCGACTGGCAGGCACCAACCCTACCCCTTCCCATTCCCAGCCTCACCACCCCCCACACCCACCCCTCCCTGATCACATCCTGTTTTCTGTGAATCCGGGTTTGGAAGGAAACTAATAAAAATGGATCTTCAAACACAAGATACAATCAAAACTGGATGTAATCTTGTCGTACCGTACTGCATTATTTATGCCCTTTCAAATGGGGTCACGATCATCATGACTGCAGCCCCGATGAGTTACTCGCCTGGGAATATTCTGGTAGAATTAATGTGTCCGTTTTTTTTTTTAACGGTTTTTATTTTATCCTGGTTTATACATCAGCTTTGTTGCTCTACCACAGTACAACCAGTTGGTACAGGAGCTGGTACCCTGATGTTTACTATATCCAACACGCCATTTTCAAAATTATTGCATTTTCGCTCCTAAATAAAATATAAAATAAGATTGAACGTGTGATTTACATCACAAATGACTCAGGGTTAGGGTTATTATTAATGAATGGTATATGTGATTGATATCACATGTGAACCAGGGCATTTTTTTATTGATAAACCTACCCAAATCCCCCCCCCCCCCCCCCCCCGATGTGTGAGTGTAATATGTGTGAGTGTAATATGTGTGAGTGTAATATGTGTGAGTGTAATATGTGTGAGTGTAATATGTGTGAGTGTAATATGTGTGAGTGTAATATGTATACCCCCCCCCACATACACACTTAGTGCCGATTCCCAATGATCAGGTACCTAATTTTAGTACAATACGTTATTTCTCATTTCTGACAGCAGAATCATAATCTCCAGGAAACACTGACCCACTTTGATAGGTCACATGCCTTATTTAATCAAATTCCAGTTGAGCAGCTTGGTGTGGGCAAGCAGTTGGGTGTGGGCAAGCAGTTGGGTGTGGGCAAGCAGGTGGCTGTGGGTGTCAGCGCCCTGCAGCATGTAACCGCCATTTTACGTCTCAGCCGATGAGCGAGCCAGTCGGAGCGTAAACGGCAACAGCAGCTCCGTTTCTGTTTGCCTGTGTTGGTCCGCCGCGAGGCAGCGTGTGTTGCAGATGATTTTGACTGTAAAACTGATTTCGTCCACGCCCCAACCCTACCAGAGACATTTACTACAGTTTCGTCCATAATAATCATTCATTGGTCTCTGCTACTTAACAGGTCACCACAAGCCTCACACATTCCGCATTTGTCAGTACTAGGTCGAATGAATGATCTAATTTAAGTACAATACATTATTTCTCATTTCTGACAGCAGAATTGTAATCGCCAGAAAAAGCTACCCTAATTTCATATATTACAAGTCATATATAATCGAATTCCAAGTGGTGGCTGTAGGTGAGCAAGTGGCTGTGTGAAAGCAGGTGGCTGGGGGCGAGCAGGTGGTTGTGGGCGTCAGCTCCAGGCAGCGCGTAACCGCTGTTTTACGTCTCGCCTGAAACGCGAGTCGATCGGAGCGTCAACAGCGGCGGCATCTCCGTTGCCGTTTCGCTATGTCGGTCGGACGCTGGGCGGCGTGTGCTACGTGTCCATGCCTTTGCGGTCGATCTAAACATCATTTGCATATATGATTCTACCTTATTGGGTCATACCAGCAGTCTGTGGTATTGAGAGCTTCTCACAATTTTTAACCATGAATTGTTACATCTGTCCACACATTAAAATAATTCAAGATAATTCAAGATACTTGAAGAGAATTATCAAAAAAAGGTCTTACAAAAAGTGTCTCACCTAGTATTACAAGATACCCCCCATTGACTTAGCACTGGAGTTGTGTGGACCGTAATGGAGACAAAAATCGAATCTAGTACTTAAGAGTTTAATTTTTCCCTCCAACTTTTTGGTCAGATTTTGTGACTTTTATTAGATTCAATATTTAGAATGGTTGCAACACAATATTTGTAATATTTCTTGGTATAGCATGTAGATGAATATCCCATCTTTCAATATTCACCCTTTTTTTGTATATTGGCTGAGGATTTCCTACTTAAAATTGGATGTGAAATTGATCTTTCACTATCTTGATGCAACCCCTCATGAGGCGTTGCATAAGACTCTGGGTGGTAACCCTGAGTCAATTATATTAGAATGATGACATGGAGTAAGATTAGCTTGATATACGAGACAGTACCAGTAAAGACGGTCTCTATAATAGCGTCGAGAGGGCATAGCTGAGAGGGGCAATGCGCAGCAGCGACACATGGATAAAATTCAGATATAGATACCGGTAATAAGATGTAGGCCTACTGTGGTGGAGGATCAAGTTAGTCAGTACCATACTTTATGATGAACTAAACTATGGGCTATGACTCCCACTAACTGACATTAGTTACATAAATTATATACCATTATTGATTACATAGTCATATGATTACACAATATTGGACACGTATCTCTAAGTAGGCTAATTAGCCTCACTACTTTAGGGAGTGGTCTTCAATGGAAAAAGAAAAGTTTGCGTCTTCGCTCGAGATTTCAAACACACACCCTCATTCGGACTTGTTGCTTATTAATGAGCAGACTGTAAAAAGACAAAGAGACTTTAAAGAGTTGAAGAGGATCGACCTTTAATTTGTTTGCCCTCCCCTCTTCCCGTTAAAGGGTGCCCCACTCACTAGGTGTGACCCTTCAATTAGAAGATGCCTGTTTCTGTGTAGACTGTGACAGCATTCAGAAAATGAGTTGAATACGGTACATTTTCGAAGAAGTCCCTCCCAACCCCTTTAGGCTTTACTCTTTTTAGGCTATTTTTACAAGGACAAGGAGCTCTGCCACAGTGGTGGGCAGCTGGGCAGCCCTGTGGGATCACTGCCCTCGGCCTACGGCCTCGGTAGTGTTCCCAGAGCCCAACCCCTCCACATCGGGTTATACTTAGTCTAGATCCCCCCCCCCCCCCAAGGCTAAGATATGAAATACAAAGGATCAAAACAGGGAAACAAGAACAAACAGTTGTATAAACGGAAAAACTTATTCAATGATAACATTGACAACCTATTCCTGTCAGCTCTGCCTCTGGATAATGTTATGCCCCCCCCCCCTAATGGGCCTAAGACAGTAAGAGGGGTCTGACAGAACTGTTTACCCTCCCCCCGCCGCAGGAGGGGGGGGGAGGGGAGGTAGTGTAGCCTAGATCTATGTGGTGGGTTTAAAGGGGGGGGGGGGTGAAAAATTGTGATCCCTCTTGAAGGGGGGGGGGGCATATTAAAAACGATAGCCCTTTTTTGTAAAAAAAACAAAAAAAAACATGTGTGGGCCTACTACAGTACAAAGAGGGCTGGGTGAAATATTTGGCGTGCTCGAAGGGGGGGGGGCGGTAAGAAAAGTTTGCGTCTTCGTGAGAGATTTCACACACACCCTCGTTCGGACTTGTTGGTTTAAATGTTGCTAATTAAGGTGTCACCACCCTAAATCGGGTCACTTCCGGGTTTACTGGCCAAAGAGTCCCTTATGAACTTTGTTATTTTGCGGAATTTAGCCTATAGGGGAGGGAAAGAAGGGTTAAATACATGGTTATTTGTTATTAGGGTGATCAGAAAGTGTTTATTTATAGTCCTAAAAGAAGGATTTATCTACTCCATATAAACAGTGTAGGTTTATGGGGGTGAAACGGCCCTATAGTGTATCTATACGCTGCGTAGGCCTCACTGTACAAAACCACTACCCGGTTACCATGGCGATTGACCCAAAATCTAGCCTGACTTTTTGGGGTCACACCCGTTATATATTTTTCTGCATGTCATAAGCTAAAATATGGTATAGGTGGCTAAACACTGTGAGAGTTTTAAGTGTTTCAAATGGCAGGTCGATGGTGATCAATATTGAAATTTCCGAACACGGCCTAGTGCTTTAGGGTGGTGACACCTTAAAGGGAGGGCCTTGCATTGGTGGAAATAGTAGGCAGGGACTCTTTTTTTTCATTGATTTTCTTTATTTTTTTGGAATATTATGCAGTAGGAGTGAAGTGTATTCACTGTGCTTGCTTATTATGGCCTTAGGTTGCACATTCCATTGGTTGCTATGGGTTGCTATGGTAGATAAACAACAATAATAGGCCCCCGGGGCCTAATTTGCGGCCAAAACTGGTGATTTTGACATGAAAATCATCCACATACTTGCCCTCTGGCTCGCTCTAGCCATGTCTGTAACTCTCACAGGGCTTAGCGGGGTATACCTCCTGAAACCTCATGTCTTAAGCTTCATTTGGAGTGGTATTTGTATAAACTAAGTCAGGCTAGATTTTTCGGTAGGTTCGTCCAGAAAGGACTCGCTTAAACGGCCGCAATTTTTGTCGATTTTGGCTAGTTGCAGGACCCCCGGGGATATTTTTTTTGCCAAAATAAAGCTAAAATCTGTTAGTTAGACCTTATATAGTGTTTTTTTTATTGTTAAGGACGCTCTAATATGTCATTAAAAAAAATGTTCACTCGTAACCATGGCAACCCGTCTTCGTTTAAGGTGTCACCACCCTAAATCGGGTCACTTCCGGGTTTACTGGCCAAAGAGTCCCTTATGAACTTTGTTATTTTGCGGAATTTAGCCTATAGGGGAGGGAAAGAAGGGTTAAATACATGGTTATTTGTTATTAGGGTGATCAGAAAGTGTTTATTTATAGTCCTAAAAGAAGGATTTATCTACTCCATATAAACAGTGTAGGTTTATGGGGGTGAAACGGCCCTATAGTGTATCTATACGCTGCGTAGGCCTCACTGTACAAAACCACTACCCGGTTACCATGGCGATTGACCCAAAATCTAGCCTGACTTTTTGGGGTCACACCCGTTATATATTTTTCTGCATGTCATAAGCTAAAATATGGTATAGGTGGCTAAACACTGTGAGAGTTTTAAGTGTTTCAAATGGCAGGTCGATGGTGGTCAATATTGAAATTTCCGAACACGGCCTAGTGCTTTAGGGTGGTGACACCTTAATAGCCTAGGCAGACTGTAAAAAGACAACAGACTTTGACGAGTTTAAGAGGATCGACCTTTAATTTGTTTGCCCCCTCCCCTCCCATTGAGGGGTGCCCCACTCACTAGGTGTGACCCTCCAATTAGAAGATGCCTGTTTATGTGTAGACTGTGACAGCATTCAAAAAATGAGTTGAATAGCCTTCAATAGGCCTAAATTTCTTAGTTCACCCCCTCCCCCTCCTTCCCTCTTCTGAATCTGATTCTGAGGCTTAAAACAAATATCAAATTTAAAACAAACTTTCTGATGGAAAAAAACATGACTAATCGAACTCAGAAGGCAGACGGCGTACATGGACACAAAGACAACATCCGTGAGTTTAGGTGTCCCTTTCTAATCAACTTTCTTCCCCTTCACTGATGAATGAATCCCAGCAGGGCCTGACAAGTGCCTGGACTAGAAAAGGCGCAGTTGTGGTTTCCCACATTTTGACAGTTTGGACAGCAAGGGTGCTCCGCTGGTTGTGTATTTGGTGTGCATAGCTCTCGAACATAGCTTTTTAACCTACAAAATGGCTACTCAACTTTCACAGGGGAGTTTATCTACATGACTGTTCACTACAATTGGAATTTAATGTAGCAAATAAGGAGAAATCATTGACTTACCTTGAGCGGAATTACAGAACTTTGGGTTCTCCCGCCATGTTGGGCCTTGGACGTGCTTAACATGTAGTCCCGGAATTAATGCGCCGAATTTGTTTATGTTTGTAAATCAAATTAACATTTAGGTTTCTCCCATCGATAACTCATAACAAGTGATGGATCGTTTGTAGAATTGTGCTGTTGTATATTAATTAAGTATTATCTCGGATATGATCGATGATGTGGTGAACTATTTCTCTGATCGGAAGGCGGAGCACGCTGTTTCGCAGCGCCACAGTGTGGCATTTGTCGGAACTAAAGAATAAAGAAGTTGTTGTGCAAAGCTGACTCATCCCTGGATAACAAATTTCCCGCCATGAATTATGATTGCCCTGCGTCAGCATGTGGGGCCCAGGGTGTGGAGGGAGTAGTTTACCTAGCCTAAGTTAATTCTGCAGTGGGGGTATCACGTACAGTAAATGCTAATGCTTATTTATTTTTTTGTTTCAACACATTTTATTCATCTTCCTATTATATGGACTGTCAATATGTAAATTGGGATTGGGAAGTCCCACCGGTAGGCCTATCTATTTTTGCCTCCTGTCCCATGTCACTATCTATTTTCTCATGTCCTATGTCACTAGGGCCATAATTCAAGTCAATTTAAATTTCAGATTCAATTGTGTTACAAAAGGTAGGCTACATAGTTTAGGCCTATATACAAAACAAACACATACAATGATATATATATACCGGTGTAAAGGTACAGTGTAATAGGGCTTATCTCATGGGATATCAATTATCAGAGTCAACTATTGACAATATAGGCTACAGATGCAGAGGGGGGGGGGGGGGGTCGACTCTTCCAAGTTCTAGATGGCGGTATATCAGAATCTAGCCTCAAGACGCGTACTTACCAGTAGGCCTCTAGGCCCATGTAAATTGCAATGCAGTCCCAGATACATCATTTCTTTTAGCCTTTTCAAATAAGTGGGAAAACCCCCACATCATAGCCCGTTGGCCAATAGCATGTACCAGTGGGCCTAGGGCTACTGGTATTGTTATGTATCAACTGCATTTTCTTGCTTTGTTTTATGTGCTTGGACTGATCGTTTAGTTCTCGTCAAAAGTTCCCTTTTTTCTTACAGGGCATTTACCCCTTTCAAGTCTGTCATCTTCTATTCCTTTCTATCCAGCAATGCATAGCGTACCGGTAGGTAATATTGAAAATAATGGAAACCACACAAAAGACTCACCGTTAAATTATTTATTTTCTTATTCCCTACCGTACTGTACAGTCAAGTTACCCAATAACAATTATTTACACATGATCTTGAAGTTATTATACAGCTTTATATATACACCCTTAATAATATGGTACAGGTAGGCGTGGACTTATAAACAATATATTGTGAAAAGAATCCTTCGACAATCCAGCATCTCTGGAAACCCTTCACTGTCAACTTTAACCGAACAACACATCTAACTTTTACTACCGGTACAGGAAAGATGAACCTTCTCCATTTCGATAGACAATATTATTACCATAAGTTTCTGAACACAACCAGAACTTTCTTGGTCAACCTTTTAAGGCCCTTGTAGTGCATCAATATTTGTCCTTTATTGCCATGACGCATGAATGCAGCCTGGGTGAGTAATTCGCCAGTGCTGTATTCAAGCATCACGCCGACACTCCTGGATGGAAGCCATGGTGCATGAATGCATGGTGATCGAGTAGACTCGCCCGGTGAGTAGACTCAATAGGGCTTCAATGACGAAGAGCATAGCACACTAACAATGCTATGTGGCCCTTAAACTATAAAGTTAAGTTTTACCGTAAAATAAGACTTGTGTAGAATTAAGCCGCGGCTAGTACCGCACGCAGTCAGATTGCCGGTGCAGCTTACAGGATCGGCCTAAAGTCAATCAATGTGCAGCTAATACGGTACGCGATTAGGCTTATACGCAAGGTTTTACGGTATATGAAGGGTGTATACATATTACGTGCAAAGGTTGCATACCGGTACGTGAAAGTAGTCGCTTTATTAGGTATACCGGTAGGGCTATGTTTAGCTGGTGTTGGTCTATGATGTAAAGCCCGGATTCATATGATACAAAGCCCAGTCTATACGAAAACTTTTTCACCCTGCAGGACATTCGGTCCTGCAGAAATTTCTTTTTGCAGGCCCGGCTTCATTTTTGCAGGTCCGGATATTGGCGTGTAATCTTTAAGATTTAAGAATTAAGTATGAAGCAAGTGTTCATACTGATAGTATTACATGAATAGGGTTCCTCAGTATGCTACAATAACATTCATCATTTTAATATATATAAATTACTGAAGAACATTATAGAAAATATTCAAGCTTTCTGTTTTACACTGTAGAAACCTTACTGATAATGGTCCGATTTACAAGCAGTAAAAAATGGCATGCAGGCAAGGATCTCTGGATTACAGCCTGACATTTGGGTCGGCAGTAGCAGCCTTTCTGCCAGACCGGTATGCTTTTTGCCGGCTATAGCCGGTGTCCGGCAGGATTTCGTATAGACTGAAAGCCTATGCTTTACATTTTAACTTACAAGTATGCATATTCATTTCAATTGCAATTTCAAAGTCCAATACATCCACAATTAATTCCATTAACCAAGTTTAATCTCTTCCAGCTCGGCTGACAAGTCAAGCTCAGGTAAACTGTCCTCAGCTTTTGTAACAGGTGCCGTGACTGGGTCGTCATCAAGGATTTGTGTCAGAGAATCTGATTGGCCCTCTGCCTCGTCACTCGCTCCAAAATCAAATGTGACACGAGTGCTTTCTGGCTCTTCTTTCGAAATGTCTTTATTTGTTTCATCTGTGGGGCCTGACAGTGATGACCCGGCTTTTTCCATGACGTCGTCACTTTCTGTTGGCTTGTCGTCAGACGTATCGTCGCCAATTGTGAAGTCGGCTGAGGCGGTGGGTGCAGTAGCGAGGGCTGGTGCGACGACCACAGGTTCCTCAGTCTTCTCAGGGATAAGGTGTTCAATAGGCCCGATAACTGATTTTATGTCAACCACTCCAAGGCTCCCCTGCAAAAATCATGTGAAATACCATTATATCTACAGGCTGTCAAGTATTATGTACATATGGCAACAGGGAAATCAAATGAACTTTGTAAGTTTACTTAGTAAAAGTCATACGGTACTTTTCATATAATATATGGGTAGATTCTACCAACAAAGTTAATTATTTTTACTTCACTAAAGCATATATTAATGTGCAATACATTTCAGTCAAAACCAATGTATTATATAACTCTACCATACTTGTGTTTTATGCATGTGTGAAAGTCCTTATAAGACCCAATTTGAGAAGTACAACAATCTTGAAACATGTACAAAATGTACCAATATACTATTTGATAATCGTAATACCCTCAGTGTACTTACAATTTTCATGAGGTCTACCACAGAGATACCTAAGATCTGTGAGACTTGGGTGGGCGGGAAGAGTGACTGGAGGCAGCGGTTAAGGTGCGGTACAAGGTCCTCACAGAACGCGGCCGCGAGCGCACCAAACCGCTCCGTCTCCTGCGTGTTGAAGGTTGTCTCCTCCGCTCTACATGGGGGAAACAAAGATATATAAAAAATATGAAGGTGATTGAATCTATGGAGTAGGAACAAAATAACACTACTGGTTATTTGCAGACGCTAGGGTAATTTATTTATTTCACAAACATACTGTGATACAATAAACTTATAAAAGCCCACTAAATCGCATTCGGAAGGTTAAAATGCTAAATATTACCTTTACAATAACCGGACCAAGTTGAATGATACTTTCCAGAAACTGGTAATTCTATTTAACTACATGAAACCCTTTCATCTTATAACTCAAATCTGGAAATGAATGACATAAAAACCTGGTACACTTTAATTGACATACCTATGGTAGGCTAGCAGTACACGCACAGCAGCCTCGAGCGACAGCTCAATCTGCCCGGCGATGTCGCTGGCTAATGAGAGTGGGGCGCACAGCCGGAGATCGTTGAGTGCAGTCAGCAGGTCGTTACAGTATGCAGCCACAGGTTGGTACTCTAATAGGGACACAGGCGGCTGGAGAGAGCCACTGCCCTATAATGTAGAATGCCAAGTGAGATCCTATTATTTCAAGGTAAAATAATCATATCAGTGTATTCATTCATACCTATTGAAAGTATTGAATGAAAAAATTTGTTCACAGATCGGACAGTCTCGGTCCGATCTGAGAGTACTATTTCTATTAATAGCTACATTGTCAGTACAAAATATGAATGTTTAGAACTTGCAAGCCTGATAGCACGGATGTGTGCTCAGTTAACCATTTAAATATTGCAAAATCCATAGTACATTAAAGCACTATGCAGGCCATAAAGGGTTAAGACCTACCTGAGTGGCTAGGGTGAAGGCGCTGCTTGGTAACATGGAGGGTGAGCTCAGTAGTGTGTAGGACTGCATGGCCTGGTCAAATCTACAACACAAGACATGTATATTGATAGGGACATCTGTGTTGTGTCTAATACACATAATGCATGCTGGCATCAAGGGGTTAGATGAGTAGACATGTGTGCAGTACCAGGGAGTTACCAAACAGTAGTAGTAGCAGAGGGGTCAAGCTGGTCGGTCTGTTGGCACGTCCATTACTTAAGCTGGTACTGACTAGATAATCACTGATAACAAGGTCACATGGATATAAGCTGTTATACAGTGTACCCTAAGAGTTCCGCCGTGGATGGAGGGAATTATTCCATTGGTCTAAAATGTATTTCGCTAGTGGCCCATAGGCGTGTAGCTGGTGGCATTATCAACCAATGAGATAATTCCCTGTATTCATTGCCGAATTATTAGTGTGCATTATGTAACAGCTGGTACCCATATGACCGCTGTTATCAGTGCTTGTCTCGCCAGTACCAGATCAAGCAATGGATGCACCCACAGGAAGACCAGCCTGACCCCTATATGGATTTAGTAAACGGTGTCAGCAGGCTGATCTAAACTATACACTATAACACTGGCACCTGAGAACTGAGAGGAGTGGTACCTTTTAAGCATGTTTAAATTTAGGTGGGATATCCCAACAAGTTTGGAAGTCACTAGCAGCAGACAAGGCTACACAAGCTCCGTTCAATCACATAGAGTAGAATGTAGTCCCTCTCATGATATATACCGACCTAGTTACAAATTCTGAGAAACAGGTAACCAATTCAAATTGACGCTCTTTCCCAGCTCATTTTCACCACTAAAGAGAGCTATTGCAAGAACATTCAGTGTAGTTTTTATTCCGTAGGCTTAAATACCATGATCCCTCACCTTTCATTGGCAGAGTTGATGCTGGTTTGGAAGTTGGTTAGAACAGCTTCTTGGAATATGGGTACAAGTAGCCCGCGGAAGTCAGCCCCAACACGGCTGAAGGAGAGCCCGAAGTACATGCACTGTCCAAGCACCGAGTCCAGCCGGCCCCCGACACCGCGACCCAGGTCAGCCTTCAGTGTCTCCAAGAACTGGGAAATCTGTAAACAAAATAAATACATACTAATATTTATAACCAGCCTGTACTGAATTCTGATTGATCTGTTAATATTGTTCCAATAGCTTCATGTCTTATATAGAGCTACATCTTGGCGATGATGTATGCAGCTTCAGTGTGAATGATATACTGTCCTGATGCTAACTGGTATATTTTTAAGTATCGTAATTGGCTGTGTAAAGCACGCATTTCACATATTATCTACACGCCAAACGTTGGTATATTTTATAACCTGCACCTAGGGTCTGATTTAGTATGTCTACTTCAGTACTGTGCTATTCATCTAAAAAACCTTGTGTAATCCAGACCCCCAACATTGGAATCCCCTATAACCTGCATCTCGGGTTTACTGTGCATACTCCCCACGGGTTGTACACGAGAATTCACGGTAGATTTACCGTGCGACCCATGAATGGTTATGCGCATTCAGCATCAAGACTCGAACCAGGGACCTCCCACACTCGTGGCGCACACTTTAACACTCACCTTCAGCACCACCCAGCCATGGAACAGAGCACTTTCGTTAACCACGTCGTCACGGGACATGGAGAGGAGCGGGTCTTCGTCTGAGAAGATGGCGCGGTACTGCGTAATGATGTCAAACAGGTGCACGCGACTTGTCTCTATCGTCTTGTTGATGTGGTAGTAAGCTACAATATAGATGAAGAGGAGTCACAATGAGGAAGACTGTAAAACGGTTTGCATGAGCCACGACTTTATATCATATACGACTTTATATTATTTTAGAAGTGCGGCTTATGCGATTTCTTCAAACTCGAGGTGCGGCTTATACGCGCGGTAGGGCTTTATGGGAGGTTTTACAGTAGCCATGTTTAAAACTAGCAACCCGAAAATCATAATCTTCTATCAAATATATTGTTTGAGATAGAGATATATCTGATTGAGATAGAACTGAAATGTGTATATTAGCTGTGAGGCTCTTCTGGAACAAATGATGACTACTTTGATTGTTTTCAAATCATAAAATATGTCAAATCTCAATGAAAAGTAGTTGAGAGGGGTAAACTGAATCAAAGATGTATGGGAAAAACTTACGATCATCAGTTGGAATGCCTCTGAGTAGACTCTGGAACCACACATCTCGGGCCTAGCAATCAGTACAGATATACAAAGCTTTAATACAATATTTTTAATACTCATATTTATGATGATATATATTCCTACACCTACTCGAAACTTGACTACCAACTTCTAAAAAAGGAACTTAGACATTCAATTTCAAACCACAAGAGATGATCCCTAACAAGGATTTTTTCTACTAGGTACATAAACTTCACTCAGGCTCATTTCTTTTTACCATAATCTACTTAACCCCCCTATTAAACAAGCCATTCTTTGGGTCATTTTTCGGGGCTAGAAAGAGCCCAAATTCTCGCGATCTTGGGAGAGAAAATTTAGATTTTATCAAAGTAATGAATCACTAGTAATAAAATCACTCCCTGGACACTTAATATTAGGCCGAATACAGTTATTGTATTTTTCACCTGTAAGAACTTGATGCGTAGCTCGGGCTCGGTGAAGACGTCCATTCTGCGCAGGAAGCCGATGACGCGCAGACAGGCGGGCAGCTGCACATTGGTGCGCAACTGGTGGATGAGCTGGTTCAGCATAAGCTGCAGCGAACCCTTCACCTCCGCCACAATGTTCTGTAAATCACGAAAGAAATCTGGGCTGAATTGACCCTTTTTTTTACTTTTCTTTTTTTGCACCGTGCAGGAGGGTCCACATCTTTAGCCTTGTCAAAAATATCCTGAATTAACCCATGAGACGCCCACGTCCCGTCACGTTATCGGGCCCAAGCTTGACGGATGTGTGCACATTTTTTATCTCCATATACCACCAATAATGCGGGGAGTTGGGCCCTAATATTTCATATCTGGGACCTATTTAGGCTACCTTACATGAAGGTATTTTTGGTTAGAAACGGGTAGAGAATTGAGACAACATTTTATTGCGAGACTATGAAGGGCAGCATAGTGCTTTAATGTGCTATGCCTTTTGATGTATGAACGCAGTCCTGGTGAGTAACCCTAAATCATAAAATGGCGTTAAGGGCATATCACATTAGTTAAAGCACTCTACGGCCTTTGAATAAAAGGGTCAAAGCATTTGGTCACATGGGACATGGTGCACTGACAGTTGATTTTTACTATTTTAGTACTATACTATACTTACAAAAAGCGTCTTACTTCCCACACATCCAATTAACCCTATATCACATGCACTTCGTCTTTTATCCACGTTTAACAAGCAAGTTGTACACGGGAAATACAGTGAAATCTCGTTATAAGGAGGACTGATAGAGGGAGCTTCCTGTCATATTAGATGCACATTTCCACGGTTCCTATTGTCAGTTCTCTTTATATATATTTATCATTAGTTAAGAGAAACTTTTCTAACAAGTAGCAAATTTATCTGGTCACAATGTCCTCCTTATAACGAGATCTTACTGTATTCTAAGGGCCTCACCATGATGACAGCGATGTGGGTGTGCTTCTTCTCCATACGCTTAACGTGTGCGGCCAGCTCCAGGGCCTCCTCGTAGTAACCATTCCGTACACACGTATCCATCAGCTGAGGGATCTCCAGGATCTCCAGTAACTGGGTGTGCCGCTGTAGGGTCAAGTTGTTCATGCGCCGGCTGAAAAAAAGAAGTCACATTGACTTTTTTTCCCCCTTAATTTTTGTGGACCGGTCACATCTCCCTATCCGAGTCGAAAATATTATATTGACATTCTGTAACGATTAGCCTTAAACCTTAATTTAAGGATCTTTAATGCTAGATCTCCCGCTATATATTTTACCCTAATCGGGTTTTGTAAATAAGTTTTTTCTATCAAATTATAATTTACATTTGTATTAACAACAGTTTTTTTAAAGTATGATACATTATGAGACAGTAATGAGATTTTACTCGACAGGGCTGCACTCATGCATCATACCGACCCTTCGGGAGTGTGTCATCAATATACCGAGGTTGCAGGTTCCTTAGTAGACTTAGTAGGGGGCACCATTGCTTGATCTGGTGACCAGCGAGATAAGCTCTGATACAACAATCACAATGGGTACACACTGTTACATAATGCCCCCTAAGAATTCTGCAGTGAAGGCCAGGGAGTTATCTCATTGGTTGATAATGCATCAAGCTACAGGCCTATACGGGACTAGCACATCCTGGTACCTGAGGTAGTCGGGGGCTAAACTCCATCTCCTTATCAGGCTAATCTCCTCTCCTCACACCTAGAACAAAGGGACTGATAAGAAATTCTCCCATGATGCACTGCTCTGTAGTTGGGGGCCTAACCACAATGCATTGCTCTGAGCCAAGATGGCGGCCCCCATAGCCAAATGCGCTAGTCCCGTATAGGGTCGGCATGATGCATGAATGCAGCACTAGCGCATTACTCGCCAGTCGTGCATGCACACATGATGACGATAAATGGCACTATGCATTGAAGCACTTTGCACCCCTTAAACTTCAAGTCGCCGCCTGTTAAGTAGATTTACCTGGTGTTGATTTCCTGTGCCCGTGTGATAAAGACATTACACGACTCGCACAGCGCAGGCAGCTTATCCAACATGGCGGTGACATGCTGCTCAATGATCTGGAACTGAATAGAAAATGGATGGATCATTACACATGTAACAGCCTAGCTGTCAAGGCGTCGTCTAGTCAAGGCTGGAGCTGGTAGCGGCGGCCTGCACTAATAAGAGCTTATAGGCTGGGTACAAGCTTGTCCCTAGTATTCATTGCTTTTTTTCTAGAAGTGATGGTTACCCATGGGCATGGTACCAGTCGGGGTGTGTCTTATCAGTGATTATAACCAAAACCAGCGAAATTTTAAGTGGCGGACCCACAGCGTATGACTCCTATAGGCCTATAGTAGGCTACCCCATGCAATTCTATACCAAGGTGAAAAAGTTAACAACCTTATTTAAACCTATAATTTTGTATAAACATATAACAATTCAAAGAGTGCCTGTCCAAAATTGCTACAGATACGACTACGAAATCAGAGAAAGCCACTCCATTGACGACAGAAAGTAGGAAATCCTAAGATTTTGGACAGTTTTCTGTAGGAGATTAGCTTAATCCAATATAGAAATTGCAGCAAAAAAAAAAGTAGGAATATCTGCAAAAGTTGAAAAATGTTATCCGCTCCAACTTACATCCTGGAAGATTTCCTTGGAGCACTCTGCAGTTTGTATGAAGGTTTTGTAGTTGTGGAATGCCAAGTCTTGCGTCTGATCCAGAACCTGTGACCGCTCCTCCGCCAGGCGGTCCGGCTCTCTACCTAGTGTTCAGAGACATTAAGTTGACTATTTAATTCTCTCTATTTCCTCCCTGCATTAAATGTATATAGACAAATGCCAACGCCCATCGATACCGTCTCTGCCGTATTTCATGAATGGGGACTGGGGCCATATCCCATGAAGCTGCAGGCTGAGTGGGACATGCCCCAGCCCCCAAGAGTGAAATATGTCAGAGACGCTATCAATGTAGTTGGCATTTGTGTTTATTTTTTTTATTTGAAGCCATTTGATGAAGGAAAGAATCTTTTTCTTAGCCTATTGAATACGGCCACATTGTATTCAACAAGGGACATTGAATACAGTGTTGCCGAAATGACATTGGCACATCAGCTTTTGCCGATAAGGAATCGGAATGGCTGATGTGAGGCAATCAGACAAGCTCTTTCAACACAGGCCACATTGGCCTGTGTGCAAAAAAATAATAATTTACGGCAACACAATGCTTCCAGTACCACTTAAGCATGGTAAATCTTGTATTTCAAAAAAAAAAAAAGGTATTAGGCCCTACACTTGTTTTTTGGAGGTTAACATCAGCAGCAGCTTTTGTAAACATGCAGACGTAAACTTCATTATTTTTGTCAAATCAAATCTGTAATAACCTGTTACTTACTTAGTTGGTTCACCCCATAGGAGCTCAGCTCAGACAGATACTGCGCGAAATCTGGGTTTTCCCGCCAGGTATCTGAAGAAGAAATCGCAACATGAAGATAAATCATTAAATGATAACAAAGTCTCATTTCTAAACCATGTTTTTAATATCTTTCAATTTTGCAATGCATTTTCCGATCATTTTGTCGAAAGTAAACTAGATCTCTCTCGATACCGGGTAGGCCTAAATATTTTAACACCTTTGCCCCATACATTGTCATTGGCTGTTTAAATTAGATCATAGAGGCTCGAACTGTTTTGTCTTGGGCCACACTCGTACCCAGAGACATCAGCGAAGCCGCCAGGCTTCGCCTAGTGGTGCTGGGCTCGAGTGTGGCCCAGGGCAGGGAGAAACTTCAGAAACATTGATTCCGTTCACACTATTACCGACGGGAAATGGCGCATTCAACCCATCCAAAGCTAGGCTGGATACCATCGCACTTGGACTGGTCTCAAGAAGAGACATGTTTCTGACTTACCAGGAAAGGAATCCCTAAAGATTGTAGAGAGAATGCTCTCGTCTTCCACGTCGATCGTGGCCATTTTGGAAAAGTCGTGGTAGCGGGTTCTGTCCTCGACACAAGGTGGCGCCCCCAAAACCTATGTGCGTTATTACACTGTCTATGATTACTTATATTACCATTAGATAATACAGGCAACTTTTTAATCTTACGTATAAAATTAATTTCCGATACTTTGCCTCTGACTCTAAATGAGCGCCGAAATACAAGTGTTGTGCTGCTACCTAGTGGTAAAATGTTGTGTAATAATATTGCTGCTGGTCACAACTTCTGCATTTTTTCATGTTTTGAAAATTCACTTCCGCTATTTTGCCGGCGCGAAGAGAGCTAAAACGAGGTGAACTTCGCAATAATCGTTCAAAGAACGTCCTGGACCTTCCATCCAAATGGTTTAAGTAAACTAGAGCAGTATACTGCAAACGTGTCATTAGATGTTGCAGGAAACACATCGAGTTACTGACAAGGTAAGTGCAAAATCATGTCTTGTTTGACACTCACACTCAAGACACTGTCACTATCACTCACTCAGATAGAGACTCACTGACTTTAACTTTAAGCCAATTAACTTATTTATATAGGGCCATGTACCGAGGGTGCAGAGTAGACTGAGTAGGCCTACTACTAGTGAGTTGACTAGAGACTATCAAATATTAGCAAGTTCAAGTTCAAGTTCAAAGATTTTTTATTTTTTCCTAGAGACAGAGTGCATCAATTTTACAACTGCCAATCTTTGAACTTGAACTGGTCTCCCTGCATGTCCGCTCTAGGGAGGTTAGTGTAAAGTAAAGCCTCGCATTACAATTTGCGCCTTAATGTCCATACCTATAACAATAATTCTTGAAACTATTCTTTGCTTTATAAACAACCTTTTCCATGACTCCGGTAACTTCTTAATTCTAACATTCTTCAGTCACACCTTTTCCCAGCGGGAGGATGAGAGAGGGAAAAACAGGGGGGGGGGGGGTTGTCTATGCAGGGTTCTCCGCAGGATGAAAAAGCACACCGTACATTCCACATCAATTTCGACTGAATGTACGTTTACCTGAGCCCCGCAAGTGAAGCGCAGTGGGCAAACTTGGGGGGTTTGGGGGCATGGGGGGTTTGGGAAAGTTTGGGATTGCTAGACTTGAAATGGTGCATTCTGGCACATTTTGGCACAATATATATTAAAGCTCAGTGCTGTATTTTTCATGTATGATTAAGGTGGGACTGAACATTGTTTTTGGAGAGGAACATTTTGAAAATCTTAACTTGAAATAGTGCAATCTGATGCATTTTTTTGAAGAAATTGCTAAAATATATCTAACTTCTGTTCTAATTGGAGGATTTACAAAATTCAAAAACCCATGGATAGCTCAAAGCACACAGGCGGTGATTCTGAGGGTATTTTACACAGGCGGCAGTTAAAAGCACACAGGCGGCCCGCCTGTGCAATCCCTATGTGCGGAGAACCCTGCTATGTATTACCACACTGTACAAGTTACATACATCATACAATCTCATACAAGCTCACGTCTTGTAAGGACACTTTGCCCTTCATACCACAGGTTGAGCTGGTCAGAACGCCAGTGTTTATGGAAATATAAAAACAGTCCAGCCTTTAATTTTGTCTTAAATTCATCTTTCTCAACCGACCACCTTAGGTCTGTTGGGAGGGCATTCCATTGTGCTTGAGCCTGATATACTGGGTTCTTTATCCCGCAGACTAGTTTGGGACTCTCTTGGAAAATAATTGGACCATCAGTTGCTCTAGTACCTGAGCTTGGGATTACATTTGCTTGTCCGTTATAGACTATTCTGTGACACATAGTACATTGTAAATATATACGCCGGAGATCGATTGGCATCATTTTACTGTTAACATATAGATCTCTCACTCGCATTTCCCTCGGATCATATATTTTATAGACTGCTCGTATACCTGTATTATAAATGACCTGGAATCTATACATTGTATTTAGATTTAAACCTGTAGTGAACACGAGTCGATAATCCATATATGGCATCACCATAGATTTCATGACACACAGCGATGACAGGCCAATCCCCGGGTGATGCGTATTGTATCTGCCACTATGCTAAACAGGTGTTTGTAAATTTGCCATAGGAAAGGCTCTATATGTCAGAATCACAAATAGGTTGCATGTACTTAAAGAGGAAATCCTGATCTATCTATTGGTGGGTGAAGTTTTATAGAAATAATTATCTAAAATATGTGTAGATACATGGTTTGTTGGGCAAATGTTGGTTTCTGCCGAGCAACCCTACATCAATATTGGGTAAAATAAGGGTAATTCTAGCAGAAAGCAGTGAGATAAAGGGTGTTAATGTATGTTTACACATTACAGTGGGCTATTACCAAGTTAACAACATATTAGGCTACAGTTTAAGACTAATTTGAGATAAATCTGCCAACATGTTCAGAAAATATGAGTATTTCAAGACTCATAAGTTTGAGACAATTTTTTTAGGGAAATATTTGTCCAAGAAGCCTGATGAACCTACAGGGCTCTTCTACATCATTTTTGGAATAAGAAAAAGTTAGTTTTGTAAGGCTATAGTCCAGCAAAAATTAGCTAAACATGATTTGCCACAGTGAAAATCTGATTTTATTTTTCTAGTTTTTCACTTAAGTGGTGACTTCCTTGTGGAAATTAAGATATGAATCCCTCTAGTAATATAATGCTACTTATATATGTTAATCTGGTAATATTTAGCTTTAAGTAGGTATCATTGGTTTGTTGATAGGCCTTTTCAATCAAAATCAGTATTTATGTACAAAGTGGCAAATATACAACGCGCACGGCGCATGGTTAAGTGTCGGTGTTATCTCAATATTTTGACAAAATATGCTGACCGAGAAATGGCAGAAACTATTTTACAATATTGATATTTAAAGTGCCATAGAATCTCTTCTAGTAGGAATTTTAACTTGCTTTAAAGTGCTATGAAAAGCTGCTTTCAAGGCCCTTCGTTTGAGCTATTCCTTGTGTAATTCTAGTGACATGCTATTTTTGGGCTGTCATCGCTACAAATATAAATCTATTCTGTTCTTTTTCAGATTTGACTCGATAAACTGTACAAAATGGCTGACAATGCACCAGAACGAGAAGTGAAGGACTTCTACTTCAAGGTGCAGGGTAAGGTGAGGGTGAATGCGTCTCCCGGCTCGATCCCGACCCCGCGCTCCAGTGTCCTCGCCGTCTCCAACAAGTATGGCCTGGTCTTCGCAGGAACACCCGAAGGTCAGTACAGCGACACTATTGAATGGGATTCTTTAAACTAAAGAGGACAAAACAAATAATAATTCTTATAATAAAGTAAAATTTGTCTAATGTGGCCACCCTAAAAAGACTATAATGAACATTTACCTGGAAGCCGCGCCTAGTACGCGAGACAGATCGCCAATACGGTCTAATACGGTATGCGAGTTTTTAGATGTATACTACAGTACTAAACTCACCATAATCCCGGGCCATAATCAGATGGTCTGATAGGCTTATATGAGCAGAGAGTAGGGGGCGGCTTATACGCGAGTTAGGCTTAAATGCGAGGTTTTACGGTATATCAGCTTTATTTATATTACCTTCTATCCCCCGATACTACATATGGGTACCATTGTGTTCCAGGCTTCAGAGTGCTGCGACAGGCAGATATGTCGCAGAAACTGCAGGAAGTAGACAAAGTAGCTGTCATCATCGAAGACTTCCCCTTCTGGCTCTCGACCCAGACCGGCCAGACTCCGACCCACATCGCCATCAGTGCTGACGACCTGACGCTCGCTGTGTGCGTCATTAAGAATGGGTCACCCTTCGCTCTCATGTATGACGTCAGGAGCTTTGCCAACAAAGTGAGTAGATGATGTGGAGTACTTTGTGTGGTGTCTGGGTGTGTGGATCTATAAATAGTATACTAGAGTCATCAATGGTTGATCACAGGTTTTGGGGTCAAATATATAGAGTAAGAAGGGCTTACTGGAGTAAAGTACCAAAACAAATAACTTTGACCGAATCGAGAGAATAAGCCACTGATTCACTGCCTCGACTCTGCTATGAATGCTAATAAACCGCCATAGAAGGGTGCTGCGAGTGTTTGCAATGGTCTCCACGAGCGACGTGCCATGTGTGAAAGTACTCCCGTTAATCAAGAATTTTAGATATTTACGAGTGTTGTCGCAAGTCTCTCGTATTCACTATTCACACAGTGTTGCCGAAATGACGCCGGCACACCGGCAAAATCTTAATGGCCGGCGTAGGGCCTTAATTATTTAGGAAGCAGGCCAAAATAACCTGCCATAATCTCAGCTTCCATATGGTGAAAGAATTTTTCAAATCGGTCTATTAGAAGTGAAGATAGGGCCATATTGGTAAAATTGGTTATATTAATTACTTTTTCAATATCTTTTAAGTTTTTGCATAATATAAAACAAGTTATAATGAAGTTTATGAAATATCAAAATTCATATGGCCTGCTTGAGAAGGAAATGGCCTGCGTTGAGAAAACGTTTTTGGCAACACTGTCACAGTAAATTTCAATGCAGTGGATCAGGCCTTGTGATATAGCCCAAAGGCGGATACATCAAGAAACCCAAGAGGAAAAAGAAATTATTGTAAGCCCCATATGAGGATATGCTCATAGGGCCTCCCTGTACAGTAACTAAAATATGTAAGGCTGCATAAAAAGAATAAGCAGCTTTACAGACACCGCCCGCACCCCTAGAAAAGGGCCGCATGGAAGCTTTTTTTCATTATTTTCAAAAAAAAATCGTCAAAACCCCCGCATCCCTGATTTAAAGAAAAGAAAAGAAAATTCAAATTTCCGCCCCTATTTGAAGGCATACTAAAGCCTCCAGTTGGTCGATTTTCATAAACTTTGCAGTTCCGGAATCCCCGGAATGCCTTGTATAATGTCCTAAATTTCCTTTGGAATCCCCTGAGTGGCTAGAATACTGTTGAACATTGGGTTGCATTGACACTTTTATATTGGGATAGATTTATTTTTTACTCTGCACATTTATTTCTAAATGTTTAGGGGTGAATCGAACTGACTTTGCAAAAAAAAAAAAAAAGGAAGTCCCTCCCCGCTTGACATGTTTAAAAAAAGAAAAAGTCACCTCCCTCGTGGCCTAGAAAATTAATAACAAACAAAAAAAAAAGCCTCCCTCCCTCACCGTATATCTTCGAAAAGTGTCCGCAAAGCTGATAATCAATTTTATGCAGCCTAAAATCTCTTCATGCCTGTGATTTAAGGTGGATCGCTACCTCTTGAATATGGACACACTGCGCAGGTATCTGCGCATATGGCTTATATGTATCATAATAAGCTAATATTACATGATCTGATACATATACATGCTGACTAAACCATGTTAGAAAATTGGGAGATTTCGAGCAAAATTGAGCGTTTTATTGGACTTTGAATATTTGATATATTTGTAGCCAATGATATTTGCTATTTTTATCAAAAGTTTGAATATTGAAAATATTTACCAATAAATCATTATCTAGAATGATATAGATCTCATTAAGTTACTTAAAATAACCAAGGGTATAAATTGTAGCAATTTTCTACCCTGATTCTAGCCATTTTACGCTTTATTTTTAGCTTTAAATGTAAAATTTAGACCGATTTTGCTATATTTTTTAACTTCAAAGGCCAAAAAAACTAAAAATATGCCCGGGACCCCCTATCAAAATCACTTTCATATGTAAGCAAATGATCTGAACTATTTTCTGAGAGAGTTAAAAAAAATTCTGTTAATTTTGAATACTATTCTTAGCCAATAAAGCTACAAAATAATAGCAATTTATTCCTATTCTCTCCCGAAACATCATATTTTTACCCAGAATGCCATAGCATACAACTGTAAAATTATTTTTGCAGTAAAGTGAAACATATAGGCGTTTCACATGTGAAGATTTACATTTCTGTGCATAATGGTTGATATTCAAAAAAATTATTGAAGTTTTGACAATTTTTTCTCATTTTTCTCTAATTTAATTTTTCAAAATTCTGTATCTAAAAAAGTAGGTCGGGACCCCCCATTTTTCTTTTCATTTTCCGATTCTATATGATTCAGGCTACCCCTAGAAAAAAAAATAGAGACATTCTGTTAACTTTGATCAAAGGGTAGCGACCCACCTTAAGCGTATGTGATAGTAGCCTACCCAGGACTACAGTAAATGCTACACTGTGATAAATAGCCCTAAGCAAATTACTGTATAGACTCATATGTACTATATGCATTTTTATTGGAGTGGGCTATGTTCTCTGTAACGCTATGAAACTAGGTCAAGCCCACTCTTATATAGTCACCCTGTTTTTTATGCCGAAGTGGTGGCGTAGCCACCTGGTGGTGCCGCCAGGCACCACCAGAATGAGGTATATAATTTGCACTTTGCCAGAAGTCAGAACGGGCGCCGCCATCTTGGATTGTGCCGCCATCTTGGATTAAGGTGTCACAACACAAATTTATGCTATGTGATAACAATAATATAGATCAACCTTTGATAGTTCCTGAGGTTGATTATAATCATACCTACCCCCCCTAATATGGACCCAAGGAATTCAATGGTTCTATCGGTTTGTTGCATATACAGCTGGTTGCCTAGCGACGGCTATTCTAATTGTTTATCTGCCTAGCAACACACATTTCCATGGTCCTGAAGTTGATTATAATCATACCTACCCCCCCTAATATGGACGCAAGGAATTCAATGGTTCTATTTGTTTGTTGCTAATACAGCTGGTTGCCTAGCAACAGCTATTCTAATTGTTTATCTGCTTAGCAACACACATTTCCATGGTCCTGAAGTTGATTATAATCATACCTACCCCCCCTAATATGGACCCAAGGAATTCAATGGCTCTATCCGTTTGTTGCTAATACAGCTGGTTGCCTAGCAACGGCTATTCTAATTGTTTACCCGCCTAGCAACACACATTTCCATGATCCTAAGGTTGATTATAATCATACCTACCCCCCCTAATATGGACGCAATGAATTCAATGGTTCTATCGGTTTGTTGCTTTTACAGCTGGTTGCCTAGCAACGGCTATTCTAATTGTTTATCTGCCTAGCAACACACATTTCTATGGTACTGAGGTTGATTATAATCATACCTACCCCCCCCTCCCCCCAATATGGACCCAAGGAATTCAATGGTTCTATCCGTTTGTTGCTAATACAGCTGGTTGCCTAGCAACGGCTATTCTTATTGTTTATCTGCCTAGCAACACACATTTCCATGGTCCTAAGGTTGATTATAATCATACCTATCCCCCCAAATATGGACCCAAGAAATTCAATGATTCTATTGGTTTGTTGCTAATACAGCTGGTTGCCTAGCATTGTTTATCTGCCTAGCAACACACATTTCCTTACCCCTAACATGGGCCCAAGGAATTCATAGGAAATGCCATATTTGAAGTAATATCATCCTTCCCCCTGATAACCCCTTCCCGGCCCTGCTTTTTTGGTGTCTTGAACGGGTTCCCTTCAAACATACCAACCATCTAGACATTATGTTTCTTCGGATGCAAGAATTGCGGTTGTTGCCGCGTATAAAAATGCCTGAGGCCTGTTTAGTGCAGACGTCTTTTCGCTGATCTATTACACCTTGATGAAATATCCTGTCAACTATTTGAGCTATATCATTCTTTTGCAAAACACTTCAGGTATCTGTATCTGTCCAGAAAAATGGGGAAAAAATTAGTTTTATCACCTAAAATAAGAGATTTCTTTGAAAAATGAAAAAAAACTGAGATTCTGCCAAAAAAATGTGAACCTTCGGAGAAGCTAATTTTGGACATGATTGCATCACTGTAACACTTTCATTCTTTTTCAGTTGTATTCTATACAAAAAATGGTGATAGTATATAGACAGAGCTGCACGCTAAAGTGACAGAGTCCGTGGTTAGTGCACGAGCAGTGCTTGGGCCGTATTGCACGCTGGCCGTAGGCCTAGTGCAATACGGCCCAAGCACTGCAAGTGCACTAACCACTGACGAGTGACGCTCTGTGTTTATTTCAGGGTATTTTGTTGTAAAACAGATGTATGATTTATGTTTCTTTACTTCCACGATGTTTCTTTACTTCCGCGGTGTTTGTTTACGTCCGTGGTGCCGCCATTTTGAATTCTGCGCAGGTCACGTGACCCTCGGTAGCGTGGCGACCCCATGGCGACCCCTAGCAACGTGAAATACGGCCACAGCGTGAAATACGACACAGGGTTATTTCACGCTCCACTCGCATATGGTACTCCCATAGGTTTAACCTTGATAGATCGTATTCACCATGAAATAAATGTCACTATTTTCTTTGAAATATTCTGTATGAAAGTGATATTTCGGTGTGAACTATGGCATTATTTCTAATATTCTCAAAACCCATCGGTAAAATTGACGATACGCGTCCTACCCTGTGTAAAGACAGACGATCTCCAGCCAGTATAGATTGGTCTAGAGACTGTTGTAATTACCTAGTTGTAGATTTCACTTCACCCAATCAAGGCCCTTAGTTGCATAAAGAGCCACTCATGGCCTGTCATGACATCAGCTTCTCTTAAAGGGCCGCACGCCTCTTTCAGTATCAGCAGTCTATAATAGCCTGCCACGCGGAGCAGGCGCGTTGACATGCCGCCCAGTGGCTGTGGCGGGGGGAGTGGGGGGGGGGGGTTCTCTAGGTCTAGGCCTACTCCTATACTATTGCCGCATGCTGCCCCTTACCCAAGGAATATGTCAAGTTAGTGCTGAGCACTACGTTTGTAGTGCTGGGGACTATGCTTGTAGTGCTGGGGACTACGGTTGTAGTGCTGAGCACTTCAGTTGTAGTGCTCAGCACTACAGGTGTAGTGCTCAGCACTCCAAACGTAGTCCCCAGCACTTTAAACTAGTATACAGCTACTATAGACCCCTTATCATATCTTAAGGTGGGTCGCGGCCATTGCAGAATAGACTACTGCGCCTCTTTCTGCGCATATAGCTTAAATGTGTCAGAATATTGCCATTTTTGGTAGGCATATGCTCGGAACAATTCTCTATACCCAAACAAAGTTTTGGACGATTTTGAGAAAAATTGAGCATTTTAGAGCACTTTTATATTTTCAAATAATAATGATAGGTATTTTGGTCATTTTCTATCATTCTTCTGGGACTTTCATTTATGAAGTAATAAATGGCATTTAAAAGAGCACAAAAGTGAATAAATTATTTGAATATATCCAAACCTACATGACAAGATCATTTTATATGCAGATTGTTGGGAATTAACTCATAATGCAATGCTTCAAAGATTTGATTTAGTCCTTTTTTCCATTACTTTTTTATTTCCAAGAGCCAAAATCCTCAAATTATGCACGGGAACCTATATCAAAATTACTTTTATTCATGGGCTGATCATCTGAGCAATCTCTTGGGAAAGTTTAAGAAATATCTGAACATTTTTTAAACTATTTTTCTTTGATTAGGTAAAGAGATAATGAAAATTTATTTCTACTTTTCTCCGAAAGATGAAACTTTTACCCAGAATGCAAAGTGATAATACTCAAAAACTATTTTTAGAATAAAGGTATATATCCCTGTGTTCATTGTGTGATATTTCAAAATTCTACGGTTTTTGGTTGATAGGAAATAAAATCACACAAATTCTGACATTATTTCCGTTTTTTTAGTGGAAAATTGAATAACTTATATTTTTCAAAATTCCATATTTTAAAAAGTAGCACGGCAACCCCTACTATTCTTTTCATTTTCTGTTTTCAAATGATTTAGAGTACTCACAGGAAAAAAATTATGAAATTCTGAACACTTTGATTCAATGGGATCGACCCACCTTAAAGGGCCTACACCTCTGCATTCTAAAGGTACTGAATAGCGCTGCATAGTGCTGGGGACTAAATGCGTAGTCCTCAGCACTATTATGTAGTGTACTGCAGTGCTGAGCACTACACCTATAGTTCTCAGCACTACATCCGTAGTCCTCAGCACTACACCCGTAGTGCTCAGCACTACGGGTGTAGTGCTGAGCACTACACCTGTAGTCCTCAGCACTACCAGAGTACACCTGTAGTCCCCAGGACTATGTCTATAGTCCCCAGCACTACGACTGTAGTCCTCAGCACTATACGATTGTAGTCCTCAGCACTACACCTGTAGTCCTCAGCACTACCAGTGTACAGTAGCGCCATTAGTCCAAGAGCCTCGGGCCGAGAGCTCGCCAGAAATCTTTATTTTCATGATAAAAGTTTAGTCCAGTAGCTAAACGAAGATCTTTATTTTGTTGAAAAAAGTATTTGCTCATGTTTGTCACGCCTGATGTGTTGCACTGGTTAACCTCAGGCCGTTTGGTGGTGCTGCATTGTGGACCTTAAACGGAGGTGTTTTTACACAAGGAGTCTACAGGCAGAGTTTCAGCTCCGTAGGGCCATTATTTACCGAGTTACAGAAGAAAAGACATTTTTTGGTATAATTTCTTTGAAACTCAATATTTATTTTTTAGTTATTTTTTTATCATAAGGTAGAAGTTGGACTTTACTTATCTATTTGTTAGAATAATTCTAGGGCCATTTTTTTTACATATATATATGCACTTTAAAAAAGGGTGTTTTCACCCAGGGTCGATACAGGTCACATGTAGAGGGGTCTGGGTGAATAATGACCACCTAGGCCTACTGTAGCCTAGACTTTTGAAAAAAAGGGGAGAGGGTGCTCTAGGCAATTTTATCAATGTAGGCCTACTAATGTAGCCCAGACTATTGAAAAAAAGGTGGGGTGCTATAAGCAATTTTATCAATGTAGGCCTACTAACTGTAACCTAGACTATTCAAAAAAGGGGGGTGTCAAAAACTCAAGATTGTCTGAATTCCTTGTGTAATATCTAGGGTGTAGAAATCAAAATTACAGTTTGGAAAATTCCAAGATGGGTGCCAAAAACTCAAGATTGTCTGATTTCCTTGTGTAATACATGGATTTTAGGGTTATCTAGGGTGTAGAATCCATATTTTCGATCAAAATTACAGTTTGGGAAAATCCAAGATGGCCACCAAAAACTCAAGATTGTCTGATTTCCTTGTGTAATACATGGATTTTAGGGTTATCTAGGGTGTAGAATCCATATCTTGGGTCAAAATTACAGTTTGGGAAAATCCAAGATGGCTGCCAAGATGGCTGCCAAAAACTCAAGATTGTCTGATTTCCTTGTGTAATACATGGATTTTAGGGTTATCTAGGGTGTAGAATCCATATTTTGGATCAAAATTACAATTTGGAAAATTCCAAGATGGCTGCCAAGATGGCTGCCAAAAACTCAAGATTGTCTGATTTCCTTGTGTAATACATGGATTTTAGGGTTATCTAGGGTGTAGAATCCATATTTTCGATCAAAATTACAATTTGGAAAATTCCAAGATGGCTGCCAAGATGGCCACCATAAACTCGAGATTGTCTGATTTCCTTGTGTAATACATGGAATTTAGGGTTATCTAGGGTGTAGAATCCATATTTTCGATCAAAATTACAATTTGGAAAATTCCAAGATGGCTTCCAAGATGGCTACCAAGATGGCCGCCAAAAACTCAAGATTGTCTGATTTCCTTGTGTAATACATGGAATTTAGGGTTATCTAGGGTGTAGAATCCATATTTTCGATCAAAATTACAATTTGGAAAATTCCAAGATGGCTACCAAGATGGCCGCCAAAAACTCAAGATTGTCTGATTTCCTTGTGTAATACATGGATTTTAGGGTTATCTAGGGTGTAGTATCCATATTTTCGATCAAAATTACAATTTGGAAAATTCCAAGATGGCTGCCAAGATGGCCGCCATAAACTCGAGATTGTCTGATTTACTTGTGTAATATATGGATTTTAGGGTTATCTAGGGTATAGAATCCATATTTTCGAGAAAATGCCAAGATGACCGCCAAAAACTCAAGATTGTCTGATTTCCTTGTACAATATATGGATTTTAGGGTTATCTAGGGTGTAGAATCCATATTTTGGATCAAAATTAGCATTTGGAAAATTGCAAGATGGCCGCCAAAACCTCAAGATTGTCTGATTTCCTTGTGTAATAAATTTTAGGGTTATCTAGGATGTAGAATCCATATTTCGAGTCGAAATTGCAATTTGGATAATTTCCGAATGGCTTCCAAGATAGCACAGGATTCAATAGAATATAATCTACAATGCATATCAGGACATGAAAATCAAATCAATGTTATAAATAAAATAAAAATTTATGTATCATAAAAAAAGAAAAAATCATTTTGTAAAAAGAAATATAGAATAATCTTCTCAACACAACATGCTATAGCTCTCTATCAACATAGCCCACTCCTTTAATTAACATTAGTGTTACTCTATAGTAGCTGTAGTTTTAAACCGCTATATATTTGTAAATATAATCACCAGTTGTTAGAGACTGCTTGCAGCGAAACTGGGTTCGACTCAGCCAATTATGTAACTGTACAAGATTTAATATGTCGTACGTTGCCTGGACATGGCTCTTCGAGTCTGGAACAAAATATGTACTTAATATCATGACAATAAACCGTTATGGGTACATAACCAAAAAAAACAACAACAAAAAACTAAAATATGTATCTTCTTATGTTATGTCTAAAAACGTGTATCCCATATTTGTTGTTTGAAGAATGCCAATGTGGCCCCTTTCCTGGAGGTCCGCCTCTCAGCGACTGGTGGGGCAGAACTTCTGGACTTCTCCTGGAATCCCGGTACAGAGTTTGCCGCAATCTTTGCCGTGTGCACATCAGACGGAGCTCTCAGCCTCTTCGAGATCACAGATAACCTACGACTGGTCGCCTCCCTACCCGCTAATACTCAGGCACAAGCATGTAAGTAGTCTTGTTTCTGAAATTGCATTACCGTATATTTGAAGAGCAAGTGAAGAGGCAGTCAAGCTATTTCAGATTGAGACTGATGCTGTCATACTTAACAGTCTCTGATACCGGTAACAATCATTTTAGTCAGATTTCCCTAACTTTACATTAATAATTACAGATTTAAGAAAGTATTTACTAAACCTCCAAACACTAGAGCTAATTTTATTAGTATAAGGAAAGCTCAAAGTCGTCATTTCAACTGAGTAAACAGTTGAGAGCTACTTTAACCGTAGATTCTATTGTTACATATAACTGGCTATATACACCGTAAAGTTGACATCTAACTGAATGTGACAACCTGTGTATTGTCAGTGTGCTGGAGTCCTAAGGGCAAGCAGCTGGTGGTGGGCAGGAAGAACGGCAGTCTGATGCAGTTCGACCAGACCCTCAAACCCAAGAAGGAGATCCCAGCTCCATCCAGCTTCCAACCAGGAACCATGTCTGGTAAGGCTTCATCAAGCTCACCTTTTAAGTTTAAACCTTTAAGGACGGCATCACGCTTTGAATAGAGCCCTGGCGAGTAACTCGCCGGTGCTGCATTGGTGCATCATGCCAACCTTTTTGGATTGTCTGAACCTTAATGCTTTAGAGTCAGCATGATGCTTGATTGCAGCACTGGCGGGTTATTTGCCAGGGCTGCATTCATGCACCATGATGACCAAAGTAATCATGCATAAGTGCATTTCGCCGTTCTTAAAGGATTAAGAGCCACATTGTGCTTCAACGCATTTTGCACTTTCTCGTCATGATGCATGGATGCAGCCCATGTGAGTACTCGCGTAAGTTGGCTGAATTCATACATCATGCCGACCCTTCGGGAGTATATCGACCCCTCAGCGTCGGCATGATGCTTGAATAGGAGTCAAGCTGGACGTCCTGTGGGCGCATCCATTACTTAAGCTTGTAAGTGGCGAGATAAGCACTGATACAGCAATCATAATGGGTACAGGCTGTTACATAATGCACCCTAAAAATTCTGAAGTGAAGACCAGGGAGTCATCTGATTGGTTGATGATGCATCCAGCTACATGCCTATAGGCGTCTAGCCGGTTGCATTATCAACCAATAAGAAAATTCCCTGGCCTTCACTGCGGCATTCTTAGGGGGCATTATGTAACAGCCTGTACCCATTGTGATTGCTGTGTCAGGGTTTATGTCGCCGGTTACCAGATCAAGCAATGGTGCCCCCTACTAAGGAACCTGCAACCTCGGTATAGAGCACTGGCCAGTAACTCACCAGGACTGCATTCATGCATATTGTACGGGGAAAATCACTTAGACCTGTGGAGAAATCATCTTGTCTTTTTCTCATTCGATAGCCGATGATTTTCCACACCAAAACTGATTCCCCCCCCCCCCCCCCCTTTTGTACCTTTTACAGTGCTGGACCTGTTCTGGCAGAGCACACACGTGTTTATCGTCGTCTACTCTGCCGCCAGCGGGGACCTCAGTGAACCACCATTTGTAGTTGTCGTCACCGTGCCTGTAAGTATCACTCAGTTCTTCTTCATAACGACAAATATTCTATCGACACTGGAGGATTTTGGTGGTAAGTTGCGACCAATGCCAGACATATTTGTCTGTTTCTCGAAGAACAACAATTAATCTTCACACTTATGTTATAAACGGTAAGTGTTTTATTTTAACCCTTGAAAGGCTTCACAGTGTATTAATGCACTGTGCCCTTTCTTGTCCCACCTTTTATACCTCGTCGTTGCAATTCTGGAACTTTGTTATTTTTGACAATGCATCTGAAAGTGTCTCATCAAAAACGAATCACTTTGAATCTGCATGAACAGATTTGTTTTTAAGTGCGCAACATCTTTCTACAAATGTAAATTAGATAAGAACCTATGCACATTCTACATCTTCCTCTGCTATTTTTCAGAGCAAATCAGGTTATGTTTAATACCTCTAATTGTATACATTAAAAGAGTTTACTCTGCCATTCAGAAAGGAGAGAGCCCCAATTACGTGAACTTCGGCGACGTGTGCTACGGGAGTGGCGAAGACCGCAAACACAAGTATTACATGCTGCAAATTGTGGAGTGGTAAGTGGAGAGATGTACATGAATCAATAATGGAACTTTTAAAACTGAATAAATAAATAATGCAAATGTAAGGTTCCCCTTGATCTGTCTATCTCTAATATAGATCTTCCTATTTATAAACGGGTTTTGATATATTTAGGTGAGCCTTTGTAGTAAATGCAGCTGATCACCAAGTGCAGGCAGGCATTTAGTTATATTTACTAAGAGAAGTAACTGATGTGTGTGTGGGGGGGGGGGGGGGGGGGGAGGGTGGGGGGGGGGTGTAAAAACTAAAACTGTAAGTGCACACAGCACTCACTCCCCACTGCGGTTCCACGATAAAACAAACAAAAACTAAAGGACAAAGTAAACATAGTTTACACGATTAAATTAGTATTAAAATCAAAATGCCATTATATTACAGGGAGATGCTGGCTATGGCGTCGGCTAATGCTCTGGAGGCGGCAGTCCTGGGGAAGCATCAACAACAGAAGTCGTTGTGGGAACGTTGGAGTCTGGAGGACGCTGGTCGCGCCGAGCTACCACTCACCGACGACTACGACGAGACAATGCCCTCAGGAATGGCCCTTTCACTGACCTCACAGGTCAATATACCCATTGGTGAGATCCAGATTCTACAATTTTTTTGTTCAATTCTGTTAATTTAGAAAAAATCATTTAAACAGTCTTCTTGATGGGATGCTAGAGAAATATTTAAAATATGTAAATTGACTTATTCAACTAAGTGTAAAAGATACTTGTAACCGTTTGCGCCTATCAAAAGTTTGCAAGGAGGAAGATTATCAAAATATATATTATTTAGATCCCAGAAATCTTAGATATCCTGGTTTAAAATCGCAGATAAAAAGATTAAAAATTACCTTTAATACATGTACCAATTTATGTAAAACCAATTTAACATGACAAATTGATCATGTCAAACTTGTAGGAGAGAACCAGGCGCACCCGGCGTCCCCGCTGTTCCTTCTCCTGTCGACAGACGGCGTGCTCATCTCGTTCCACATGATCTACACGGCGCCCGGCGTGCCCTCACTCACTCACCCACCCGCCGCTCTCTCACCCGCCGGTGCAAGGCCGCAGAACCGTGAGTTGTTAAATCTATAAAACTTGAAAAAAAAAGAACTGTATTAACCCCTTCCACGCAGTAAGCCAATATATTGCACTTAATAGTAATAATATATCAATGAGCTGATTCCATTATTGAAAAAAAGGAGGGGTTCCATTATTGAAAAAAAGGGGAGAAAATTCTCTTATAGATAGACTTTATATTGTATGAGGCTATGATGTTGGGTGTATGAGTTTAGCTAATGTTCTCATCTGTTTTAGCGTCCCTTGTCCCAAGTCAGCAACAAGCCACTCCCCCAGCTCAACCTGCGTCAATCGCCAAAGCTCTCTTCCCCTCACCGCAAGGTAGGTAATTCAGCGTGGCTGGTTGTTTGTGAAAGCATTACTGATCTTTGACTCATGACTTTCTGTCCCTTTTGATGTGGTATTTCTGCTCATAAAATTAAGGTGTACCGTTTAGTAATCAGTAATAAAGTTGCTACATGACATGGGAAGTTTAATTAAGAACCTTTACCTGCAAATTAATATAATGAGCAGGAATTTCCTTGAACCTCACATAATGCTACATAAAGATATGATTTCTTTACACTCACTTCTCTGTAGAAAAAAAGGGATTCAACTGATTAAATAACAATAAAATTCCACTTGTTCTGTACAGATACCTCTACCCCCGCACCTGCTGCACCCACCAAACCTAGTATCTTCGGCTCTTTAGGCCTCGGGGGCCAGAACACTTCAACCCCACAAAAGGCTTTTGGCAGCTTTGGTCCAGCACCGGGAGCTCCCACCGCGCCCTCCAGCCAGAGTTCTGCCTCACCCTTCGGTATCACATCTGGCGTCCCTTCCTCCTTCTCCTTCAATAAGCCGGTTGCCAACCCGGCCGCAGCACCGGCAGCTCAGTCCACTTTCGGGTTTACATCGGGCTCGAGTGGAGCACCGACAAGCCAGGGACAGGTTCAAGCGCAGGCGATACCAGGAATGTCTCCATTTAATCTGAGTGCGAAAGGCGGTCCAGCTATTCTCGGAGGTGCGCAACAAGCGCCACCGGCGAGCACTGGGGCTAAGACTTCATTGTTTGGGGCGGTTCCCAGTGTAGGAGCACCACAGGCCTCAACTAATGCTGCTGCTGCCTCATCTTTCTCCTTTAAACCTGCAGGTATGTTCAATATATATTCCTTAAACTTTGTCCATAAGTTAATGCTATATTTAATCAAGCATATTTTGTATAGCATTCCCCAAAACTTTTTCAATAGTGTGCGGATGTGAATAAACCCGAGTGAACTGATAGAATAGTAACGTCTTAGATATGTATTAAAAGTGTGAAAAACACTTTATGTAAAATTCAGATTTTCTCCTATTTATTTTCTTTTATCTCTTACATAGTTTTAATACATTTCATAACTTGTGACTGCTACTTTATATTTTGATATTGATTTCTCCCTTTCAGCTGCCCCATCTATGTCTGCCGCGCCTGTGTCTGTTGTCAAGCCGTCTCCCACCCCGTCAGTGCTGGGCATGGGGGCCGCCCCTCAGGCCGTCACTCCGGTTGCGGTCGCTTCGGCTCAACCCACCGCTGCACCCAGTGCCGTACCAGTCGCTGGTGTACCCACATCCAACGCTGCGCAGAAAGTGTCGAGTGCCTTCTCGGCTAGTCACTCCACCACTGGTAACTAGTTATATTGGTTTTATAAATGTGAGATTTAGTGATAGCTAAGGGTAAAACTGTCGGGTCCAAATTTTGTGTGAACAGTCGTTTGTCCAGTGTGTGCGCAGTCATTCATATTTCCAAGTTATAGATAAGGAAAATTTGAATAAAAGGCAATGATGCGGCCCCATTTGACTGATTTAAAAAAAAAAAAGTGGCCTTAGTTATCATTAATATACTGTGTCTTTGCATAAATGTCTTTATCTCCAGGAATTAGCATCCAATTCTTTGATTCTTTTGCCACTTCAGGTGCCAAGCGCTCACAGGTGCCATCTGTGACCCCTCAGCCCGGGACAGTCGCACAGCCACAGACGTCCCCTCAGTCGCGCCCAACTCTTCGGCCCCAGACAAGAAACCGCAGTCTAGAGACTCCTGCCAACACTGTAGACAACCCCTTTGTGAAAAGCATCCTAGATGAGGTACATAATCCATTAGCGATGAAAATTAAGAATAGTAGGTTTTAATTTGACCAGTAGGCCCTATTATTTTTCCAACCATGTATGAAAAGAATTTAATAAATTACACCATGGTAAAAATGTAGTCTTCTAGACTAGTACAATGATTGTAGTACATCACAATGTAAAGCAGATAATATGCCTACTCACACACCCGTATTTAAGTTTCTCAGATTACATCAATTTATTGCTTTGGCATGAAATTTATCGTTTGAATAATGAATCTTCCACAGATGATGCACTTTAACCAGGAGTTAAGAGAGATGTCTTCTCGGTGTAAGTCGATTAACACGCAGACCATCGGAACAGACGAGGAACAGCAGCGACTCCGGATGGGGACAGAGAAGATGGTCGGCTTCTGCTCTGATATCAAGGACACCATGCAGGTAGGCAGGGTTGTCACGAGGCATGGAAAGTCATGAAGGTTCAGAATAAAGTGTTCAGAAAAAGTCAAGGAATCTCATGGATTTTCGACGGGAGTCAGAGAAAGTGGGGGAAAAAAGAAATATAAAAAGTCCATAAATAATCCGTTAATAAGAATGTAATACTCGCTTTTGAAATTCTCCCTATCAAATTGGAGACGACCCCGCACTATATCGCAGCAGTACAGTAAATATGGTCAGGGAAAATGTTAATTACTGGTCATGAAATTTGTGGGGGTAGGGGGGAGGGAGGTCATGAGTGCACATCTGTCCCAGGTACATGAATGTGGTTAGAAAGAGAAACTTAACTCTCCGATATACTAATATGGATAATATGTGAAGTAGTAATTTCTAAATTTCCTTGGAAATAGGCATCGAAATGGCAAAATTTTGTCTAGATACTAAAACATGGTTGTGTGACCGGACTATCTATCACGTCAGACAGAAAGACAGCGTGTTGGAATTGAACCATTGGCTGTGTGTAATGCACCATACTTACTTAAATGCCCGCATATAACCCAATTTTTGGTATTTCTGTTCCACAGTCCTTAAACAGTGATGTCACACACCTTAAGTCACAGTCCCTGGAGTCGTTTGCGCTCCTGGAGGAGTGTCAGATCAGGCAGCGTCAAGACAACGACTCGACCTACCAGACACTGCTCCGCTCTCGGGCACTGGACCCGGCGAGCGCTCGGCTGAGCAAGTCGATCCACTCACAGTACCATTACCTGGAGAGTTCCATCCGCGGCGTGGATCTGAGACTAGACGCGGAGTGGGAGGAATATCAGCGGAGCAAGAATGATGCCAGGTACCGGACGGAAATAGAAGTTATAAGTTTTAAGATCTTTGAAGAACTTATTTGCCAATATCAAAATATCTTCCTCTTCTAGTGTCCGAAGAGAATATACCGTATTCGACGTAATAAGCTCCCTGGGCGCTTATAAAATTATTTTTACGGTAGTTTTAGTACTTAGTAGTTTAATCGTCCCAAAAATCGTGAAATTTGAGCCTTTGTCCTAGTCTAAAAATGCCCCATAAAGGGGGGGGGGCGCTTATTAGGGGGAGGGCGCTTATTACGTCGAATACGGTATACTAGTAGTGAATTCGATGTGTTTTAGACTTTTTTTTAAATTAAATCAAAATTAATTTCGTATATGTATCTCTGAGGGGAAAGGGCTCTGTACCATATTGTTGAGTAGATTCTAAGATTGCTTTATATTTGGGAGATAAAAGATCTCTAAAAGATAACATCACAACTAGAGTCTCAACTCTGTTTTATGATGTACCGGTACATGGGATTTTATTATTGATATGAACCTACAGTTTCGGCATGAATTTGCCTTCATCATTGCCTTGTCACCCTTATATTACCTTTAATAAAACATATATCATACATTACCTTTCCAGAGTAATCCGCACACCCGCTACCGATGCGCTTTACCAAACGCTGTGGAACAACAAGAACGTGCTGAGCGGACAGAGCCACGCGATAGAGCGCCTGGTGGGTGACCTACAGGAGATGCGGGTCTACAACACCACATCCAACTGGCAGGCCAGCCCCACCCTGCACCACCTCTCTGATAGGGGGTAAGTTTGTTTTTTGATTTGATAATTTAAAATATTTTTTTTTTATTAATATTCATCACCTTGCGAGGAAGATGTTCTTCAAAAGTCATTTTGATAACTTGTATTATGGTGGGATTTTACAGCAATATTTTTGTGGCAACCAGAGGGAAAATGAAACACATGTACCGACATTTCCCAGCAGCCAGAGGTAAAGGAAAAAAAAGAATGAAAAATCTCCGCACCTGGTGTCTGAAAATATCACCAAAATTTTAGGAATGTACTTTACAGACTAAAACCCTTGTATAACGTGCAACTAGATATAGGCATGTTTGGTATCAAATTAAAGCGGCGTCAACCCGCAGGTAATATCCGAGAATTTATAGTAATAATAATGTTGTATTTTTCAGGGATGGCTCTTTCTCTGATGGCGTAGTGACTCCCCCGTCGTGCCTGCCTCACAGCCCCAGCAACACCGGCAGCTCGATATCCCCCGAGAAACAGGCGCGTCTACGGGATGTACTCAGCAAACGGAGAGTCACCCCCGTCAAGTCGACCGCACCAGGTAATAATACAAGCACTTTTATGTTTTATAAGTAATTAAGTGTGGTCTGGTTCTAGCCAGGATTATTCAGTTACCCCAGCTTCTTGCAGGGCAAGAAGTGATGGGGAACCTAAGTTATCTGGAGCCTAGCGGTAAACGGTTGCTAGGGAGACATGTTCAAACATTGCGGTAATATGATAACAGCACTACTTAAAAGAATAATAAGCATCGTATACATACTGTACCGAATGTTATTGACTCAGGATTACCACCCTGAGTGTTATGCGACGCCTCATCAGGGGTTGCATCAAGATAGTGAAAGTTCAATTTCACATCCAATTTTAAGTAGGAAATTCTCAGCCAATATACAAAAAAAGGGTGGATATTGAAAGATGGGACATTCATCTACATGCTATACCAAGAAATATTACAAATATCATGTTGCAACCAATCCAAATATTGAATCTAATAAAAGTCACAAAATCTGATCAAAAAGTTGGAGAGAAAAATTAAACTAGATTCGACTTTTCGACTTTTGTCTCCAATACGGTCCACACAACTCCAGTGCTAAGTCAATGGGAGGTATCTTGTAATACTAGGTGAGACGTTTTTTGTAAGACGTTTTTTGGCTAATTCTCTTCACCTATCTTGAATTATCTTGAATTATATAAATGTGTGGACAGAAACTAGTGAAGTTTGCACAGGGTCAGTGGATACTGGTACTCAGTGGTAGTGGTAGTGGTCAGTGGGTAGAGTTGGGTAATGTTGGGTAGGGGATGTGGGGTAGGGGAATGTGGGGTAGGGGAAAGTGGGGTAGGGGATGTGGGGTAGGGGAATGTGGGGTAGGGGAACGTGGGGTAGGGGGATGAAGGGTAAGGGAATGTGGAGTAGGGAGATGTGGGGTTGGGGAATGTGGGGTAGGGGGATGTGGGGTTGGGGGATGTGGGGTAGGGGATGTGAGATTTACAGCTTCAAGCTTTTAATAAATAAATTCAATCACTTAATTACCTTGAACCTGAGTCATCTGTGATTTCAATCACACGTTCAATCTTTGAAATATGCATTTCAAAAGTCGCTTCTCTAATGCCACTCTCCCAAGTATAAATTATCAGTCCCACAATGGTTGGGTGCAATAAGGAGATCGAGAGCAGGACATGAGTATAATTCATCGTAATAAATTAAATCAAATGAGAGAGGAAAACTATACCATTTTCTACTCCTCTCTACAAAGGTAACCTGTCGATGTCTAAGATCGTGTCGGCATCCAACCTGCGTAGGATGCTAGCAGACGAGGAGGACATGCCGGCACCGACCAACACCCCGCCGCGCCTCTCTGCCGCCCCGCCCAAAGCTGTACAGGTCAGCCCTCAGGTAACTACCCGGGTTGGATAGTTCAGTCAGGGTTCCCAGGTGTCATGGAATGTCATGGAATTTGAAAGTTGTCTGGAAAGTCAGGGCTTCATTCAATAATGCATAATGACGATAGAGGGCATCGCACCGTAAAGCACTTATGCGGCCCATAAAGGGTTCAACTATGTGGAATCGGGGAAATGTAAGGTTTGGGTGTTAACAATGGATAACATGCTGGTATGAGAATCGCGCAGTCAATGAATAGTTTCAAGTTTATACACTTTTTTAGAAGCAACCCATACATTCACCCATCAAACCCATATGAGAAAGTATTTTGAATGTGGTCAAGGGTAGAGGGTGAACCTTGGAAGTGAGGGCAGTCTAACCCGCCGCCCACCCCCTATTCACCAACGAAATGCTGATTCACTCAAAACTTTTTTTTAAGCTACATGTACATGCATTCTCTCCATCCAGCCTATATGATGATAATAAATATGGTGATAATATCATGATATATATGTCCTAAATGCTGTCTCCTTGCTCTATGTTTAGCCGCAGCAGGTGAGCGTGGGGTCGGTGAAGCCGGGCGGTATGGTGAAACCGCCAAATGTGACACCCGGTCTCGGTTTAGGATCACTCCTACAGTCTCCCAATTCTGTAAGTAGATACAGTAGCTGTTACCTTCAATCCACATTATACTACTTTAACTGTATTATAAAACTATATTGCTAAAGAGCAAACTTGGTCGCCATAATACATTAAAGCGGTCCCCACGACTAATATGGTGAATCATGCAGGTCCTTCGGGAGCATATCAACCGTTTACTGTAGGATCGACATGGTACATGAATGCGGTCCTATAATTATGATGTTTAATGAATTTTAGAAAGAAATTTCGTCAAGTTATTGAGAAAAGGGTCATATGTAGACCTTTTCACACAATTGTTCTTCGGATCAAGTGCCTCCAAAAAAAAAAGCCTTAATATTAAGCAACTTCGCTTACCTTTCAGGCAATGAAGCCTATATCTAAGCCTTCGCCGACCATGCCAGCATCTCTCACTGCGAACCTGCCAAAAGCACCGCAAGCAGTAGCAAAGTCCCCGCAGAATGTCACAATCACCACCAACGGCAAAAGTGGGTTGGGTTTCACCGCGCCAGTGAACAACATTCCCATAGGACAGGCACCGGGCTACGGCGCTTCCTCTATTTCACCAGGGTCAAGGGTCAAGGTCACACAGGAACGACCTTCTGACCCTGCGGCAAAGGTCATCAGTCAGAATGCTGCTGCGGCGACCTTCCCCAACCCAGCGAGTGCCGCAGCAGGATTTGGGTTCCAAGGTGGGTTTTGATATTTACATTGCCTTGCATATTCAATTTGTTCCAAAAGTGCCGCAGCAGGATTTGGGTTCCAAGGTGGGTTTTGATATTTACATTGCCTTGCATATTCAATTTGTTCCAAAAACTTTAATATGAACGTGAAAGAAAATATCCAAATGTTTTGAATGATATGGGGAAATGCAAAACATCTACTGTAAAACCTTGCTTACGGCATATATACGCAAGGTTTTACTGCAATTCAAATTATGTTTGGGTAAACGAAATTAACCTCTTAAATCATTATACAAGAAGAATGATATTTATCAGGAAAATTGCATGAAAATAGTACAGGTATTTTATACATAATACAAAAGGTACTGTCCAATGACAGATGTCCTGAACAATATTTGTAATCATTATGACAGGTGGTAACGTGACGACCACTTCAGCCTCTGCTGGTTTTGGGTTTGTAAAGCCGTCAACAGCGGGCAGTGCCGCACCCTTCAACTTTAATGCTGCGAGTGGAACAACCACATCCAAACCATCACCCGGTTAGTATAATTCAGAGAGGCAATTTTGCCTACTTTTGCAGAAATTCCTACTTTTTTTGCTGGAATTTCTCAATTCAATTAAGCTAATTTCCTACAGAAAATTGACCAAACTCTTAAAAGATTTTCCACTTTTTATCGACAATACATATCTGAGTATTGCAAAGTATTTACCGTGTTCAATGTAATAAAGGCCTTGGGCGTTTATAAAATTACTTTTATGGCGTTTTAAGTACTTAAAGAGTTTAATCGTCTCCAAAACCAGGAAATTTGAGTCTTTTTCTAGTCTAAAAATGCCCCAAGAAGGGGAGGTGCGCTTATTAGGAGGAGAGCGCTTATCATGTTACGTCGAATATGGTACATCTTTTCTGGTACCAAGGTCCGGTCTTACGGAGCTTTATCAAACACAGCTTGCCGAGGCTAGGAGCATGGTTTATTAACCCTTAACTAATTGCCGCAGGTTTCTCCTTTGGTGGTGCGACAGTCACTCAGCCGGTTAACCCCACAGGAACTGTCAAGTTCTCGGCCCCGGTCGCTGCAGCAACAACCCCGCAGACAACCACCCTGGGGGGAGCCGTGAGCAGCTCTACCGGTGAGTAGCTACGTTTAGTACCCGGTAGTTTTATAGATATTAACCCATTAAACCCCCAGCGCCACTATATATAGGGCTGAGGACCTGTCCCGGCTCCACTCCAACTGCCGCTGGAGGGGTACTGAGACCTGCGCCTTTAAAGGCCTCATAATACATTATGCCCTTTATCGTCATGATGCATGAATGCAGCCTTGGCGAGTAGCGAGTAACTTGCCAGGGCTGCATTCAAGTATCATGCCGGTCCTTTGGGAGTGCACATGTATTAACCCCATAGGGTTGTCATTATGCTTCACAGGTCTGACGAGTTATTCACTAGGGCTAAATTTATGCATCATAACGATAGAAGGCATACTGTATTTAAGCGCTATGCGGTATTAAAGGGTTAATGGTCCTTTCCCCAAGATGCAGGATATATTGTGCCTCCATATCCTCCTATTCCATTTGTCCAAATTAATTGTTTCACTTGAGCCCCCGCCCCCACCCCATCCCAATGCAGTAGTACCACCGGTGGTTAACAAATGACTACAAGTAATTCCGATCATCAAGTCATAGTCTGGCAGTGGTGCATGGGGAGTATTCATCCAACGTTCATCGACCCTTCGAGCGGCAATAGAAACCGGGCGCTAGTCAGTAGAGACAAAGTGTCCATGGCAGAAAATATAATTTACGAATTGTTTCATGGTCTTAGATCAGTATACTATTTAGTTTGTCGATATGACAATGATTTTTAGTTCGGAAAGTGTTTTTCACATTCTGCATGCAGAGAGAACCACTGCAAGTTATCTCTGTCCCAAACAGACAGTTGACCATTGCGATAGCATTCTACCCTGATCCTTTGGTCCTCTCTCTGTACAACGCAGACTTCTCCGACCTCCCCGAACTGCTCGATGTCGGTTACTCCTTCTGCCCGGAAACCAAAGAGTGGGAGATAATTACCAACATCTCCGTTGAAGTCCATGGTAGCGAACTTTTTATTTAAGCTGTGCTCTGCATCCAGTTTCACTGCTTTGTGTTTTCCCTCTACACATGGAAATGTGTCTTTTCTCCCCGTTTTTCTCCGATTTCCGATTTTTCAAGTCAAAAATGAATTTTGTGAATCAGTTGGGAAAACTTGTTATCATTTAAGGGGCTATAGAGTTTCAATCATTTTTGATTTTTACCAAAATGCATGAGTTAATTCTTAGATCTTACACCAATGGTACAGCTTCCAGGTCAAAATCTAATTCTAAAATCAAAGCATAAATCCAGGGATTTTCTAATGTAGAGTGATGTTGTAATGGACTGCAAGTGCATGAATATAAAGTTAACCTCATTTATTTCATGCACACACCAACGTCTTACTAGAACCATTGATATATTGTCTCACAGCATGTGGGCCTATACATGGGACATCAAGGGTCTGATGCACAATTTTTTCCAAGTCAAAATTGTGTTTTTCTTTAAATATCCACTGTAAAAGTACAGTAGAAATGTGTGTAGTATGAATGGCGTAACTCGGTAACATGATGGTAACTAGCACCTAGTCTAGTTTTTGTATTTTCTGAGATAATATGTGCATGTATATGATTCTCTCTGGGCAGTGGAGTATGATAATCTCCATTGAGATTGGATTATGTTTTTACTGGACATCGATTCTCTCTCTTTGTAGCTCTATAGTGATCGATGCCCAGTTTTATACTTCAGACCAGTGGCTCATTTTGGCTGTTTTTTGCCTCACAGATTGCTTCTAGGGCAAAATCCTGACTAGGTGCCAATATATTCTCTATGCCAATGTGTAATATGAGGGTAGAAAACACTGGAACCTCAGTTAGAAAAATTCCTACTGAACAGTTTTTGAGAAAATTAGGGTTTTGTTGCATATTTTTGGTGTTTTTAGTACATTTCCTACATAAACCGTGAACGCCAGCATTTCTCACTTTTCAGGTGTTTAGAATCAGAATTTGACTTTTTTAAATTCGCAGTAGGATTTATGAGTATCGAGCTATTCTAGAAAAGCTATTCTTTAGAAAAAATACTTTGTATTTCTTGATGATTTTCGTTGCACAAATTTAGGGTTGTAATATAAAAACTGCATTGTCATCCAATCAAAGTGTTTATGCACTGTTGATGGTCACCCCCTCCCACCCTCTTCACTCTGCATTGAAGGAGAACAGGCAGGGGAGGTACACTTGTCCGTATATAGCTGTTGACCTGGGTGCTGGGTGCATTTTCAATTTATGGGGTGCCAACTGTTCATGAAAGAAAAATCAAATAGAATATTTATTTTTTTTAGTATCAGATTAATGCAACTACAATTTGTGATAGCACTTAAAGCATTGTATTTGCATTAACATGAATGGTAGCCACCTTATGGGGTGCCAACTATTCATGAAAGAAAAATCGATGAGAATTTGTTTTTCATTAGCATTAAATTGATGCAACTACAATTCGAGATTGCATTTCAAGCATCAGGGCATTCACTGAATGGTAGTCATCTTAAATATATGGGGTGCCAACTGTTCATGAATTTAAAAAAAAGAATAGAATTAGTTTTTTTATTAGTATCAGATTAATGCAACTACAATTCGTGATTGCACTTAAAGCATTGTGGCATGCAATGACTGGTAACCACCTTGAATGTATGGGGTGCCAACTGTTCATGAAAGAAAAAAAAGAAAGTATTTTTTTTTAGAATCAAATTAATTCAACTACAATTCAAGATTGCATTTAAGCAGTATGGCATTCAATGACTGTTGGCCATCTTGAACCTATGGGGTGCCAACTCTTCATGAAAAAAACAACTAAATTGGATTTTCTTAACAGTATAAAATTAATGCAACTACATTTCAAGATTGCATTTAAAGCATTGTGGCATTCAATGAATGGTGGCCATCCTAAACCTATGGGGTGCCAACTGTGTTTGAAAAAAGTATCAAATAGAAATTTTCTTATAATAGATATCAAATTAATGCAACTACAATTCTTCATTGCACTGAAAGCATTGTGGCATTTAGTAAATGGTAGCCATCTTGAATGGGTTGAATGAAGGAAAAATCAAATAGGATTTGTTTTTTTTATCAAATTAATGCAACTACAAGTAAAGATTGCATTTCAAGCATCGGGACATTCAATGAGTGATAGCCATCTTGAATCTATGGGATGCCAACTGTTCATGAAAGAAAAATAGAATAATTTTTTTTTTATTAGTATCGAATTACTGCAACTGCAATTCGAGATTACATTGAAAGCATGGTGGCATTCAATGAATGGTTGCAATCTTGAATTTTGAAATGAACATACACACAGACATATTCATAGGCATGAACATGGTGTTCTCCTTCATATAGATATTCATGGATTTCTACTTCTACTAAATATAGCTTTATGTTAGAAGGATTCTGTTACATGGATGTCGATGTCCAGTTTTAGATATATATCCATATAGTGCATTGGAGTGCTATAATGTTGGACTGCTGTATATTTTAGTATTTAATCCTTGTTGCGACTCAAAGTTCATCTCTGCTGTTCCTCTCTCCTGCTTTGGTGGACATGCATAATGCCTAGTAACAGGCTTCTCCTCATACCATCGCTTATAACTCTGTATTAAACGGCGGTATGATGCCTCACGGCTTCGTGTTCTTTTGACATCATGATGCGCCAACACCATGCCGGTGAGCTACTCGCCAATGCTGCATTGATGCATCACAACGATCCTGCAGGAGTATATCAGCCCAGGGCTGCCCTGTAGGGATGGGACGATGCATCAATGCAGCACTGGCGAGGACGGGTAATTCTAATGAATCTATAGGTATGGTTATACATTATATTGCGTGCTATTTTAGACTTAGATTAAAGTTTAATTTGAAGTATTTTTGTCGTTAAAGCTGATCTCAATCATTGTTTTAAATTTGATTACGAGACAGAGAGAAAAGGAAAAAGTCATGAATTTGTTCCTGCGAGGCTATATACAATTTTCTTTACAGCTCATGTGATCAACCTTGAAATACGAAATCTAAAAAAAATCACAATTTCTCACGAAAGAAGGAGGTCCATTGCCCAGTTTTATAAAGCTTTTTCAATTTTTATCATATGAATGCAAGTTTGCAAGACAACTTTAAACAAAAATGAACAAAATATATAATTTTGATGTAATATTTCTTCAGATCCTCCTGGCTATGATGAAGTAACACCGCCTGGAACACCGGCTTCGGAACAAGTGGCTAAATCACAGGACGCTGGAGTAAGGCCGGCTCCCCAGGGAGCGGCTTCCGCAGAGAGCGGTAAACCAGGCCTATTCAGCTTCAACCAGGCGGCCAAGGAAGCACCCACCGCACCCGTAACCGGAGGACTCTTCGGTGGGGCTGCTGCGGGTGAGAATTTTCATTACCGTAAATTCCCGCGTATAACCCGCGGGTTATACGCGAACCAAACCTCTAGTGCGGGTTATACAATTTTCTCAAAGTCTGGGGCGGGTAATACGAGGGTTTTTGAAAGTATAGAACAGTATTAAATTCGCAATTTTCATACCCCAAATGCGGGTTATAGGATTCTCCCAAAGTCGGGGTGCGGGTTATACGCGAGGTGCGGGTTATACGCGGGAATTTACGGTATGACTTTTTTTGGGGGGTTCTGTGGTTGAAGTCTAAAATATACTTTATACGCTTTATGCTAGCATATATAAATGAAGTGGTCAATATAGATTGAATTTGATCAACCACTGCATTTCATACTTTTTTGATAAGCATCTCTACCCAATTCCAATATCAGAGCAGTACTCTCTTAGTCTTACTCCTCGTGACTCCTATAGCCAAACCATTGAAGGGCCGCTCAGTTTAACTTATGCCCTTTATCGTCATGATGCAGTGACAAATAACTCGCCAGTGCTGCATTCAAGCATCATGCAGACTACCGAGTGGCCACCCCAAAGGTTCCTTTAAGGCTTAAAGCGCTGATAACCGTAAAACCTTGCGTATAAGCCACGGCTACGGTAGTACACGAGTCAGATCGGCGGTGCAGCTTATATGATCGGTCCATAGTCTAAACTCTAGGTGCGGCTTATACGCGAGTTAGGCTTATAAATACGTGAGGTTTTACGGTAATGTCAAATTATGGCTTCAGGTACCAAAAAGCCGGCTGAGTCTGCTGTATCGAGCACCACACCGGGTGGTCAGCCTTCAGCCGGTGCGGCAGGATTCTCATTTGCACCGACGGGAGGAGCGCTGACCGCAGGCACCCAGAAGAAGGAAGCCGGAGATGCCGCGGCAGTGTCCAGCTCCTCCAGTGGGGGGAGTGGGGGTGGCCTCTTCGGTAACCTGGCAAGCTCTTCAGCGGGTGGAGCAGGCTTCTCGTTTGGAGCAGCTAGTTCATCTGGTGGGTTAACTTTGTGTTTAAACTTAAGTTTGATGGCATCATATTAATACACCAGTTTAATTGTCTTTGTTCTAGTAGTACCCATACTCAGCAGCTTAATTAAAGTAAATTTAACTTTTCCTCAAGACATTTTCTCACACAAATAACTCAGCCCACCTTCCAGATTCCTAAAGTTAAACAATCTAAATGTAATTAATTCCCCGATGGTTTTCATGGTGAACTTAATTACTAGCTACTGAGTATCATCTTCCTGTCGTAATGCAGTTGACCATGTCTGAATCAGGGTGGAATTGTTCCCTTTTAGCCCTTTTTTGCAGCTTCTGGGCCATGCATTACATGATGAATTTGAAGGGGAATGTGGGTGTCCCACTTTATCTACACACACACAATCTCACAGCACACGAGTAAACCTTCAATGGCCACATTTTCTCTTCCCATAGCAGGCTCCTTCACCTTTGGTGCACCCACGACTGCCCCAACCTCCACTTTTGGGGGAGCGGCATCGACAAGTAAGCCCCTCTTTGGTGGCACAGCCGCTAGCACAAGTGCAACATCTGCGCCAACGTTTGGCGCAACCGTCGTCTCCGGGGCTGGATCCTCCGGTGCGGCTGCCACCAACGTCCCAGCATCGACGTGGAAGCCTATCGTTAGTGCCAATTCCTCAATCGCAGGTAAGAAATGTATTTCAGTGTGATTAGATTATGTTATATTCCATTAAATAACAAGTATGTGTTTAAGAGATGTCTATTCAGATCCATAAGATATGGTTGTACCAATTGTTAATTAAATAAGTTACTTATTTATGAAACAAAGGCCACTGCGATTGCAATCACAACAAATACAACATTTCCAACAGTTGCAACAGATCGGGCCATATTCCCATTTTAGCTCGATGGTCAATTTTTTTGAACTTCACATATAATATGTGGCATGTGTTGCTTCTTATTATTTATTTTTTATTAATATTTTGGTGTACACTTCAGGTGGATCGCTGACATCGGGAACGCCTGTGTTTGGGTCAGCGGCAGCAGCGTCCTCTGTAACCAGTCAGCCCACACCGTCGTCTACCACGCCATTCTCCAGTGCAGCCGCACCAGACACGACAACAGGTAGGTTTGCGGCATAGCTTAACCCTTTAAGAACCGTTATTATGCCCTTTGTAGTCATGATGCATGAATACACTCGCCAGAGCTGAATTCATGCATTGTACCGGTTCTTCGGGAGTGTATCAACCCTGGATGGTCGGCATGGTGTTTGAATGAAACCAGCCCTGGTAAGTTACCCATGAGGGCTGCATTCAGGTATCATGGCAACCAAGGCAGCCGGACATATTAAAGAACTATACAGCCCTTAACGAGGAGGATTTTATTTTTCTCCAACACATAAGCTTGTCAGCTATACATGAACTTGTTTTTTAACTGATGAAATGATATTTTACAATTGAATTGAAATGTTGGTAGGCAAGTCAATGGAGGGTAGACGGCTTGAGTGCAGGGGGTTATTTCAAATCTTGTGTTTTGGGTTTACAATTTAAAAAGACAGATCCTTTTTCTAATTCCTACCAAAATCTAATGGCTATTCATGCCTATTGATTTTCACAAAGCTCCTTCTTACTTTACAGCACCAAGCTCAACCTCTGGCGATGGGGCGGCAGCAGAGGGAGTATCTGAGAAACCTGCACCTTCGAGTGCAGTCAAATCTCTCTTCGGAAAGACTACTGCCTCGGCAGGGGATTCATCGGCTGCATCCGCATCTGCCCCGGCCTCGGTTATCAAAAGTACATTTAGTCAACCATCATCGACAACATCATCCGGAGCAGCTGCGGTCGGCCAGAAACCAAGCGGATTGGCAGCGCTTGTATCGTATGGTGACGGTGCGGCTGATTCCACCACCAGCACCGCACAGAAGAGTTCACCATTCAACGCCGCAGTGGGTGGTGCGGTCGCTTCGGCGGCATCCCCCGCCACCGCTACGACCACCGCCGCAGCAACACCCACCTCAGGCTCGCTATTCGGGAAGCCCGCGGGTGGACTGTTCGGCAATAGCAGCGGTTTTGGGGCTGCTGCCACCACCACGACAACCAGCTCGCTATTCGGTGGTCAAGCCTCCTCAACAAGCTCCCCTGGTATCGGACTCTTTGGCTCTGGTAGTTCGCCCTTTGGGGGGACGGCACCAGCAGCGGCGGTAACAACAGCGGGACCTTCCGCGTCACCGGCAGCATCCACAGGGGCGCCGCTCTTTGGCGCAGCCGCTCCTCAAACGGCAAGCTCTGCCACCACAGCACCGACTGCCTCACCCTTTGGTAACACCACCCCTGCATCAACAACCAGCACGCCCTTATTCGGAGGTGCCCAAACCACAACAACACCATCCTCAACTACCGGCTTATTCGGGAGTACCCAAGCCACCCCTGCCTCCAGTGCAAGTTCCACGTTCGGAGCGCCATCCGGCTCCATGTTTGGCGGAACTCCCTCTTCCTCCAGTGCAGCTCCTCCAGCGTTCGGCAGCCAACCGGCGGCCACGAGCAGCGGCTTTGGGTTTGGTCAGGCGAGTTCTGCCGGAGCAGGATTTGGGTCGGCAGCATTCGGTCAAAAAGCTGCAACCGCCACGTGAGTTGCATTCTATTTATTTTGTTTATTTACTATCTCTTAGAACATGGAAAAATTGTCATAACCTTTTCAACATTATGTATTCAATTATTATGTAATCAAATAATACAATATTGATAAATATGTTATCACTAATGCTCCATGCCTATAGAGACATATAAATAATAGTCACACACATACCTCTTTCCTTTGCAGTACATTTGGTGGTCAGCCATCCCAGCCGCTATTTGGAGGACAAGCTAGTACAACTACTTCAAGGTATACTGTACATTCATGTGCCAGATTGCTGTATTCGGCCTCACTGCCTCCCTTATTTTGGGTCTATTTTCTTAAACTATAAATAACCATAGATGTATACAATAAACTGTACATACCGTACCCTCCCGATAATGCACCTGGTTTTAATAGAGCACTGAAGTCTGAACTTGTTTAAGCGTCGGTGTTGTTATAGCGGTCTCCAACATTTTCGTAACCACTAAAACAGGATCTTGGATAAATGCATGGAGTAAAGGGTCCATCAAATCGAATCGCACATGGGCCCATTGTTTATTAATTTATTACAGTGGTTTTGTTTGTTTTTTTTGTTTTTTTTCTGCTGTAGAGTCTAGATAAGTTCTAGCCACGTTTTGAACAATTTATTACAGTGGTAAGGAATTTTTTACAACGCCCCGGTCAACGGTCTTTTGCATAACTGATGTGGTGTAGTCATCAAAATGATTTCATCTTAAATGACCATATAAGAAAGAAAGAAAAAAATAATGAAAAACATCTCCCCTAGAAAAGTGATGAAGAAAAAAATCATTTTAAATTACTGATAACCTCTCTTCTCTGTCTTGTACAGTTCGTCAGTATTTGGACAGCCCGCGACTCAGCCCTCTAGCACTGGGGCGTTTGGTGGTGGAGCGGCCGCCTCCCCCAGTAGTGCCGGCGGCGGTGGTGGGGGCGGATTCTTCAGTGGTCTTGGAGGGAAGCCGAGTGCAGAGAACGCCAACAAGAACGTGTTTGGGACAACAACCTTTGGTGCAGCCACGAGTGCCGCTGGTGCCGGTTCAGGTACAGGAGCTTTTTTATAAAGATTCTTGAAAACTCGTTACCCAAAAATTGTTGGATGGGCAGTGTTAATTTAAAGGATGCCTATTACAGTATACCGGGGTAGCACATATTAAAGGTCTGGAACAGTCTAAGAATATGTGGCTCAGGTATAGGAACGGAAATGTTGATGCCATGCTTGTTATTTCAGAGCCGTATGAGAAAAGATCAAGGTGTCCCATTGGGTCTAGCATTCCAATATAGAGACCCTAATTCATATGTATATCATTAACTCTGCATTCCTATATTATCGAGGAGAGATATAATTCCACGATTTCAAGCTCTGAAAGCTACCACAGACTTCATGATCTCGCCGAGATTAATATTTCACACTTTTTCCTAACTGTTATTGTTCTCCATTTTCTTTAATTTTAAGTGAATCACTTAGGTTTTGGTATAATATGATGCAGAAGCCAGTTTCCCAACTTTCCATCTGTACTTGATGCAATAAAATGCTTTGGATTATTGTAAATCATGTAAATACTGTACTTGACCTAAATAAAATGGACCAGCTCACTTTTCTGACAAATGTACAGGTTGTTTCCATCCTTATTTCTACCTACCTATATTAGTATTCTAATAATGTAAAGTGCCATTACTTTCCTCAACACCTGTTTTATCAGTATTGCCCTTTCAATGATACATCACATACGCTTATTTCATCTACTTCATTTTTTTGAACAACACAAATTCATTGAAATTGTTGTTGTTTTGACAATTTTCGGCGTGCCGACGAGTCGATATCTGGTGTTCTAAGCCGTTTTGAAGGCTGTAACCTGTCCCATTCTCTTTATTTTCGAATTCTACGCCGAAAACATGTGCTGGGGGTGGAATGGTGGCTATTTGGACCAATTTGAGCAATTTTATGGATTCGAGAGGAGACGAGACGCAAACGAAATCCAACATGGCGGGCGTCAACTCGCATCGATAAATATGCTCTAAATGACCTAAATATTCATCATTTCAACCCCCCAGCACATCTTTTCGGCGTAAAATTTGAAAATAAAGAGAATGGGACAGGTTTGAGCCTTCAAAACGGAGTAGTTAGCGAGATATAGACTCGTCGGCACGCCAGTGAGAGCGCAGCCCGTGAGAGATGATACTTAATCTAGTTTATCAGGCGCCGTTAGTGCCAACACCCTACGCGTAGCTTTTAAGTTACGCGCAGCTCTAGTTAGCCAATCAGACACCACCTAATGATCACGTGACCTATATAGCTACGCGTAACTAAATTGTAGCAACAGCGGTGGATATCTTCACTTCAAACGATTATAAGTGAATAAATGACTTTGTAAATATAAAGATACCGTAGATTTGATTAAATTGCTAATGTGGTTCGATAGGTGGTACTTATTATAGTCGACAATACATTTATAATTGTAAATCAACAAAAAAATCTACGTTGTCAATGAAACGACATGTCCGTGAACTACGGTGAGGGTAGCTGCTTCAATCTTCTTGTTTTTATCTAAACTAAATACTTTTGAACCCTTTTGATGGACAATATATGATTATTATTTCTTATTTTGCGATTCATCTTTTAAAATTCAGTCATTTAGATGTGTTATTATGCCGAATTGAACTGGAGATACAAGCTGCGCGTAGCTAAAAGTTACGCGTAGGACGTTGGCACTAACGGCGCCTGATACTAGTTGACGCCCGCCATGTTGGATTACGTTCGGTCTTTCTACATTTTTTACTTATATCTCAGGATCTACTTCGTTTTCAGGGTTAAGACCAGCGCCATTCTCTTTATTTTCGAATTCTAGGCCGAAAACATGTGCTGGGGGGTTGAAATGATGATTATTTAGGTAATTTTGAGCATATTTATCGATTCGAATCGATGCCGCCAGAAAGACGGCGGCTCTGGCGTGATTCACCTCTCGACCAATCAGAAGTCAGGGCTGGGGTCACGTGATATTCGGAAATCGTTGTTGTTTTGACAATTTTCGGCGTTCGGGAGAGGATCGGACGAGTACACAGAGTTGCTTATAGAGGCTAGGCGTCAACTCGCATCGATTCGAATCGATAAATATGCTCTAAATGGCCTATATAATCATCATTTCAACCCCCCAGCACATTTTTTCGGCCTAAAACTCGAAAATAAAGAGAATGGGACAGGTTTGAGCCTTCAAAACGGAGTAGTTCGCGAGATATCCACTCCTCGGCGCGCCGAAATTTCCCTTGCCGCCTGCCGCCACAAAGACGTCGTCTCCTGCGTGATTTGCTTTTGACCAATCAGAAGTCAGGACTGAGGTCACATGACTTTGCGCCGCGATACTAAGATGTTTCAGGGTTTGGCCGCTACTATAGCTCCCGCACCCAAATTCCAACCAATACAAAAATTGACGAAAAATCATTGAAATTATCAATTTAGATTTTCTTTTTTTCAGCAATTTGGAAGTAGCCTGTATTTTTATCAATTTGAAACAGAGTTGGTAAAATATTCTAACATTATTTGATGCCTACTGCCCTAAAAAGTGTAATTATGACAAAAATTGACACCATATAGGGCCCAAATCTGGCCACTTTCAATCATGTTAAAATAATTAAATTCCTTGTTTCAATAGCTTTACTATGGTATTTACATGGTTATTGTACCCCCAGGGACTGCAAAGTAATCAACAACCGCACATCACATGTTAGGGAACTATCATACTTTCAGTTGGAACTTGGGCGTGGGAGCTATAAGATGTATCAATGTTCAGCCGCTACTTAGATGTATCATTTTGCAGCCGCTACTAAAATGTATCAATATGCTGCCGCTACTAAGATGTATCAATTTGCAGCCGCTACTAAAATGTATCAATTTGCTGCCGCTACTAAAATGTATCAATTTGACCTAGGCTAGGCTATTGAAAAAAAAGGGGAGGGGGGGGGGGACTGGTGCTAGGCCTATAGGCAATTTTATCAGTGTAGGCCTACTAACTGTGGCCTAGACAATTGACAACAAAGAGGGGGGGGGGGGGGGGCATCGGGACTATAATCAATTCTATCAATGTAGGCTATAGCTTGGCCTATTTTATTTATAGCCCCCCTACCCTCGCTGAAGCCAAAAAAAACACAAAAAAAATATAATTATCTAGCACCTTTTCTGCCCGAGATCCTCTTTTATAGCACATTTCCTGCCCAAAATCCTCTTTTTTAGCCCCTTTCCTCCCCAAAATCCTCTTTATTAGGACCTTTCCTGCCCGTAATCCTCTTTTATTGGACCTTTCCTGCCCAAAATCCCTTTTTTAGGACCCTTCTTATCCTAAATCACCTTTTTTGGCACTTTTTAGGCCTTTCCAGCAGGAGATCCTATTTAAAAACAGTGAAAAAGGACTTTTCAGACGGTGGACGATGTCGTTTTCGGAAACGGACTGTCCAACTCCGAAAGTCGAAAAAAGAGGATCCACTCTCGACGAGATTATTTATGTCCCGCGACATTCGACTTAGAACACTACATTTTAGCCCTCAAGCCCTTCCTTGTTAATTGTAAATAATGTAATAAGTGTGAATACCTCTCTGTGAGCAGGTCTGTTTGGTAGTACCACGGCGGCTTCTCCCAGTGCCGGGTTCGGCGGTGGAGCGTTCAGTCAGGGGAACACGCAGGGCGTAGCCTCCACCGGGTTTGGTGGTTTTGGCAACCAGCCACAACAAGCAGCAGCACCCCAAGCTACTCCTAGAGGTAAAACTATTAACATTAATACTGCTAGCTCTTGGGGATCATAGATCATGAGTCAATAGTAGTAAACTTAAACGGAAAGCAATCAATAAAAGTAACTAAAATACCTACCCCTACTTCCAAAATCAGATAATTTGATATGAGTGAATGTCTTGACAAGTTCAGAATTGCATTTATAAAATAATTTGAAGATGTTGTAAGATATTCCCAAAACCCTCTCTGGCTTATATGTCATCTCTACAGAATCACGATGAGGCTAAAACGTCTAGTGTAAAAGTGGTCTTTTTCAGATCTTCACCAGGACTAATTTATTTCTGAGTTTGTTTTGAGACATCATATAAAGTTAATATTACCATTTCCTTTCAGCTTCTGGTTTTGGAGGTGCCCCTGCCTTTGGTGGCGCCCCAGCATTTGGCAGCCCTCCGGCCTTTGGAGGATCACCTGGTTTTGGTGGCGGAGCGGCGTTTGGAAGTCCGCTCACGGCAGTGGCGGCCGCAACCCCATCCCAAACTGGAGGATTTGCAGGGTGAGTAATTCTTGTCAAATAATGCTATAGTTGTTACATAATCTATAAAAATCATAAAAGCTCTTTTACCCTGTTGTTTAAAGTTTGTTTTATGTCGGATTTGCTTACTTTCTCAAAAGTTTACAAGGTTCTTTTGTGTGGAATATAGACAGACGTGGTAAATCTCACCTCATAGTTTAGATTGTACTAACTTCTAAATTCTTAACAAATCTAATAGTCGTTCAAAGAGACTACCAAAATACAGGGATGAAAGCCTTCCAAATTTTTGTATGTTGCAAAGACCTGTAAACAAATATTGACCATTTTCAACACCCGCCCACCCCTCTTCCCACGTTTTCCCCCATACCTCTATCATTGTATGTCACACTCTGACCAAGACCCGCCCGCCCCCCTCCGGCGTGACATAACTCATGGATAGTCCCTCAATTGTAGAGGACTTTTATTCAAGGGCCTCTATTTGAATCTTTCAAAATTTTTTGAGATTGGTCACTTTCATATCTGCAAAAAATTAAAGTTGAGTAAAGAAAGTATATTAATTTAAATACCAGGTTTGCGAGTGGTGGCATGACGTTTGGCGGGATAGCCCAGCAGTCGGCCCCGTCGTTTGGTGACATGTCGCAGGCTGCAGGGGGAGCCACCTTCGGCAGTCCGGCCGGCAGCTTCGGCTCACCGGCCCCGAGTGTCTTTGGACAGGGCGGAGCAGGAGGAGCACAACCCGCGTTTGGAGGTAAGATTTATACATGGAAGTTAGCCTACCGTAAAACCTTACATATAACTTATAAGCCACATCTACTGCTGATATTAAACCAGCATGTGGGCCAGACTTTCGTATAATGGAAGTTGCTCCTGGGTCCTGACTCCTGTTTCTCCACAACTGTAGTACTGATAGCTATTAGAATCCTTACATTAAAAATATGGTGTAGTCTAGATCATTATTCTTTGGACTACATTGTATACTAATTAGAGACCGAGAAAAATGAACTATAGTGTATTGGCTCTACAGGGACAAGTATGATATAATCTTTAAACAAGTAGCATTTCCCTTTAATAATACATTATTCATTTATTTATTTTCCAGGTTCGTCCTTTGGTGCGAGTCCAGGATTTGGCGGTGCCCCGGCAGGGTAGGTTCTGATACCAATTATACTGAATTTCCCATGGGTAGTCGATATACTTTTTTTTAACAATCAAAAATTAGATTGATACACTGCGCGTTCACAGAGATTGCTCAATTCTAACATTGAGACTGTTGCACATGTGTAAACAGGTTTGTAAACTGGTATATTAAAATAGCAGTGCAAGGTACCGTAACAATTTAACGCACGATACTGCTTTGTCGGCATGATACATGAATGCAACCGCAGTAAGTAATTGCATCTTGGATATTTTTGTCTAAAAGATTGATACAGATATCTAATGAATACGTCACTTATGTTTCAGGCCATCAAGTCCGTCATTTACATCATACCGCTCATAAGGGCTTCATGTCATCTACCAACCCCACGGTTAACCATATGAACTAGGACCTATAGATCTAAACTAGAAACGTTTATGGATCTATATAATACTTTCCACCAGTAAAGGAGTTATTAGCAATGTCCACGATAAAGAGTGCTATTTGTAAGAACCGATGATTATATATATAATCATGAAAATATCATGGAGATAGAAACAAGTGCATAACAAAAACAAAGTGATACATTGTATGTATATTGAACGTATTTAAAAATAAATCATGAACGCAGTCATACCATAAACAGCTAATCCAATTTTAGCCAAGGTATGATGTGATATTGTAATGACCGGAGGATCGAGAAAATGAATAAATGAGTGAGTAATATGATACATTTGCCTTATCCTTTATCTTTTTAAAACTAATATAAATATTTGTTTTCTCCACCATAACACCCTACCCATTGGTAGAACACGTCATGTTAAAGGAGTGGAATAGCATAACCCCCTGTTAGCGAAAAAAGACAAGTCAAAGTGTTATTCTAGCTAAAAGTGGTCGACCGCGATCAATTAAAAACCGGTCGGGGGGGGGGGGGAGGGGCAGAACTCCTCTCGCATGGGGGGGGGGGGGAGAGACAAGGGCTGAAATAATTTCCGCATAACTTTTCCCTTAAAATTCCCTTTTGTTCAAAAATGACCACTAACTCCCTAAAGCACAGAAGCATTGCACTGATTTGGTTACCTATGTGTCGGTCCTATGGAGGGCTTAAGCATTTCTTCAATATTAAGTGTACAGATACATGACAAAGTACATTAAATACTAGAAATTTCTATAAATTAGGACACTAAACATTCAACAAGTTTAGAATATTTCCCCATGTTTTTGCTAGAGACAGGTAAATTAAGGGCAGTTCCTGGTGTAAGTAGTAAGGGAAAGCAGTCTTTTGGACAGGCAATGTCTTAAAAGAGCTATTTGTGAACATAATTCCAAGGGAAATTGTCCGTTCTTTCGGCCCTAGGCACGGACCCTTGAGGGCCTTTGAAAAAAGTCCTGTAGGTGGCAAATTTGGGGAGAAAGGAGTACATTTTCACACCTTAATGGCTTTTTAAAGGATAACTTTTACTTTATTTCCTATAATAATTTGACGCAAAACATGCCGAAATAGGGTGAGGCTTATACATGTACAAGCTTTCCAGATCCCCTGTATGGCTTATAGGATTTCCTCAAACTTGTGGTGTGGCTTTTAATACGCGGGATCGCTAGATAATTATTTTCCTGATTGACCCGTGTATCCATATTAGACCTGCCCTCCAAAAGTCGCTCGAGTTTTATCTGCTCTTGCAATTCAAGTGAAATCTTAATTCTAGACCTAATAAGTTTATCATGAGATAACTAATGGTTTCAGGTCCATTTATTTTATTGCAAAGGAGGGGCATTTGCAGATTGAAGAAAACAACAATTGTCTAATGTGAAAATGTTTTTTTTTATTCACTGCTTCATGTTAGACTCGGAAATGAATGCCATTTGTAAAAGAATAACATCATTCTAATCTTTGTAAAGTATAAAAATTTAACCTAATGATATAAGTTATATCACAAGGAAATACCCAATTCGTCCATGTTGCATTTAAATCCTCGTTAAAATAATCCAATATCACAATATACATATCACAATTCGCCCATGTTACATTTGACCATAAAAAAATACATCCTTCCCACAAACCCTCAGTTGGTGACCTTGGAAATGATGACCTTCACCTTACTTGACCTGCATAGTGGTGACCTTGAGACAGAAATCTACCTTGGCAAATTTATCTCAACATTCAGATACTGTCCATGGCCGTGACATAATCCTAGAATTTGACTTTGAAAGTAGTGTGATATTATAAGACGGTACATGTGGATGATTTTGGCTTGTCGTCCAGCTTAAGTGATTTGTCGACGGGGTTTACGGGGTACATGGCTTTTGGTAGTAGCTTCTTTTCCGGTTCTGTGTAGCTGCCATGAAGGAAGAGCCTACAAGGTAAAGAAAGTACACAGCTATTAGATCTCACATTACATAATGTGTCGAATTAATCGTCATACTTGAGATTCTAGCAACAATGTATTTTCATTTTGGGCTAAATTTGTGAGTGTAGGCCAAGAGCATTTTAGTCTCAAAGAATTGACTTGGAAGTTTCATTTTCTCAAGTGAAAAAAAAACTCTTTTAGTTTAACACTAGAAAAAGAATCATGTGTGCACTTCTGGATGTAATCCATTCAATGGCATATTCCACTACGAACTAAAGAAATTAAGATGTTGGATTCATGCACAGAACATAATTATGGTACACTCCCGAAGGGTTGGAACATGAATCTAAAATGTTCACATCCATGGTCGGAATGATGCATGACCGCAGCGCTGCATTCATGCATCATGACGACAAAGGGCATAAAATTAATACGGGATTTTCATTAACAGTACTCAGGGTTCCCACGTGTCATGGAATGTCATGGAATTTGAAAGTTGCATGGAATGTCATGGAATTTTGTAAAAAAAAAAAATTGACATGTGTCATGAAATGTCATGGAACATGAAAATAATGGAATTGATATTACAAAATCTCCTAAAGTGTACCATTTGCTTTCTAGATTTCGGAAATTTTCTCACGGGGCCAACCCCCCTAACCTCCACAAGAATGTTATAAATGTCATGGAAATTGAGATTTTTGTCATGACATGTCATGGAAATGTCATGGAATTTCAGTCGGGAATATTTGTGAGAACCCTGAGTACCTTATACTTTTATATAATAAAAAAAAAGCCACTTACAGGACAACCTGGATGAAGTATCTCAGTTTGGTGTCTTGTAGCCAGCAGAGCTCCTCAATGTCAACTTTGTCAGAGGCGACCTGGTACGGGAAGTTCACCAGGTGAGCACTGTACACAGAGTTACCTGCGGAGAGAGAGGGGGGGGGGGGGTAATTAATACATTGCAATAAGATGAGGAATGTTAATGCATTTTAAATCATTCGTCGACTTGCACCTGGGTAGAACCAACACGTTTGTCAAAATAACTAACTCTAAGGCCGCTTAAAAACGATTATCAGCTTTGCGGATACTTTTGGTAAAAAAGGGATGCGGGAGGGAGGCTTTTTATTTTATTTGATATTACTATTTTATGCCATGAGGGCGGCCACTTTTTATTTTTATTTAGGTTTAATAGAATTTCGATACATTAATTGATGCATAATCCTCTATATATAACCATCACAGATGATGGGGACAATAATCTAAGTACATTGAGAATAGAACACAGAGTAAAATGCTTTTTAAATCTAGTTCCTACACAAATTATTAGTTGAGATATGATTAGTTCTGTATATCATTATGACATAGGTTACCCTCTTCATGCATGCGGCATTTTGGCTATATTTTTTATGAAAAAATTAAATAAAAAGCACCCATGCGGCCCTTTTTAACTGATGCGGGCGGTGTCCGCAAAGCTGATAATCTTTTTTAAGTGGCCTAAAATGCTTTAAAATGAAAAGACTAATGTGGGTTATCGGTTTGTTTAACCTGACAGCATTTACTAACATAGGTGCAGGGCTGCCAACTAGTACGCTTTTGGCGTATTAGTACGCTTTTTGGACTCATTTTGAGCCAGAATACGCTTTTGCATTTTGAGTACGATTTAGTACGCTTTTGAGGTATGCAGTACGTTTTTTGGCTCTTATTGGCTATTATTTCATATATATTGAGAACACATTTTAGTCCTAGATAATTCTCGCTTATAGAACCCAGTGGTGAAAGGGAAATCATTGTCATTGTCGAAATTTGTTTGGGCCCCCCTGTTTGAGCTATAGTAATGCGCTGGCTTTTGGGCTAAAAAGGGGTGCACTTTTTTTGGTCCACCCTCAAGAGGGGTCCAAACTTTTTTGGTTCCCCCCCCCCCCCAGGGGTAGATGCCCGGGGGTAGATGCTAAGGCCGGGAGCTAATGGCCCATAATTTTGGGTCTGGGCCCGTACTTTTCTTGAGAATTGTCTTCCTATGGGCCTGGCCCACAGGAAATTTTGCAAGATATTTGATAGGAACATTCCTGATGCATATAGTCATGTAGTATGTGGTCTCATTTTAACATAGATAACCCAGGAATATATATGATTTTCTCTTTGAAAAGAGCAAAATATATTCCCTGGCCCACAGCTTAAGGTCCGGGCCCATAGATATTTGGAGCTACGGGCCTGGGTGGCCCACAGCAGAAAGTTCCTTGGTCCTGGAAGGATGAATACCCCAATAGTATGACGAACCTGGGATAACCACTACTGACTTATTTCTTAAACTTTTGGATTTTCAGTGTGCTTTCTTTTAAAGAGGTATATAATCAGTACAAAGATATCAGAAACTGATCAACAAGTCGAGAACGCATATTCTTACCTGTGAGGTGCATCCATGCATTGGTCCTGCCGACCAGGGAGGACAGGTGCTCCCCATCCTGTTGGTTTTTCCTGGGGGCAACAAACATTTTGGTTGTCAGAGACAGCGGTTCCCGCTCCTCGGGTGAGGTCAGTTTCACGTAGAATACACGCAGAAACTGCAATAAAAAGTACACAGTAAATCAGTTAACTTAACAAGAGGTTATATCTTTGAATTGAACACAGGGTTATCCACAGACTGAATTGAACACAGGTCAAAAACTACACCCGGTCAAAGACTAGACCAGGTCAAAGACGTTCCAATTGTTACAATCTCATGAGACACAGACTTAAGTGCGAGTGGTGAGAATGTCCCTTTAACTCATTGCTATTGAGAACCATACCTTGAGATGAGATGTGAAGAAGTTGCGGCTATCCATGTGCCACATAGCCTTGGTGTCCACCTGGTTTCCTGCCTTCTTAAGGGCAGCTGGAACAGCAAGCAAAACGCATGGCATTGTCATTTATATTTCAATTGCTGTGCAAATAGATGAAAGCCCTACTCAGGGATGTCTCTGCCCTACTGTAACACCGGGAGGCTGTTTCGTTTTAAATGACAAAATATTGTGGACTCCCGCAAATGCTATAATATGTGACCCCATCTGCAAAAATAGGTCCTTAGTGCAGGGTGCACTAAGGTCCCTTTTGCCAGTGCATGTCACATATGGACCCAGCAAATGCTTTATGGGTGCCGCAAATGCCTTATATAATAGGGTACCCAAGCAGCATATAATATTATACAGCCTATGCAGCAAGCATGAAGCATTTGCGGGGGCCCATATTTAAAGCATGCGTGGGAGTTTGTACAACATTTAAGGTGAAACAGTCTCCTGAATAGATAAAAGTAATTTTAGAATGTTGAAGTCATCCTGCGTGTATAGGCCTGTAGCTGGATGCATTATCAACCAATGAGATAATTCCCTGCATGCCTTGACTGCGGAATTCTTAGGATGCATTATGTAATAGTTGGTACCCATGTGTCAGCTATTATCAGTGCTTGTCTCGCCAATACCAAATCAAGCAATGGATACGCCCACAGGGCGATTGGCCTGACCCCTATATAGGGAGGGGTAATGTTGTGCCACATGCACAAGAATACGATATATGTATGCAGGCGTTGGTGACCTTGGCCGCACACAAAGTTTAGATAATAACTGAATTTGAGAATTGTGAGCAGTCAAGCAGCAGGAATATTATTTGCCCGCGGCCAGAGCCTAGCTCTTAGGAGTTTAGGACAGATGTTGTTAAACGATGACATTAAATTTTGTCGTCAAGATGCATCAATGCAGCCCCGGCAAGCAACTCGCGAGTGCTGCATTAGTGCATCATGCCGACCCTTTGGGAGTGTATCAATACCATAGGGTCAGCATGATGCTTGAATGCAGCACTGGCGAGTTACTAGCCAGGGCTGCATTCATGCATGCTACATTAATGTATCATGCCGTTCTCAAGGGCCACAATTATGCACTATGCCCTTGATCTCCACGATGCATCAAATGCATTATGAAATAATTATAGCCTATTTGTTTACCCATTTTTGGTGTAATGTCGATGATACGTAGTGTTGGAATCTGGACGTTGACAACGCGAAGCGCCTACAAAAGAACAGCAAATAATAAGTATTATCTTCTGTTTTCAACATTAAGGTGTTTTACCAATAGTGTGTACATTTCCCATAGAAAAGAGGCCGCCAACAGATGTTTGATGGCAAGTGTGGTTGTTGATCAATTCATATTGATGCATAATGTAAATACAAAAGTTTAGTTAACCTGAAAGAGTGCAACCGATCTCTCCTATCTTAGGTATATTTCAGCTGGTTCTGACTTAATACAGTCATTTTGTATATTGATGATGGATCTATGATCCATAGAAATGTAGTGTGGGGTCCCCTGACTGACCAATTTGTTAATCATTTAAAACGTCAAATGGAGATCGGCCTACCTTGGCGTCATTGGCAGCGATCCATTCGTTGGTCCTCCTAAGGATCTCACTGAAGGGTGTGAAGAATACCTTGCCGTTGCCGGAAGAAGGTGTTTTCATAACATCTGGAGCAAAATCTGCCACTCCTAAAAAGAATTTAAAAAATTGAAAGTTTATATACTTTATTGTACACCGTTTAAAGGAATCCCATCATCCAAATTTCACAAGAATGTATTTTTTAGAAGAAAGGTATTAAAGAGAATGTGTTCTTTAGAAATAAGGTATTAATGATGTACATATCTTACACCATCATAACAGTTTGATTAACTTGCTTCGGTTATTAAGAAATTGATGAGCTATCGACGAGGGGGATGGGTTTGGATGTGTGTGTGTGTGTGGGGGGGGGGGGGGGGGGGGGATTTGGACCCCTTTAGAGGTCGGGGGGGGCACCCCTTAGCCGAAAGACCTGCGCAATATATTGTGGCTAAAATGTGTTGGCACGTTGTTAAGAAATGACCTCTCCCTTAGTTTATTTTTCTTTGAACAGTGTTATGGGATAGAAACATACCATGATCATATCCAATCATCAACTCTAACGTTTGGAATGGGTTAGGTGTCACTTCCTGGGGAAATCTCTTTCTCTAAGGTTCATATTAAATTATTGCCTTATACCCACTGATAATATTAACCTCACCGAGGTATTGTGAAAGACCTTCTTTTTTTTCTTTTTTTTTCTTAGGTCCTCATTAGATACAATATGATTTTCCCCGACCAATTGTGGTGAACCTGTATATGATGCATAATTACATGAATTGATTTCACAATACTATATAAAATTAGTTGGCCAGAGACAGATAAATATGTCATAAGGCTTATTCTTCTGGACAGGAATACCCTATTCGCTACAAAGAAAGGTAGACTGTTAAAAAGACTACAATATAACACTTACCAATCTCCTCATCCAGTGGCATTCCTTGGGCATAGATGACCATTATAAGAGTTACGCCACGGAATCTGTCACTGCTTGGTAGATAGGTGTCATCTCCGAAGTCCTCGGACAACATTTGGCTAGTCGCAAAGTCTGATCCCACCGCATACTCTACTGTCTTTACTGAGATGATGCGACCTGTAATAAAGGGAGGAACATATGAAGAATTTGGATACAACACCACACAAATCCTTCCCATAATTGAAGCATGTATATGTGACTGTCAGATGGAAAACAAGCCTTATGCCCCATACCTCAGAAAATGAGGTTAACACATGAGTTTTGGGAAAAGGCGTCGAATATATTTACATTTCGAGTCATACATCAGCAAATATTCACCCCATTGCCACAGTTAAAATGTTCACATGTGGATGTTGCCTTATATATCAGCATTATCATAATGGCCGAATTTCCAAAATCAATAGGATTTTGGAAAGGCAAGACAGTCTACTTTGAGAACAAGCTAAGATTCCAAAATCGATATTTAGATCCATAAGGCTTGGATTCCCTCTGACTGTCACACAAAGTGTTGTTTATAAAGACAGTCAGGGACAATCCTATTACCAAACACTAAGTCCAACCCTCACAATAATACCCTTAAAATCGATCATTCTACTCTACTGCCCAAAAAAGTATTTTGTGCACCCTGCATTAAGGGCCTTTTTCACAGATCATGTCACATATCATACACTGAAATAAATTTAAGATATCATTAAAGACAATATTCTATAGGCTTACCTGGTATAATTGATTTCCTGATCTCCACATTTAGTAGATCTATTGTGGTGGGCAGGTTGAGGAGTTGCTCAGGCTCAGAGACACCCCCTGCTGGCATGGGCTTGTGGATGTAGTAGGCCAGGGAGTCTGGTGCTGATGTGTCACTCTTTGGCTTGATCATGAGCCATACTCTGTAGTCCAATAAGGAAAGGTATCAGTTCAAGCTATAAAAATTACTGGATTTCTACAGTATGAACATTCTGACCAAAAACTGCAATATCAAAATGATGGAAAATAATGCTCAAATGGAGAAATGGCTGGATATGGTGATACATAATTATATATTTAGAAAAAGAAAATTGAATTTATTGAAAGAAGTATGTTACCTTGTGGAGGTCAGCCAGTTAGCTGCGGCCATTTCCTTAGTGTGGAAGATGGTGTCATCTATGGCGCATGTACCATCCCAGTCAACGGCTTGCAAAGTGTGTTCTATCGACATGACTTTGAAAGGGTTGTTTAGGAGCCACTGGTTGATTTTGTAGAATACTTGCCTGTAAAATAATGCGGAAGATAAAACGTTAGCTATGTGATAACATTCTACAGCACTGATATGTGTTTTGACATGCTGTCATCATTTAAGAAAAAGAAATCAAAATGGTAAAATTAATGACCAATTGACACTCCTTATATAGAAGTCATTGTCTGTGAAATCATGAAGGACAATAGTCCCCAAGCCTTTTACTTACTTGAACCCTTCAAATTTGGGGTGTATCTTGTTCTTCTTGTCTCCAGCCTGAAGCAATGCTGGGGCAAAGTCGATGTAGAAGAGTCTGCTGGGTGGGGCTTCAGTCTCTGTAATGTTCATAGAGCTATGTGATAATTCCACCTCCATATCATGGCACATTGATTACTAGATAACCATACTGTGCAATCTGGATTTAATTTCTGGCAAAATATTGCATCACATACCATACATTATTTATCTGGATACTGAATTACGTATAGCTGTGAATGTATAATCTTTTCCAGGAATATTTATATCTCTACTTACTGTCTCCCATCAACATGGTCTGGAGACCCATGACTCCCTCAGGGATGGGTGGCATCTCGTCTACAGGTTCTGCTGCTGCAGGCTCTGCATCAGCTGCTGCCTCCACCTGGTCAGCTACTGTGGCTACCTCTGGTGCAGCTGCTGGTGCAACTTCTGGTTCTGCTGCTGGTTCAGCTGCTGGTGCGTCTGCTGGTTCGGCCGCTGGTGCAGTTGCTGGTTCAGCCGCTGGTTCAGCCGCTGGTTCAGCCGCGGGTTCAGCCGCGGGTTCAGCCGCAGGTTCAGCCGCGGGCTCGGCTGTGGGTTCGGCTGCTGGTGCTGCTGGGGCCTCTTCGGTGGCGGCTACCTTCTCTTCTTGTGGTGCTGCATCGGCCATCTTGGTTTCTTCTGTCTGTGGCAGAGATGAAGGAATTTGATTAATTCAACATTATTCTATAGGTAATATGTTGAGGGAGCTTGACTGTTGTGGGGTGTTATAAATTTTCTTTCATTTCAGCCCTTGATAGTGGGAAAGACGAGGTCCATTTCCGAACCTTATGTGCATTTTAGAAGGAATACTTTGTGGAATTCAAAGTGACTCTCTTGACTACATTGTATAGGTCAAATGGCCTTATTTTAGACAAGATCATTCGAGAAGTTTACACTGAAATTGAACTTACAATGCATTGAAAGGATTGGTAGGCCTAGGCCTACAACCTCAATTCCTGATGTTTTTCTAATTCAAAGAAAAGAATAGAGCACTCAGTTTAATGCCAAAGAACTAAAATAAAAATAATTTGAAGTCAGTTAGAAATATGTACATATTCCAGCATATTCATGGCATTAAGGTCAAATCCCACAACGCGAGAGAGGGTCAGAAAATGTTGTGAATCAGTCTTATTGCCGATTTTGGGCCCTATATTGGTTAAGACAGGCCCAATTCGGTGAGAAAGTGTTGCCTTTCTCTTGTGATTTGAGAAATCACAAGGATCAAAAGAGTTAGATATTTTCCCACAGAAGACCTAGAAAATGTTGCTTATTAGAAGATGTCAATGATTTGGTTTATATAGGGGGGGGGGGGACACTTCAAATATCTTTAGGCTAGTTCAGAGGGAATAGTCAAGGCAAATCATACTGTGAAGTAACTCCCCTCAAACAGATCCTTTAACCAGTTCTTCACACAACACTTGCCTGCATATTATTGACCACAGTGGGATTTGGAGAGGCATAAGATCATGGGACAAGTGTTGCGATTTACAATATTGGCAACAGTTGCCCCTTGTTATTATGTCAATAATCAACATTTTCTGGCCCATTTTTCGCGTTGTGGGATTTGACCTTTACCAGCCAAGTCGTTAATGATTTGAACAAAACTAGCTCAAATTCCACGATGCGTTCTATGCCTCCCGAACCTCTGCAATTTGAAGTGCCTGCAGTTTGGAGAAAGCACCCTTGCAATAGAACTCTTGCATTTTGGCGTGAATGCAAGAGTTCTATTGCAAGGGTCCTTGCTCCAAATATCACTGTGTGATGTGTATATATGGCACTACATCTCTGCAATTTGGGCATAATTATAATTATGTTGCAATATAGATATGAGAGGGAACATATATTAGGCCTATTACATTGAAATATACCACTGATGATTTTAGGTCAATATACTTAATTTGTAAGAGAAAATGCCAAATTACAGAAACCTTTCACTTAAGCGAGGGAAAATATCTAAATAGCTAGATGTTATAGCAGGCCCAAATCGCAACAGATTGTTAGCAGTTTTACCTCCATGTTGTAGTTATATCTATTGCGGGTTGGAACAAGCTAGGTAGAAATGTAGATGACAACAGATTCTTGCAGAAAACTTTCAGGACCAAAATTGCATCGTTGGATTTGAGCTTATGATGTAGAAGATTTGATTGTTAAATTAGGCCCATAAGGGTGTCATTGTAACACATGACGTATGCATCACGTGTGATTTTGAGAGTGGAAACCATATAGTTGTGGCCGCTGTAACAATTCATGATGATAACCTTTAAAACAAAGTGAAATGACACTGCTATTTGAGATAATCCAACAATTGAAAAAAACACAAATGTATAGTGTGGGTCATATGAGAAGCACATTCAAACACAATGATAGGTCATATTCAAAATAAATCAGTGAACCAATTTTCAAAATAAATCAATGAAACGAAGTTTTGTAATGAAACCAAAACCCATCAACACCACCATACAAAATTGTCTACGATCTTGACAAACTGGCCTGCTCACTGCGATTGCTTTTTGGCATATCATTAAGCGCCACATTTTGTTTCCCTTAATGGTGATGCATGGAACATTGAACGCAGCCCTGGTGAATAACTCGCCATGGCTGCATTCAAGCAACCTGCAGACCTTATTGGGAGATACACATTCGCAGGATCGGCATGATGCTTGAATGCATCACTGTTGAGTTGCCTATGTATACATTCATGCATCATGACGACCAAGGGCATACCGCATTGCATCGATCACTATGTGGCCCTTAAAGGCTTACTGTCCAGTCATCATACTGGGGAATAAGCAATTATCCATTTACATGCCAGCTTGCCCAAGTTGTGACAGATTGTTGTTGTACCTCTGTTTCAGTGGTTTCTGGTTTTGTTTCTTCAGCAGGTGCAGCCTCCTGTTCTGTGGCCACTGCCTCTGTCTTTACATTTTCTGATGACATCTTGGGGTGTTTTAGTGGCTGTTATTTTATCTGGTAAAATCAGAATATATGCAAAGAATTGTAAAAGTTTTCCCAAAACCGTTTTTTGTTTGTTGTTAATGTAAGCTTTGAAACTACACCTAAAGTTCTGGATCAATACTTCCGATGACAACAAAATAAAACTGAGTAGGCCTAAGTTTACTGGTTTAAGTTTCAATAAATGCCACCTCCTTATTGAAATTAATAAATCAAACTGAATCAAACAAATGTAGGACGCCATGAATATAGCATATGGTAACAGAAATGTGATGGGAGCATATCCATGGACTAGTGATATTGCTGTCACAATGCACCCACATGTTAGTTTCAAGTGATGCACTGTTACTCGTATGGAGCATTGGGTGGAATTTGTAGAATTCCATTTAATGAAAAGACAATGACCTACATAAATACTCACCGGGTAACATTTCTGAGGCGGCAAGGACTCACTACACCAGCGCCACCACCGGGACGCTGGTTAACTAATAACCAACAATATCCGCCATCTTGACTTCGTCCGCGGCCCGGTCAACACGGGTAGGACTCATAAAATATATATTTAGTAGGGACATTTAGGCCTTTTTCTTCTAAATTACAGTCAAGATGCCTCCTAAGAAGACGAGGAGTAGCACAAAGCCGGCGGAGCCGCCACGGGTCTCTACACGCCCCAAGAAACGGAAAGTTCCGTCGGATGCGTCAGACCCGCCTCGTGCGAACAAGAAAACGCCGCCTCCATCCCCTCGCCCTGCTGCTGGCCCATCAGCGGAGGAGCACCAAGCCCTCGTAGGTAGGGTTGGGGCTTTAGAGAAGCAGGTGGGAGTGATGGATGGGAAGGTGACGAGGATAGACGACACGTCGGCAGAAATCTTGGGCACAGTTAAGTCTCTAAAGGATTTATTCCCGGTCCCCGCCACAGTGGCGACGCCGCAGGTCAGTGCTCCAGCTGTCCTTGTGACAGCCACGAGGCCCGGAGTGGGCACGTCGGTCGCGGCTGTCACTGCAGCAGCTACCCAGGCATCAGCGTCCGGGCCCCCGCCAACAGATGCTGTCACCGCGCCGGCGGCCCGGCTGTCAAACCCGCTCATCGCTGGCCAGCAACAGGCTGCCACCCCGGTGGTGGGCAGTCACCTACTTCCCCGCCAACCGGCGCAGGACACCGCGGTTGATGAGTACGCCCTCCTGTCAGCTTCAGCCCCCACGGCCGTGCATTTGGGTGCCTTGCCGCTGTCTTTCAATGACGGCAACGACCCAGTCCTCAACAAGCAGGTGCAGGCACTCCTCTCGAGTGCGCAGCAAATTTCCACCCTAAAAGGTAGGCCTTTCCACCCCCATGAATATGTGAAAAGGGGGCCGGCCCAAGTAAAGACGGGCCTTGCCACCCTGTCATCAGAGGAGTATGTGTATGGCCTATATCATTTAATGAAAGACCCTAGAACCCCCGTCCCCGATCGCCCCTGGCTGGCGAAGCACATGTACCAGGTGGTTTCTGATGCCAAAGACTACAACTGGCCGCAGGTGAGAGACTGGTCTGAGGACATGCTAAGTAAGGTCGGCACAGGTGAGATCCAGTGGTGTAGGGATGCAGTGGAGATTCAGCATAGGCGCTCTGAGAAGTCTCGAGCAGCAGCGGGTGTAAGGTACCCTGCGCTCCCTGCCCCCACTGCTCAGCCTTCGCACTACCAGCAGTTCACGGCCCAGCACCGACAGCAGCTGCCGCAGCAGCAACAACAACAACAGCAGCAGCCGCAGCAACAGCAGCAGGCATCCCGGAAGCGCTTCAGGAGCGCAGCGGGTCGTATTGATGTCCCATGTGTGCCTTTCAACTCAATGACAGGCTGCACCCTCCCAGACGGCCATGTTGAAGGGGGTATTGCACAGGGCCATCATTGCAAGTTCTGCCGCAAGCACTACACTGGTGTTTACTTCCACTCAAAAGCAGCTTGTAGGAGTAGGGGCAACCAGCCGGGCCCCCCACACCTGTATAACCCTTCCTTTCGGCCCCCGGCCGGTCAAGGCCGGCCTAACCCCCAATCATAGACTACAGGTAGGCACCAAGCTGCCAAGACGCGGAACGCCCCCGGACTCAGAGCATAGGGCTTTAAAAACTGACGCAAGGCTAGGCATAGCCGCAAGCCTAGTCACCCCACTAGACATAGTAGTCGCAAGTGGAAAAGACGGTACAATGCCACCTGAGGACATCTCTCTGCCAAGTGAGGTAAATGAGAATGCCCAGGTACTGGCGACTTCGGATCTCTCCTCTATAAAGGAGCAGACACACATAGCCCCCCACGGGCCGACCCCTCAGCAGTTTGCCCCAGTAAAGGCAGGCTACTGGCCCCAGCTGAATGACAGCAATAACCAGTGGTCGGCCCATCAGCGGTATGCAGACATGTACAAGGCGGTCCAGGCGTCACACCTCCCCAATCGCCTGGGTGCGCGCTGTCTGGTCCCATCAGCTCTTAAGCCAGATAGCTGGGATATGCGCCTCAAGAACTATCAGGATGTTGAGGTGTGCGAGTATGTGCGCTATGGCTGGCCGGTGGGATACACAGCCACGGCCCCGCTTCCTACAGCTACAGTAAATCATGCATCAGCCACCAACTATCCAGAACAGGTGAGCAGTTTCATACAGAAGGAGCTCAAGCTGGGTGGCGTTATAGGTCCCTTTCAAGACCCGCCTTTCACCCCCTGGTTCCATACCGCGCCTCTTATGACGCGCCCTAAGACAGACTCAGACCAGCGCAGAGTGATCCTGGACCTCTCTTTCCCGGATGGCGGAGTGAATGGAGGTATAACCAAAAACTGTCTTGAAGGGAAACTCAGAACCTACACGCTCCCGTCTATAGATGACTTGGTGCGGTGTGTCCAAGATCTAGGACAGAACGCATTCGTCTGGAAAGGGGACCTGACGCGCGCTTATCGCCAGATGCGGTCGGATCCTGGCGATATGCCCCTCCTTGGTTTCCGGTTCGCAGACAAGTACTATTTAGAAGTGTCCCCCTCCTTCGGGTGCAGACTATCGGGTGCAGCATGCCAGCGTGTCACCATGGCGGTAGTGTACCTGATGAGGAGCGCGGGATACTGGACGTTGTCGTACCTGGACGACTTCTGCGGGGCAGCAGGCACCGAGGAGGAGGCATACAAGGCATACAATTACTTCAAGGTGCTTACAGCTGACCTTGGCCTCGCACTTGCCCCGGAGAAGTGCGTCCCACCAGTGCAGGCACTCGTGTGGCTTGGCTTCCATGTGGACAGTAGAATGATGACAGTGTCAGTTCCCCATCAGAAGCTGCATGAGCTACTAGAAGACTGCAGAATGTGGATGACCTACAGGCAGGCGACAAAGAAGCAGGTGCAATCACTAGCGGGGCGCCTCATACACATTTCAAAGTGTGTACCGAATGCTAGGCGATTCATGTGTAGGATCCTATTCTCCCTACGTACAGCCCCCGAGGTGGGCAGTGTGCGGGTCGACAAGTCTTTCAGAGCGGATGTTAAGTGGTTCCTGACGTACGCAACCACCTCTAATGGCGTCCACCTCATCCAGCCTGACAGGCAGCAGTACCACATAACGTGTGACTCGTCTGACACAGGGGGAGGGGGTCACTCCGACACAGCATATTACTCCCAGGAGTACGACCAAAAGTATAGGACACTGAGACCAGAATGTTCGGCGGGGATGGAAATAGTACTCCACACAGACAACATGTCATCTAAGCATGCCCTACAATCGGGCCGAACCAAAGATCCAGTGTTGGCGGCCTGCTCACGACAGCTGTGGCTGGACTCCACCCTGGCAGACCACAAGGTTACAGTGCTTCACCAACCAGGGGTAGACATCCCTCTTGCTGATGCCCTCAGTAGGATGGTGCAGCCTACAAGGCGGTCTTATGCGCTGCAGCAGATAGCAGCCAGATCCCTTACAAAGTGTACCCCTAGGGCCCCAACCCCCACCTTCGCCCGCATTTAACTGTCATGTACCATGAATACATTTTCCCTCTACTGTCGATGTATTGCAGGAACACAGCTGGGGCGCCAAGCCCTGGCCTCGTATAATGCAGCAACAACGTCCAAGACATACATCAACAAGCAGAGGCAGGCAAAAATGTATCTGACTTTTGCTGTGCAGTATGGCGTCCCTGTGCTTCACCCCTCAGTTGCTGACTGCTGCTTGTACCAGCAGTTTATGGCAAACACATTAAAATCCCCAGCAACTAGAGAGAACTACACAAGTGGAGCCAAAACCTGGATAGAGGACAGAGGTGGAGATGGATCGAACCTCAGATCTCAACAGGCCAACTATGTGGCTAAAGGAGTACAGCGCCTTAACCCACATGTACCAAACCCGGCGCCCCCTCTCATGCCTTCTGACCTTGTGGGGGTCTGCGCCTATTTAGACAGAGCGGGTTGTACTGTGGTTAAGGCAGCTTTGTGTGTGGGGTATTTTGCATTTCTTAGATGTTCAAATTTACTCTCACCGGCGGCTGTATTGTGGGGAGGTCCTCACACACTTCTCAGGTGTGATGTGAACAGTGATGACCGAGGCTTGTTAGTAATGGTCAGGTCGTCAAAGACCATCACGCCCGGCTCTATACCAACTGTGCTATCTCTACCAAGAATACCGTCATCCCCGGCGTGCCCGGCTACAGCCTGGGACGTATATGTTTCTCAGCACCCTGCCCCTCTTAACGCGCCGGCATTTATCCTGCAGGATGGGACCGCCCTCTGCACTGAACAGCTCGTGGTGGTCCTGAGAGAGGCCCTCACATACCTGGGGTGCCCATACGCCAAGGAAATTAGGTCGCACTCCCTAAGAAGGGGTGGCGCACAGGCCGCAGTGGCGGCAGGATGTGACAGAGAACATGTAGCTACACATGGCACCTGGGCATCGACAAATGGACTGAAATCATACGTCCCTTCACCGTCCACCTTCAAAGTCTCTGCTGCGCTAGCGACTTTGTTTGCCCCATAAAATGTGGACTCATTCAAGGACTACTCATATTATCGTTCATGACAATCAGTCAATGTTATTATTTATTTGTGTCATTTCTAAACACACACATATTAACCCTACTGTTAAAAAGGGATATACTCGTATTAATTTTATAAACATGTAACTGTTTAAAACCTCATCCTATATAAACTTCCAATATATAAATCTTAGGTCTTTGTTGTTCATTGGGTGGAATTTGTAGAATTCCATTTAATGAAAAGACAATGACCTACATAAATACTCACCGGGTAACATTTCTGAGGCGGCAAGGACTCACTACACCAGCGCCACCACCGGGACGCTGGTTAACTAATAACCAACAATATCCGCCATCTTGACTTCGTCCGCGGCCCGGTCAACACGGGTAGGACTCATAAAATATATATTTACCCGCCCACCCACAACCAAAAAACTATTACAAGTATTCAAGAATACTTGAATATAAATATACCATAAAATGTGGACTCATTCAAGGACTACTCATATTATCGTTCATGACAATCAGTCAATGTTATTATTTATTTGTGTCATTTCTAAACACACACATATTAACCCTACTGTTATAAAGGGATATACTCGTATTAATTTTATAAACATGTAACTGTTTAAAACCTCATCCTATATAAACTTCCAATATATAAATCTTAGGTCTTTGTTGTTCATTATGATATTTGCATAGGGGCTAGCAAATACACTAATGTGGTAGAGGTAGAAGAGGTTTCTTGTAAACCCCATTACTCTTCCCTACGTACATGTATGCGCCCTCATGACTATTGAGGGGTCACTAAAAGGAATCAATGTGTGCGTGGTCACTTTAAATGAGCGTACCTGGTAAGTTTATTCCTAAGTCCATACCACATTGCTTAGGGCCACATAGTGCTTTAATGCATTATGTATTTTGTCGCTATGATACATGGGTACAGCATTGGCTAGTCTACTCGCTGATACTGCATGAATACAATCAGCATACCGACCATACCGACATAATTATCTCAATCCCATAGGGTCTGCGTGATGATGCTTAATTGCAACAATGGCGAGTTACACGCCAGGGCTCTATTATGCATCACAGCGATCAAGGGCACACTGCATTATTGCAAAAACGGCCCTGAAATGGTTAACTTAAAACCTCTCAGCACTAGATATGTTATATGACCTAGGTTAGAACCCTGTGGTACCGAAAGGTCGAATTATTTGATCAAGAGTACAGGAATTATTTATGTGTGAATTTCTCAGTAGATTAAGGGTTGAAGTGGAGCAATTTCACACCTAAAAATATTCTAAGAAGTATTAGTAGTAAAACAAATTGATTGATACTGATCCTAAATAAACCATATGCCTTATTGGAATCAAACAAGCATCGATATCATCATTGTGGGTCACTATCTGAGTATAATCTAGGAAGGGGAGGGGTACAAGAGTAGAAAATTAATAATTATGAAGCACCAACAGCAGAGAAGCCCAACCCAATATAGCAAAGTGGAAGCTCTAGGAACAGGATGTGTATAACAGAGATTGGATGATTTATTGTATTCCTAAGTAGTGGGCTATTACTGCCAAGGTTTTGAAATAAGTTGGCTTATTGAGGTTTGTCTGGCTATAGTAAGTATATTTAGGAAATTAGCATTATTTGGTTTGGCTCAAGGTTGTACGTGCCTACAAGTTCTAAGTGTGCAGTACATGTGGTCTATGCCACCGGATTAAGGCTCACACTACTTAATTCTCAATTCGTGAATGGTGCTCTAGATCCGCAGGTTAATCCTGGTTGGTGTAGGAAGGACGGCGAGTGTTGAGAATACTCATAACTGGCATGTAAGGCCAGCTGTTTGTAAAGGACTTGGCTCCTGTTAAAACTGTTGACTTTAGACTTTATTCTGTAATGGTATATTGTACAATATTATATGTCGTGCCCCTTTGTAATTGTTGTTGCCTGGTTGGATGATTTCTATCGGTGGAAGACGAGGTCGTCTGTATGTAAGGCCTAAGGGGGTATATTATAGGGTGTGTGTTTCACAATGATACAATATGCAGTGATCAGAAGAGTTATCATCTATGAATACATTGTGAAAAAGTTGAGACAAAATCTATGATTGATATAATTCTGCCCATGAATGCAATGAGTAAATAGCACATCGACCCCCCCTTCAGTGGTATCTATTAAACTGATCCATTATATCAAGGGATATACATGTCAGTCTGACGCCCCCTCCACCTCCTAACCCTCAAGAGATGTCAAAATATATTCCACAACTCAAGAGGCATCACGTTGAAAAATGCATGTTCAAAATCCAGGTGCTTTAGAATTCAGATGAAAGTAAAAGTATATATTTTGACCTCTGCAGTCTTAAGTTACAGTTCACCCATCGGATAGCAACCACCAAAAGACAAACAATACACCATGAATAACCAACCACCGCAGGGTGTACCAAGCTCCTACTATTCCTACTATAGCTGGGACAAACAGGATAATCGCTAGGAATAATAGCATTAAGTCCACTGCTGGTACACGTGCAGCTCTCCAGACCACCTCGTGGGTTTGGGTGTGATCAGCAGAGCTCTCGGCCATTGCATTAGGGGTGATCCATTAAGTATGTCACGCTTTTTTGGGCCATTTTGAACACCCCCCCACCCCCATGTCACACTTTGTCACACTTCTCCCAACACCCCCCAGAAAAGTATGTCACAAATCTACTGACACCCCCCCCCTTACAAATAGTGATGTTATTATGCATTAGGTACCTTATCGATTAGAACCTTTTCGGATTACAACTGTTCAAAGAGGCAGTAACAAAATTATATGAATATTGGTGGCACCCTAGATTTTTGTGGCCTTGATCCATGGATGCTTGCAAGTGGTCACAGGAATAGGGCGCCTAAGTCTGGTCACATGATGGCCAATTTCCGGGTGCTTATGGGCTCCCCATATTATCACCTGCAGGCTTGAAGGATGGGCAACATTTTTTGTCGCATATATCTCCACTAATATCGAGATTTGAGCTATAAGATATCAGATCTAGGACCTCTTTAGGCCAACTTAGATCTGGGTATTTTTTGTTAGAAACGGTGATAAAATTACAACAACATTTTATCGGGAAACTTAGGGGCCCTATAAAAGGTGTGCTAGTACTGCTACCTGGCGGAGGGGGGGGACTCAATTTTATTTCAACACAGGTATGTGGCTGGCTCTCCAGCAACCCTTTCCCTGGGTGACGTGAAAATTGACCCCTCACGGAGGAGATTTTTGTGTCTAGGTTTAAGCAAACTCTCTAAGGAGTGACCCTTTGGTGAATGGGATTTTTAGTCAAAAGTGACCTTTGTTGTAGAGACCTCCGAAAAGTGACCCTTGTTTTTACAGATTTTGTTGAAATCTCAGAAAAGAGACCCTTGGCGAGGGTGGTTTTGGTGAAAAGTAGCCCTTGTGAGGGGGATTTCTTGGGAAAAGCTGACCCATGGCAAGGGGGGTCTTGCTCAAAATATAATCTAGCCAGTCGCACATCCATGTATACAGGGTCTTGTGTTACCCTCTACATTGATTGCATGGAACCGAGGTCAGTTAAGCAGATGAAGGATGATGAAGGCTGACCTGTCTATAGTGGATGGAATTGCATCGTAGTTGTGTGCCTCTACATGGGTAAAATTCGACACGTGCGACACGGCGACACGGCCCTTTTAAAAATCGACACGGGCGACACGGCCCTTTTAAAAATCGACACGGGCGACACGGCCCTTTTAAAAATCGACGGACACAGACCCATTTATAAGGCCCTAGTATGTTCTATAGAGATAAAAATCGACACACCGACACGGCCCTTTTGCTAAAGATCGACAGGGCGACACGGCCAAATAGTTGGGTACCCATGTAGAGGCACAGTTGTAGGTCTACTACAACCACCAGTATGTTTTTAGCCTGGAGATATCACTAATTATACAGCATCTATTTAATATATGGTTTTAAAAAAATCTGAAAGTGTGACGTCACATAATCCTATACACCCCCTCACCCCCTCGTCACACTTTGTCACACAAAAAAAAGACCCCCCCACCCCCTCGGGCGTGACATACTAAATGGAACAGAGAAAATTGTGTTTCGGGTAACACAACCTAGTCTCAAAAGACAGTGCTAATCCTATTAAAATGATTATGGGCAAATGTGAAAAGAAGCTTTTTTCAAGTACAATACGAAAATCTGGTATAAGTATTTTCATGTTTAAAAAAAATCTGAAATACTTGGTATGGCTCTGTTATCTTTCTGTGTAGGCCCAACTGTGACCGTGGCCGCCATGCAGTTTGACGTTAAACTAAGATATCTTAGCAAAACAAGGCCGACCCTAAAAGAATTCCCTTTGCATGTAACCTGAAACACACCTATTATTGGCTTTGTGCCTAATTAACTACATAGACTCTTAGTGTGTGCCAGTAGGCATAGGTCGCCTATGGGGGTTTGGGATTAAGGGTCCTGTGGAACTAGCGCTGCTCGTTCCTGATGCTTTTTGATGGTGTTATAATGATGTAAAAGGTGTATTTATTAAAAAAGCTGGAGATGATAAGTAGAATACATACTCAGAGGTCAACATTATAATGTACTATTTCAAATGAATTGAAAGCTCTCATTTCAATGTAATTTATCATATCTGTACTCTGATGCTATACTGGGTATTTTGAACTTCGTTAGTTATTCCCAACTAATCCCTTAGTGATCACTTAAATAGGTCGACTAATCACTTCTTGAATATTGCTCACCCACGCCAGTGTGTATATGTTTAAATCTTACAATAAATGTGTGCAAATTATAATGTGCTGACTGGGTCAGTGGGTGTCAATAAATGTGTGTAAATTATAATGTGCTGACTGGGTCAGTGGGTGTCAATAAATGTGTGTAAATTATAATGTGTTGACTGGGTCAGTGGGTGTCAATAAATGTGTGTAAATTATAATGTGTTGACTGGGTCAGTGGGTGTCAATAAATGTGTGTAAATTATAATGTGTTGACTGGGTCAGTGGGTGTCAATAAATGTGTGTAAATTATAATGTGTTGACTGGGTCAGTGGGTGTCAATAAATGTGTGTAAATTATAATGTGTTGACTGGGTCAGTGGGTGTCAATAAATGTGTGTAAATTATAATGTGTTGACTGGGTCAGTGGGTGTCAATAAATGTGTGTAAATTATAATGTGTTGACTGGATTAGTGGGTGTCATCAGGTTCAGACAAACTAAAACATTTAGCTTCGTTTTCTCAGTTAGTTCTTGTATTATGTATTATGTTGTATGAATGTAGCTGTTAACATGACCGGATACATACTATAGCTGGAGTGTGAGGTTTGGTTAAGTAAAAAGTAATGTGTGCACTTGTGTATGACAGTGTACTTGGGTAGTGTCATATTAAACGTACCCTGCGTGATCAATCTGATTGATTGGTTACTTATCTATTTGGCAGATAAAATAAATTCACCTAAACAAATGTGGCTTCTCAGCTAATGCCAATGAGGTTAATTGATCAAGATTATATCCAACATTTGGTATGTAGGCCACTGCTAGCGTTTAATGCACCTAATGTTTTTTTTTACTAAAATGTACAGAATATGACTGTGGAATTAATATAAAAGAGGGTAAGGGACTTATCAGGTACAACACATGCTGACACCCAAGGTGTACCCCAGTCATACTTAACTTTCTTGTCAGAATTTTCTTTTTAACACACGATTAAAATGAAGAGGACTGTATTCATAGATTGATTTTAATGATTTAAAAGGCTGTGAAATACAGGAGAGGGTTATTTAACAGAGAGGGTGAAATGCCGCCTTTCTTCGTTAAGTCAATGTCACTGCCTTATTCACCATGACATAATAATCAATAATGGTAAATAAACAACAATGTCATTACCAATGAGGTAGTTATACATATTATAGTACACAAAACCTAAGCTGTAAATTAGCATACCAATCAATTATTGCAGATATAACAGAAACAATTATAATTCACAGTAAAGGAACGCGAATCGCCCTAATAACTATGTAATATTAATATAACTATATGTCTAATACGCTTCGGGTGTTGTCTGTACGGGTCTATGTCGCCGTTGTGTATCTAGTACTATTTAGGCTGGATCTACCAGTACATCAAAATCAACATAAGAATAATAAACACTTCATATTGCATGTACATATGAGTGCTTACCGGTCGACTTGATACAAGAACTATACATACTAAGGGACATAATTATATATAACCCACGTTCCAATGACCATTCCAACTCTTAAACGCGTCATTTAACAACCTGTCCCTAAAGATATCAATCTTAATCAATAAGAAATATAAAACGATAATTTAACTATTATCACCTACTGTTAATACCCTATAGTTATACCCAAAGACCAGGTTAAGATCAGAAAAAGTCGCTTCAATCTTACCTTATAGTTGTTATAAATGGATGGTATCTAGATGTTACTTGTTAACGAGGGAGTCCGTGCAGCACTTCTGTCCCTCAGGAAATGTACAAGATCTACAAGTAGTCAAGTGGAGGCTTTCTTGTGCTTTCTTGTTTTCACGACACGATCTTGTTTGTCACCCCTACCAGCAAAACATCCCCGTCGTCGAGAAGAGTTATGTAAGCCCTCCTCCTGTGTTAAAGCCAGAGTCAGTGCATGCTAAGAGTTGAACACATTAATACACGGTTTAGGTCGGTGCGTGGGCGCGTAATGTCAAGTTCAGTTTACAGCACGAAAGCTGTGGGCTATGTCTCACGACCTTGGGCCAATGTTTTTGTCTCTGACCGGGTGCCGTCTCTGACCAGGTGCCGTCTCTGACCAGGTGCCGTCTCTGACCAGGTGTCAGAAAAAGGGGTTTTAAAGAGAATTATGCTCATATATGTAAGGATTTGTAAAAACGTTATGGCGGTTGTTATATAATTATAATTATACTTATAATAATAATTAGCCTCCTGCTGTTGGTATTTTGACCCTATCAAGCCAAGCCGGTCAGAGACGGCACCCGGTCAGAGACGGCACCTGGTCAGAGACGGCACCCGGTCAGAGACAAAAACATTGGCTCAAGGTTGTGAGACACAGCCTGTGACGGTGGTTGCGTTAACCCGTTAAGGACCGCATAATACTTTAATAATCATTAACGCCCTGGTGAGTAGGACGCCAGTGCTGCATTCAAGTATCACGCCGATACTATGGGGTTTATACATTCCCAAAAAGGTCGGCATGATACATTAATGCAGCATTGATGACGAGTTACTGGTCAGGTCAGGGTAATAAAGCACTATAGGGCCCATAAAGGGTTAATTTGGAGAGCTGTGAATGGAGTTGTATAATCATGCTGGCTTCAAAGCTATTGTTCGATAACTAACTTACATTAAGTAGTGCTATTAATGGCCTCTTAGTAGGCGTTATAATAAAATTCCCCTATAACAAATTCTATTACAAGGCCACTGAAAAAAACTGGTTTCTCATCACCAAGCACTGAAAAATATGACGAGGAAATGTAAATTTTCATGACGCGCGCGGTGATGAGAAACCAGATTTTTTGAGTGGCCTAGCGAATTTTCGGATAGAACAAACTAATTCCTGTGCCAAGTCCGTTTCCATACATGCCCATACATGTACTGCATGACATGTGTTATCTGAAACTTTAGAATACCACAATTCAGGAGTAGCATTACCATTCACGTTGACTATCCCTCTAAAAAAGCCCTTTCATATTATATAATATTACACAATAATGTTACGAGTGCATACTCAATGATCTTGAGAGAGCCACTGGAACATACATAATCTCCATTCAATTACCTTAATACCATTTAGTGAGTGGCCTTTCTCTAACAGCAAGGTGGGTGTGGTGATTGATATTTTTGCCGCCCTCCCCGAAAATCGGACATCATTGAATCACGCCTTATGACCACTCCATTAGGCCTGCTACTGTAGATTCTCGCAACGGTTTTCCTTTCCCTAAATCCATGAAATCAATAATAAACGATATCCCAAAGTTGATATGAACATGTACATTTAAGGAGCCACATACAGTTAGAAGTAAGTATAATCATGTCTCTATACGGACGGGGGCATGCCCCCTACATTTTGACAGCCCCACGAAAGGTCAGGCCAAAAAAAAGAGGTAGGTTTCAGGTAACATGGGAAGACAGACTAGGGTCGGTAGGTCGGATTTATTTTTTTTTTTTTTTTAAACATGAATGTACTAGCCATCCTCCGTGGAAATCCCAGAAATTACCCAAAAAGTGTAAAAGTATGAAATTTCCTTCAAAATTGCACAAAAAAACATAGGGTCGGCCCTGTTTTGCTAGGGTCGGTCGGGTGACCTGAAACAAACCTTTTTTTTATTTGGCCTCAAGAGAAACAGGGTCAGATCCCTTTGCGCTCCCCCACTCTTTACAATAATACAGGCTATAAGCCTATGAATTGGACAGTATAAATAAAGAATTACAAACAAACAAACACGTTGAAGCTACTTGGCACGCACCTCTTCGTCAATCTTGCCACCTGCCAAAGGCCGTTTTTTTAAATATATAAAGTATTTTTCTCAAAAGATAATTTTCTAAATACAGTACAGGTATTCAATGATGAGATGCATGAATAATGTTATGATCATATGTAGTCTGATGTTATTGACAACTCTCATTCATGTTGTAGACACAATAGTAACACATAACCTACACTCCAAACCATCCTCTTACAGCCATAGATGGGAGTGCACCACTATTTGACGCATTCCTGATAACTGAGGATCTGCTTTATGATATCACTAGTACTTAGATTTCAAGAACAATTATTTTCTTAAAACTAGTCATTTGTCCACCAGGCGAGTTTCTTTGTCTTATTTTCCTGAAATGAGATAATTATTTTTGGCTGTGTTTTATCATGACACAAGGTACTACTAGCGAATCAGTGAGCGGCATGGCCAGTCTGTTTAGGCAAAAAAGGTGTTTCAGGCAACCCGACCCTACATTCAAAAGACGGCCGACCCTAGCATTTTTTTCTCTTTTTCGCCCATTTTTATGGGGGAGGGTTGGGGTCATTTTAGCTTCTTTTTTTTCAAGAATAACAAGCTACCACTGAACTCAGAGGCCTGAACAATAGATTGACTGCACAAAATAGATTTTTAAGAGGAAAATCCCAAAACCCCTTGATAATTATGATGCCATTACATAATGGAGGAATTGTCGATGTGACAATTCGCGACTCATTCCTGGTTCTAGATATGTGAAAATAAATATCATTAAATTTTATTTAAATCTGACCTACCCACCCTAAAATTTCGGACCATGTTGTCTAGCACACACCTTTATTTTGGCCTAAATCCGCACCTGCTGTGCAGTGCTGCGTGCTCAGTGGTACAGTGGTGGGGAACAGCAGGTGGGCAAGGATCTGGTCATAATTATGCCAGGTAAAAGACGGAAGAGGATTGGCCTTTAAAATGTTATTATTACGACAATATGGTTTTAGATAAGAGCTCGTTTAAATTAATATCATATTCCTCATCGTTGTATGTGCCTTCTATTGTTGATTTGGGGATGGTGGGTGGGAAAGTCATCTGCTGCTATACTGCTGCTGGTTGAGTTACTGATGTCCGCACGGCCACCACGGTCACCTCATGCCTGTGCTGCACGGGATCTGAGCTATAGATCGGACCACTGCTGCCCTCTGTACATAGGAGTAAAAGTCACATAATAGAATAGCCAGAGCCTCTGTATTATTATTTAAAAGGTTTGTATTGGGTAGTATTGCACATGTATAGAGTAGACAGCCCATACCTGGCCAAGTCAATAATAATCTACATTATTCAATGAATCATGTTATGCGTACAACTAAATCCTACAGTCTACTTGTCTTGGTGAGGTGATATAAATGGTGTATTTCATTGACATAAATCGGCCGAGATTCCTTCGTCGGATGAAAGCTCACAATGTGCCGATGGAATCTCGCCCGATTTTTGTCTGTGGAATACACCATTGAGGGGAGTGGTTGCTTATAATAACGTTGTAGTCCTGTTTACTCACCTGCCCATGTCGGTCACCTGCCGTACCTGGCACAATTGCAGGGGCGGGGTCATTATTGCTAGGGGCTGGGTTTCCGCTAGCCACTCGCCAAATCGCCAATGGCGAATCAAAGTTCAATTTGGCTAATGGTATCCATTAAAAATTCGCCAAATTGGCTAACTGTGGTTGTTGGACTATTTGTGCTCCTGAGTTTAATCATTCAAATATTTCATTACATTTAACTGTTAAATGTTGTGAACAAATGTGAGTACATTTCACAGTAAAACTGTTTGGCTAATTGGTATACAATTTGGCGAATCAAAATTGAAACAAATTCGCCAAATTGGCTAAAAGAAAACGAGTCCTAGCGGAATCCTAGAGGGGGGCTTGCATAAAGTATGTACGCACCAGGGGAGGGGGAGAAAATAAGCATACGTACTTTAAGGAAGCCCCCTTACACTCTGGGGATAAGGATAGCACCAATCCTGCCTCCGATTTTAGCCCTCCCCCGTCCCCACTTTAGTCATGTTTTGTCCATTGAAATACATTTATACGATTAGACCATACGCCTAGCCTCTATTAGCAGCCCTCGGATCCTCTCCCGAATGACAGCCAGTGATACAGAGGGCAGCCATTGAGAGATATGATTCTTAATCTATCACCCCCCCCCCTCCCCACAGCATCCTAGATGATGCCTCCCATTAAAATACAATAATCATATCAAGTAGACATTTTGTAGGGTGAAACCATCACATACAGTTTTCCATTGGTATGTCCATAGAAATGAGTAGGACGAGACAGGGAATTAGTTGGATGTAGACCTGCATCAGGACATCTTGAACATCCTTATACACATAATTCTATTTTATCAAGGCACCTATAACCGGTGTAATTGCTGAATTTTCATGTCATCACGACAGCATTGAATGTGGAGGCCTTAAAATATTTTTCTCTTTTAAAGGAAAAGAAAGATATCAGTAGGGCGTGGTTGTCATCGTCCATGTGTCGCTAATACATACAGGCGGTCTCTCAAAGCAATACTCACAAACATTACTAATTGGCACATTGACGCAAGCATTGGTCTAGGGACACATATGAAAGAATTTCTATAGCTTTTTATCTTGTAACAAATGATATTCTATCCAATTATATTAGCAGAATCTTAATGATTTCCTGCCAACTGTGCGAAAGGTTGCCACACCCCGTTAATCAATACAATAGCATGTAAAAATGCAGAGGTTAATTGACAAAACCTATTACCTTCTTTCTTTTAGAACAGGACCTGGCAGTCTCCATATAAAAGGGTGTCGATTTTGAAGCCCGATACACATACACTCAGTCACTGATCAATCAAGTAATACTGAAAGACTCTAACCCATTGTATACTTTCCTGGATGATCTTGTTTCAATTCACCAATCTGGATTCTTGCATTGCTCCGAAATCAATTTGAAAAGAGTCACGTGTATATATTATACAATGGGGTTTTTAGGCCTTATAGGACTCTTTATAAGACTCTTCATGATAATAATCATGGGTATCATCACCAATAGTCAACAGTTAGAAGAGTCCGACCATACGTTAATTGTAATGGAGGTCAACAAGGGCAACGGTACCACGGCCACAATGGAGACAACCGTAAGTATTATGCTTTTAATGGCACTGTTCCTGTGTTTAAAAAAAAAGATATAGGTCCTACTGTTTATTCTGGAGTATATCAGCTAATTAATGGCTGCCGTATACGCAGTTGGACTAAGGCTGATTAAGCCCATATATTTTCCTATATAACTTTGACGGATGCCATTGGAGATATAATTATGAGCAAAGTGATATACATGTACAATCATCTCCATCTCTTTTAGCAGAGGAAATGGGGGCGTGTGCATGCACTGATATTCCTAGGCTCCCTATACGCCCAACCTCTCAGTCACTAGTGCCCAACCTAGTTAGTCATTTTTTGGATCCCTATACCACCAACCTAGATTAGTTATTATTGCCAGGTTGGTCACTACTGACCAACCCACCTTAGTCTTTTTAGTTCCAGGGGGAGCCACTGAGTGGTCATCACAGGTGGCCCCAACTAGTGGCATACAAATGCAACACACCAATGATGGACCTAGGTTAGCCACTACTGACTGACCCCTTGGTCATTTTTGAAGTGAAAAAACCAAATTCATGTGGTTTGGATCAACCCAAAGATGTAAGGAGTGCCCGGCCGACCCCCCAATGATCTCGAGGAGACCACTGGTAACAGTCCCATCTTTCAACTACCTGGGGGCAATACTAGACAGATCCCTATCACTGAAACAACACATTAAGAAATGTATAAAAGAAACGAATTTCCAGTCAATAAAACTTGGAAAGATTCGACACTCCCTTTCCCTGGAATTAGCAATGATATTATACAAGCAATCAATTTTACCAAAGTTTGACTACTGCTCATATTTGTTTGAATGTACTACCAAATTGCTAAGGCTCAGGTTACAAAATTGCCAGAACAGAATGCTACGATGCATTCTCCAGGTGCCGACGCACATGGAAACAGAAGAGGATCTGCACACTCTCTGTGAAATTCCCCTCCTAGAAGACAGAAGAAAGGAAACGCTAATATCAATACAGTATAGAAAATTCAAGAAGAACCCCCCCACTGGTAAGGAGATGAAAAGGACCAGAAATGACCACAAGAAAAACTACCCGGTACTGAGGCCAAAAACAATGTTCTACAGGAAAGCCCCATCTTATAGGGCAAAGAAGTTGTGGAACAAATTGCCTTTACACATACAGGAATCAGACTCCAAAGCTGCCCTAAAAAGGAGGACCAAAAGCTGGTTTGGAACCCAGATGAAAGGGAAGAGGAAAGTCCTACTAGACAGTCGCAGAAAAAAGGGGAGGAAAGGGAAAATCAAGGGCCACTTCAAGCCCCCATGAGAACCAGTACTACAGGGGGGAGGATGCAGCAGGCAAAAGGAATCCCAGGGAAGATGTATTTGGAGTGCCGTGGCTAATCAGGATGTAAACAAATTCAACAAAATATTCTTTTCTTCTCTCGCCCATCACTGTAAATTCATGTATGTAAAAAATTTGACAGTTGTCCAGTTAGGTTAGAGACTGTGCCATCATCTTGTGCAGCGAAAAGGAAGCATAGGAACACAAAGCCGGGAAAACAAGTCAAAATGTAAAATCTACAGAGGAATGCAGCAGGATAGCTCAGCAGGACGCAAGAAGAGGAAGAATCAAGACAAAACATAGCCAAAAACAATAATTTTTAATCTTGAGGAGATGAATGCAATAGTAATAATATTCTAAAGTAAATATAAATAAATACGCATATTAATTCCTCATTAGATTTAAAAGAATATCCACATCATAAATTCTATATGCAATCTCGAGGAGATGTTAGACTTATAAATATAAACCAACGTAAATTACATGAATTACCTGTAGTACCCTACATAGTAACACCATTCCTCCCTTGGGGAGACAAATATAAGCTCGAGGAGCTATCTTTTCAACTTCCAACATTAACACAAACTATATTTCATATAAAAGTAGGATACATATTATTCTTTTACCACTGTACCGGCTGCGAAAAAAAGAGTCCTGTGCGACCAACATTATGAGTGGAAGACCAAGCCTTTAATACCTTAATAAAGTGCTATGATACTCATAGTAAAAAAAAAAAAATATATATATATAACTTTGCCATTGTGACTAACACTCATATGACCAACCAGGGTTAGTCTGTACTGACTAACCCTTTCAATCTATGGATTTTCAGTGTGGACGCGTGATGCTCCCACACCCTCCGTCCCTCAGTCTTGTTGCTACTCCCTAACCGGCCTGAGTTATCCAATTGATGGTAGAAAACTCTATGTCTGCATCATTTTCTGTTCCTCATTTAGACTCCTTTCTCCAGTGACTCCTCCAGGTCAGATGAATTGACCACAGACGCAGGTAATGAACTCTGATATTAAATTTAATTTCAATGTCTCTCCGTTTATATAAATGGGTCTGTGTATGGCATCTTTGTTTGTATATCGATCTGCTTATCTTTACTCATATGGTGCATCTTTTGGTGTGCAGGACTGAGATTCATGTACCTCCACAGCTAACATAAATACGTTATTCTACGTCAAATAGATCAGCCCCTAACTTATAACACCTCAGGTATTTTCAAACAGAACTGCTATCTTGATGACTTTCAGAAATGACAAGCATGGGCCCAGAGAACCCATTATTCAGTGCTGAAGGAGCGGCGTGTATTCAGATCAATACGTCTAGTATGTCCTTCCGAAACCAGGAAAAGATGATCGTCCTGATACAATGTTTTGTGCAGTCCACCGTCAACTTGGTCCTCGATGGTATAGTACTGGATGAATTGCATCACATTTTCCATGTATTAATCTAGATATTCTTTAAGACCACAAGAAGAACTACATTTTTATTTTGACATCAGTCAATGGATTTTGCGCACCTTATTTTCGGAGTATTTTGCAATTTTTTATTTTCAATGGATTTAGCTGACCTCATTTTTTTTCTCTCAAAAATTGAGGATTAATTTAGTTATTCTCGTGATCCCAGTGGATCAACCAAAATAATTGGTGTAACGTGTGCACTGGGACCTATAGTCAAAAACCAGGTCCCAGATAAGCACCATTTTTTCACCTTTTTTTTCATAAACGAAATCCATTGACCAACTTCTTTTTGTCTGGCCTTGGTACCAACAAGCCAGCTACGGCAATTCTCCAATCGTTCTAAATTGACTAAAAACATGCGCTAATTGGGATGTGTAGAAGCATTATATTATTTCAATATATGCACAGATAATGCCAATTCTTATCCAATAATAAAGGATAGTTGGAACGTAATTATAATGCTAACCATAAACGATAGTTATAAACAAACAAAAAATCACGCAGAGAGCTTTCATATCCATGTTACTGTAACAAACGTATAGGCAGAGCTGATAGGATAGCGTAATTAGGAAATCTTTATTAAAGAAAAAAATGGCAAAATAAATATGCTTATCTTATGGTGTTTTGTCCAGGTTTACTGTTCCGGGACTGCCTTACTGAAAAGGGTATTGGTCACAACGATAAACTCATCAGCCAAACATTTGTCCTAGCTCCCACAGAGAAGTGTGGAAGCATCTCAGTAAATGCTGACGGCGAGGTGGAGCTAGAATCAAGGTATCAGGTAAGTGGTGTTTATCCCATAGTTATGGTTAGTTACACAGCCAAAAAGAATCATCTCATTTCAAGAAAATAAGATAAAGAAACTTTTCTGGCGGAGAAATGACTAGTTTTTTTGTTTTTTTTATCTTAACTAGTGATTTGTCCACCAGGCTTAATTCCTTGAAATGTTATTTTGGCTGTGTACGGGGCACACTCTCCAACCACCTAACCACAATGGTCCAATAAAACCGACTATTTTAATGCTGGGAAATCTAATTGACTATACTGAAGGTGGACAAACATGAAACACGTCCAGAGTAACCTCCTGCATTAATGTTAACTAACCCTTTAAGGACAGCTTAGTGCATTGATGCATTATGACGGTTATCACCATGATGCATACATGTAGCCCCCTGGACGAGTCTTCTTACCAGGGCTGCATGAATGCATCATGCCGATCCCATACAGGTTGATACACTTATGCAACCATGGTGAATAGACTCATCTATGATATCATGAAGGGCAGATCACATTTGAGGACTATATGCGGCCCTTAGACGGCTGAGATTTGCATGGTCTGTCCTATATCATTTTGACTTGGCTACTATCCATTACCAGTTTTAAATCAAGCCATGTGTGTTTCTTTATTTCCAGGTTGTCTGCCTTCATAGATACCACATATATGACCATTACCTTCATTATTGCCTACCAGATAATGTCACTCTCCAGAAGAATAACACGCAGGAGGAACTGGAAAACTACTTCAGGTATAGGCTACGTTTTTTGGTTTAAACACATGTTATTTGTCTTCATGATATTCGACAAAATGTTGTGTCATTGGACTACACAGAGAAAAGAAACCGCGTCCAGGCTGCCTCCAGAATGGCTCCCTTCTTTAGGGGAGCCTAGGTCCTCATGTGACTCCCTTAGGTGAGTCAGGGAACTATGTGACTCCCCCAGGTGACTCCTTTAGGTAGGCCAGGGGGTCACCTAGGGGAGTCACAGGCAGCCTGGACTCCCCTAAAGAGGGGAGTCGTTCTGGAGGCAACCTGGACTCCCTTTTGACGCTGTTTCCTCTCTCTGCGTACTTCTGCATACACTTTAAATTGGTAATACTGGATTTACTGTATTGTGACCAATGGAGAACCTGTCGATGTGCGTGAGCAAAAGGATCAAATAGTCCAATCAGTACTAGTGCTATTTGACCACTTCCCCTAGTACAATATACTCACTAGATGTCATCTCTGAGACAGTTTGCTACTGCAGTTTAGAGTTAAACCCCCTATAGTAAAAATGGTCTAAAAGCCTGGATCCGCCACTGAGTCCTTTACCGTCTTACTGAAAGTGGGGGCGTGTAGAGCTGAATTGTAGAGGAAAAAGGCTGCATGAATTCCAACACTTTTTTGCAGGCACAACTGTCCTATTGATGAAGATGACTTTGATGCACTGCTCACCCCTGGTCATGTCAAATACCAGGTAGCCGTATCCTACTTCGACTGTCTCAACGAAAATGCCTTTGTTACTGACGCATTAAGGACAATCGATTCAACTATGGATATCTTCGTCCCCTCAATGTACACTATTTTCTCCTTATCGGGTAAACCAACTCTTACTATATTTAATTTATGCAAGGCTTCTCATAACGATAGAAGTTGTATATTATTGGTCCAATGAACACCAAACGTGTTCCTTTATAACATACGTTATTGCAGTGTTTTCTATCGTTTATGGACCATAAATCACATGGATATTTGTAGTATACTTTTTCCAAGTACTGTTTTACACAATGTAATGTCTAAATTTCCCTTAAAATGGCTTGGAATCATCTGCGTTCTAGCCAAACTCCATATATACGATTTGGGTAGGAAAAACTCTGCGTTTCTGGATATTGAAGGCACTTATGCAATATGAAAGGGTTTATTGGTATATTGCAATGCATTATCGACCAAGAGACCATGCCTAAGTATTGCGATTTTGTTAGTGTTCAATATCAAAATAGTTAGATATTTTCCCCTACAATGCCCTGAAATCTCTGCTGTTTACATATTTGCCATGTATTTTCTCACATTGCAAGGCATTTCAAGTCTACAAGTCATGATCTAAAGGCCACAACATACAAATAACAACAAATATGTTCAAAACGCAGAGGTTTTCTGTCAATAAATCGTAACAGTGTACACTGAAAATCCATAGGTTAAAAGGGTTAGTCAGTACAGACTAACCTAGGTTGGTCATATGAGTGTTAGTCACAATGGCAAAGTTATATTAAAAAATGACCGAGGGGTCAGTCAGTTGTGGCTAACCTAGGTTCATCATTGGTGTGTTGTATTTGTATACCGCTAGAGGGTGCCACCTGTGATGACCACTCAGTGGCTCCCCCTGGAAATAAAAAGACTAAGGTGGGTTGGTCAGTAGTGACCAACCTGACAATAATAACTAATCTATGTTGGGCGTATAGGGATCCAAAAAATGACTAACTAGGTTGGGCACTAGTGACTGAGAGGTTGGGCGTATAGGGATCCTAGGAATATCAGTGTAGCTTGAAATAGGCAAGGGACTAGTGGAAAACCTTGCTGTATGGGATATGGGCAATAGCCTGCCCTTGCCATTGTGCTAAACCGCAGAGGTTTCAAAGCCATACATCGTACTGTGGAGTTTGGCTATTCTAGACCTATTAGCCAAACTCCACAGTACGATTTATGGCTTCTGGGACCCTTGCGTATTCTCTAAATCGCAAGGGTATTTACACACCTTTGAGAATTGTAAGTCCCACTGCTGAGCATACCTAGGGTTCTGTCTCTGTATTTTATCCTCAACTGTTGCATTTTGCAATTAGTGTTGGGGGATTTTCTTTACAATGTATTGCATTGTGAGATCCTACACTAGAAACCATGAAAAGATATGAGAAGTGACCCCCCTTAACTTTGAAATGTTTGTAATATGTTGAAATCGCAGATATTTTCCTATTAAGCAGGGGAAAATATCTAATTATCTAGATCTTAGTTAGTGCCCAATTCTCAGCAGATTCCTTGCACCTCCCTCTTATAGTTACATCTGTTGCGAACTGTAACAAATATAAGTTAATTCGCAACAGATCCCCAATTCACAGAGAGTTTATAGCATAGATCGCCCTGTGGGATTTGACCTTTAGACAATACATTATTATGCAATGTAGGTAGGACTGTTTGGTGAATAATATTATAGTTAGATGAATACACATGTTAAGGTCAAATCCCACAACGCGAGAGCGGCTTGAAAAACGTAGTTTATTATGAAACCCTGATCACTCAGCCCATTCTGAGGCCTACATTGGCTAAGACAGGCCCAAATTGGTGAGAAAGTGTTGCCTTTGTCTTGTGATTTGGGAAATGGCAAGGATCAATACAGTTAGATATTTTCCCCCAGAAGACCTAGAAAATGTTGCTTATTAGAATATGTCAATGATTTGGTTTATATAGGGGGGACACTCCAAATATCTTTAGGCTAGTTCAGAGGGAATAGTCAAGACAAATCATACTGTGAAGTAACTCCCCTCAAACAGATCCTTTAACCAGTCCTGCAAGCAACACTTGCCTGCCTATTATTGACCACTGTGGGATTTGGAGAGTATTAAGATCATGGGACAAGTGTTGCGATATACAATATTGGCAACAGTTGCCCCTTGTTATTATGTCAATAATCAACACTTTCTGGCCCATTTTTCGCGTTGTGGGATTTGACCTTTAAGCTTTCATGTCTTCGGGACAGAACTGTTCAGGAAACAAAGGAAAAAGGTTATCAGCCCCAAGCTTGCTTTTTGATGGGATTTACTGACTTGTAACTATATTGGATTCAAGATCGTGTATCGTCTCTAGAGGATATAGTTATTGATCATAACTTATTGTGTCTGGTTTTGCCTTCACATGTGTTTAATCCAGTCATTTTAGACTTCCCCATGCACAAGCCTCCTGGCCAGTCTAAGCCCCTTTTTTCTTCTCCTGCTGACCCCTAATGTCTGTGCTTTTACTTGTGTTTACAGGCGCCATCTCTATAATGAACATTGTGGGTATGTTTGTGACGCAGAATAAGCTCTCCTTATTGAATGTAGGAATAATAAACACAGCAGTCTGCAATATTATCTACATCATCATCACAGCCTTGATCATCACCAAGCCTGTAAGGGCAATACAATTCATCAGCCTAGAGAGGTGAGCAATTTACGGTCATATAAGCATGTAACATCGTATTATAATGGTGTTAAAAGACCCTGTCTGTGGCTAATTGGGAGTATGGCGCCATGTAAATATTTGAGCCCAAGGAGGAGGAATGCCTATTTGACATATACATGAAGACAGTGAGTGAGTACATACTTTTGTTCAGCAGTGCAAGCCTTTTTAAAGGTCACCACCAGCAATTAAACACACTTGCTCACCAGCCAAACTTGAAGCTTGGTTGATGGGCGCTGGTTGATAATGGGATGTGTGCCAAAATTGCCCTTATCTCAAAGGGTATCATTATGAGGGTTAAAGGCTCTGTCGGGTTTTTATCCCTCGAAAGTGGCGTTAAACCTCAAAAGTCCTTATGCCTCAAAAGATTTGCCTTTATCCCTTAAAATTCTTTAAGGTTAAGATTAATTCAATGTCACATAAATTCTCATTTTCTTTCTTCTTTTACAGATACCAAGCATCGTTATTTCAATTTCAGAGCATATCTTGTGAGATTCTTGTATTTTTATTCATTACTCTCCGTGTGTATTCCAACTTTGTTTCTGTGATGTATGCACTTGAAAGATACCTCATCATCACATATCCACTGAGATATAGGATAACACACCTGACAATCAAGAAAATAATTAAGGTTGGTGCCAATACTGCTTTATGATTGACTTTGTATTTTAAACAATTATGCAGCCAACACTTAAAGGGATATTCTCACCAAGCGTCTGTCACATTTCTAGTTTACTGTTCTGGTCTAATAAACGAGTTGGGGGGGGGGGCTTAGGACAAAAGGCTCAGAATATGCTATCGATCATGAAGAACTGAAATGTGGCATTCATGTTAAAATTTTAGATGCCTAACCCTCTGTAGGCCTACTCCCTCCAAAGTTAGGAAGTTGGAAAACATTTAATTAATTAAATTTTGATTAATATTTCAGTATTGTGGGTACTTTCTGGAAACAATGTGACTTTCAGGAGGAATATAAAAAATATTATTGTAATTCTTAAGTCATAATACTCATTTTAGGTTCAGTTCAAGTGTATAAATGAGTAGTTCAACCACATAGAGAGATTGCAAACGACTTTGACATTTTCTTTAAAGAAGCAACTTTTTAGGGGGTATGGGGAGAGGGGGACTGCAAGAGCAATCGAATCGTCTGCTATTGGAATTTGATATCTTATGTATCTTGCTACATCTGGCTTAAGTGTTTTGATGCTCATCATTTTTTACCCTTTTAAAAATTCAAAAAAACAATAGAACATGGTGACTGAAATACAAAAGGTACCCATGAGACTGAAATATCAATCAAAATTGAAATAATTAAATATTTTAACTTCTCAACTTCAGAGGGGTGTTAGAAGGGGGTCGGGCATCCCAAAATTAGAAACAGATGCCAGATTCTTGTTGTACCGTAGTCAAAAGTTATCACAGAGTCCCGAAGGCAATTTTGAAATATTGCACAATTATCTTCTCTCTGTCTAGTTCATTTGTACTGTGTTATATTTTCATGGGCCTAAGATATTTACCGTTAACTGGAAGTAAACTCATTTTCTCTTAACTTTAACTTTAAGGTTTTAAGCGGAGTGTTTCTACTAGCCGCAATCTGCACCACTGTTATATTCCTCTACACCCGATCCATCGATAACATGATATTTCCAAATGGCTGTGCGATATACCCCAACGACCGACTGTCACCTCCAGAGAAAGCCATCTTTCTCCTCGTATGGAGCATCATCGTTCAGATTCTACCATGGGTGGTGGACTTGGCATTAATTATTTGCGTAATGGTGAAACTCGTTGAAGTAGCCCGGCTGAGGAAGCTGTATACCGAAGGCCAAAGCACTGGCTCGAACAACCTGTCGCAGTCAGAATTAAAGTTGTCATGGCTGCTAGCCAGCCACTGTTTGTGTCATGTAGCAAGCGCATTCCCTGACATAACCTACCTTTTAATGTACATCATGCTAACATTGTACTTTGATCTCAAGGTGGCTCGGATATTGTACTACAGCTGTATTTGTACCCCGGCCATTACTATGCTACTTAGCATACCACTCACCTTTGGTTATGCAAAGGAAACTGCAAACATCTTTACACAAAAGTTGAACACAACGGTACATGCATTGAACACATGGTTATCTGGTACAACCAGCCGGTGGTCAAGTACAAGAGGCAGTAGTTCTATATAAGGCTGTAACTGGGTGACATTGGAAAAGTCCAATCCTTAGGCCAAAAAAAAAGTGTATTTCAGGTTACCCAATTAACCCTATGGCAAAACAGGGCCGACACTAGAAAATGTTATCCAATTTTGAAATATTAAAAAATATTTCAAGTAATTTTGGGGCTATTTCAGAGTCAATTTGATGGTCCACGAGTCAACGCCGTTTTCTGTGAGTCAAATTTTGGGTACTTTTCAGGCCAACGGTGAAAAAAAAATCCGACCTACCCTACCTAGATTTTCAGACTATGTAACCTGAAACACACCTTTTATCTGTTTTTGGCCTTACTGGGGCTCCAACTAGTAGTACATTAAATGTACTATTCTTATTCTATACCTGTTAAAAGATTTAAAAAAAAACACACCCTAAAACACTCAATTGGTACATTTTCCAGTCTGACCCATGTAGTAGAAGACATGTATAAATGCAGCAATACAGTGGCATGTAATAGTTGACAGTAGTATTACAGTAGTAGACATGACATAGTATTAGACAATCAACATGTAGTATTAGACATTGTAGTATCAGGTATGTAATATTAGGCATGTACAGTAGTAGATCGATATGTACTGTACTGTCGCGATAAAGCGCCGGTTTTAAATAAGCACCGGTCATGTATAAGCACGGGGGGTACAGGGGCCTTGAAATGTTCCTTGAGCACTAAAATATGATCTTGAATAAACGCCTATCTTGGTGTAAAGGCCCCGCCAAATTGAAGAGCGCCCGGCGCTAATTCGCGATGGTACGGTAGTAATAGACATGTGGTACTAGACATGTAGTAGTGTCAGTAGTAGACATTGTAGTACTTATTATACATGCAGTTGTACATTTATAACCCACACCTCGCATATAACCTGTACTCTGACTTAAGGAAAACCCCTATAATCCACAACAGAGGTCTGAAAATTGCAATTTTAGGACTGTACTATATTACCAAAATCCCTCGTACACCTAGAGTGTATTGTATAGCCTACACTGGGGCTTTGATCACCGTATAACCCACAGGTTATACATGGGAATTTACGGTAGTAGTAGACATGACTGTAGCAGTATACATGCAGTAAAGACGTAGTAGTCATAGACATGTAGTATAAAACAGGTAGCAGCTAGTACACAATGTCATGGGGTATTAGACATGCAATATTAGACATGTAGTAGTAGACATGTAGTACATGTATTAGACATGTAGTAGTAGACATGTAGAGTACATACAGTAGTAGACATGTAGTAGTAGACATGTAGTATTAGACATGTAATGATAAACATATAGTATTAGACATGTAGTAGAGATACTTTAGTAGACATGTAGTAGTCATGTAGTAGTAGTAGACATGTAGTAGACATGTAGCACTAGACATGCAGTAGAGATACCTTAGTAGACATACAATAGTAGACATGTAGTAGTAGACATGTAGTAGACATACAGTAGTAGACATGTAGTAGTATACATGTAGTAGACATGTAGTAGACATGTAGTAGACATGTAGTAGTAGACATGTAGTAGTAGACATGTAGTAGTAGACATACAATAGTAGACATAAAGTAGTAGACATGTAGTAGACATGTAGTAGTAGACATATAGTAGTAGACATGTAGTAGTAGACATGTAGTAGACATACAGTAGTAGACATAAAGTAGTAGACACACAGTATTAGACATGTAGTAGACATGAAGTAGACATATAGTAGTAGACATGTAGTAGTAGACTTGTAGTAGACATGTAGTAGACATAAATGTAGTAGTAGACATACAGTGGTAGACATGTAGTAGTAGACATGTAGTAGACATGTAGTAGTAGACATACAGTAGAAGACATGTAGTAGACATGTAGTAGTAGACATGTAGTAGTAGACATGCAGTAGTAGATTATGTAGTATTAAAATGTTGTATGTGAGGTTTTTTTAAAGGATAAAAAAAAGATCAATATCAGATTCTATATCTTTGCTTGTTTAAATAAAAGGATGAGTTAAATAAAAGGAAGAGAATATATTGTGTGAATACAATGTTGTGTCAATTTAATGTAGGTTTTAACACAAACTGAAAATGTGGTGTTATGAATAAAAATAAAAGTTTTTTATACTGTGTCTTTATTCATACTTACATTTACTTTTTTTTTTTTTCTGTACATTAGAAAGAAAGAACATTGGAGTAGGAAATAATAGAGGGCAATACACAGTGTGCTACAGCGGTGTACTGACAGAGGGGAGTACATGGTATTCAAGTTGAGATTATAGTCGTGCTACCTCCTGACCAGTAGAATAGACAGAAAGTGGCAAAAAATCTTCCCACTGGCATTGTTGAGCAACTGAAACAATTGCTCTGGAATGTGACTAGAACCAAGGCGGTTAAGTCAAACAAACCCCCTAGTGAGACTCTCAGGAACTACACACACTGCAGCGCCCCCACTGGAGACATAGGGAAGTCCTCCTATATAAACACCCACAGGAGTGGACTCATCCTCTTTTGCTGCCCCTACCTCACAAGGAAGGTGAACAATCTTTACCCACCCCACCAACACCCATTTTAAAAAAAGGGTAATGACATGAGCCTCTACACGTTGAGCATGCTGCGTTGAGCACTACATATCACAGACAGTGTACATATATGGGGGGGGGGGTAGATGGGGGGGGGGGGTCCCCATGTCGCATGTCGATTTTAAGAAATGGCCATGTCACATCCCAGTAAACAAAAAACGTTATACAACATTTAATAACGTTATATAACGTTAAATAACGTTTCTCTAAGGCTCCTTACTAGTGCATAACGTTAAATGAAATTTATAACGTTATTTTGACGTAAAATAACGTTTTTTTTGTTAGCTGGGATGTCACTAAGGAAAAAGCCATGTCACTAGTGTCACTAAGGAAAAAAGAATTAGAGACATAGAGAGTTATAAATGGAGGTCTTTGGGCTTTTAGGGATTTGAAAACCCACAGGGACCAAATTTGAAGAAAGGGGTTGGTAGCCTACTTCACTCTATATGCGATTCTTTTTTCATGTCACTAAGCCCCATGTCACATGTCGATTTTAAGAAATGCCCATGTCACATGTCACTTAAATGGCCATGTCCCATGTCGATTTTAAGAAATGCCCACACACTCAGAAAAGTCAGCGTCATTGTCGCTAAAACCAATCTCACATGAAAGTCAGCCAGTGCCTGACTTTCACATGAGAGTGGTTTTAGCGACAATGACGCTGACTTTTCTGAGTGTGCATGTCGCCATGTCCATTTTAGGGGTCTATACCTATATATATCACAGACAGTGATCTTATTCAGCTTCATAAAGGTACTCATGTGTAAAACATACTTTATACGGAGCCATGGGGCAGCCATCTTGGCTCAGAGCAATGCATTGCGCGGGAATTTATAATCCCCGGATAATCTACTGACCACTCGCCGCCACCAGCACTATGACGTCACCTAATATATGCAAGCGTCCCTCACTACCGCGCCGCACCAAAAGTTTCAAACTTTCCTCACTTGCAGCTTTACCGCCCCGGGCTGCAGTCACTCTTTTTGATTGGAGACTTTACACAGGATCCCACAACAGGCTCTACCATGAGCAACACCGATGACGAAGCTCCCGAAGAGCTACAGGAACCGGGGAAGAGCACTAAGAAAAACCCCACCCAGAAGGAGACTTGAGCAAACTCACAAGGAGAAAATCGACAGCCTCAACGCAAAAATCGACGGGGTCGAGAAAATGCTCAAACAGGTGGTCGATGCCGTAGGCAGTAAATCACCCAAACGTCCGGCCCTGGATGCCGAGGCGTTAGCAGAGGAGGCGTCCCGCCTGGAGGCGGTCAGACAGGAGGCAGAAAGGTCAGCGGCGGAGGCAGTGGCCGAGGTGCAGAGAGCGGTGGCAGAGAAGGCGGCGGCGGAGCAGGCGGCGGCGGAGCAGGCAGCGGCGGAGCAGGCGGCCCGGCAGAAGGCGGCAGAGGAGGATCGCCGAAGGGCCGAGGCGGCCAGGGCAGCCCAAGGCCCATACTCGTGGCCTTACCAATGGCCACCACAGTGGCCAGGGATCGGGCCACCTCAACACCCATCTCTCAACTCCATCATGCCGCCCACGATGCCACCCCAACAGCAGCGTTTCTACCCGGATTACACAAGTCAAGCGTCCACCTCAGGGCAGCGGCTAGTGGATATACTACACCTCGCCGGCCAAGAGACTATGAGACCAGGTAATAACGCTTTTATGCATGCCCACAATTACATTACCAAGGGCGAAAAAAGGGAAAAAACGGGGCCAGGTGAGCTGAACTTCCCGGACTACCTGTGGGGAATGTTCCAATATCACGACCACCCAGACACTCCGGACATAGACAGACATGAGATCATGTCACACATAAAGGCCATGACGGACGATGTCCGTAAAGGTTATAAGTGGACAAACGTTAGGTCATTTACTTTTTTTTTTTTTCTGTACATTAGAAAGAAAGAACATTGGAGTAGGAAATAATAGAGGGCAATACACAGTGTGCTACAGCGGTGTACTGACAGAGGGGAGTACATGGTATTCAAGTTGAGATTATAGTCGTGCTACCTCCTGACCAGTAGAATAGACAGAAAGTGGCAAAAAATCTTCCCACTGGCATTGTTGAGCAACTGAAACAATTGCTCTGGAATGTGACTAGAACCAAGGCGGTTAAGTCAAACAAACCCCCTAGTGAGACTCTCAGGAACTACACACACTGCAGCGCCCCCACTGGAGACATAGGGAAGTCCTCCTATATAAACACCCACAGGAGTGGACTCATCCTCTTTTGCTGCCCCTACCTCACAAGGAAGGTGAACAATCTTTACCCACCCCACCAACACCCATTTTAAAAAAAGGGTAATGACATGAGCCTCTACACGTTGAGCATGCTGCGTTGAGCACTACATATCACAGACAGTGTACATATATGGGGGGGGGGGGGGGTAGATGGGGGGGGGGGGTCCCCATGTCGCATGTCGATTTTAAGAAATGGCCATGTCACATCCCAGTAAACAAAAAACGTTATACAACATTTAATAACGTTATATAACGTTAAATAACGTTTCTCTAAGGCTCCTTACTAGTGCATAACGTTAAATGAAATTTATAACGTTATTTTGACGTAAAATAATGTTTTTTTTGTTAGCTGGGATGTCACTAAGGAAAAAGCCATGTCACTAGTGTCACTAAGGAAAAAAGAATTAGAGACATAGAGAGTTATAAATGGAGGTCTTTGGGCTTTTAGGGATTTGAAAACCCACAGGGACCAAATTTGAAGAAAGGATCCCACAACAGGCTCTACCATGAGCAACACCGATGACGAAGCTCCCGAAGAGCTACAGGAACCGGGGAAGAGCACTAAGAAAAACCCCACCCAGAAGGAGACTTGAGCAAACTCACAAGGAGAAAATCGACAGCCTCAACGCAAAAATCGACGGGGTCGAGAAAATGCTCAAACAGGTGGTCGATGCCGTAGGCAGTAAATCACCCAAACGTCCGGCCCTGGATGCCGAGGCGTTAGCAGAGGAGGCGTCCCGCCTGGAGGCGGTCAGACAGGAGGCAGAAAGGTCAGCGGCGGAGGCAGTGGCCGAGGTGCAGAGAGCGGTGGCAGAGAAGGCGGCGGCGGAGCAGGCGGCGGCGGAGCAGGCAGCGGCGGAGCAGGCGGCCCGGCAGAAGGCGGCAGAGGAGGATCGCCGAAGGGCCGAGGCGGCCAGGGCAGCCCAAGGCCCATACTCGTGGCCTTACCAATGGCCACCACAGTGGCCAGGGATCGGGCCACCTCAACACCCATCTCTCAACTCCATCATGCCGCCCACGATGCCACCCCAACAGCAGCGTTTCTACCCGGATTACACAAGTCAAGCGTCCACCTCAGGGCAGCGGCTAGTGGATATACTACACCTCGCCGGCCAAGAGACTATGAGACCAGGTAATAACGCTTTTATGCATGCCCACAATTACATTACCAAGGGCGAAAAAAGGGAAAAAACGGGGCCAGGTGAGCTGAACTTCCCGGACTACCTGTGGGGAATGTTCCAATATCACGACCACCCAGACACTCCGGACATAGACAGACATGAGATCATGTCACACATAAAGGCCATGACGGACGATGTCCGTAAAGGTTATAAGTGGACAAACGTTAGGTCATGGTCTGAAGAAGTCATAACCAACATCCGTACAACGCCAGCTACATGGCAGGACCAGGGTATTGAGCTCATGCGGGTGAAAATGGCTAATGCCAACCCACCGGACCTCAACAACCTCGGTGACATTGGTATACCAGGGAGTGGGGGCCAGCGTCCAGTTAGCGCCAGCCCAGCCACTTCCCACCATAGTGTACAAAGTAGTTCAAAAGGTTTACAATTGTATAATGTGGCTCCAGATGTACTGGCAGCAAAACCCAGTACTCCATGTAGAGAGTTCAACAAAGGTACATGTAAGTCTCCCATAGACCACACAGCGTCAGGTTATAGACGTCAACATGTATGCACTTGGTGTTTGGCTAATGCCGTAGAAGCTCACTTTCATGGTGACGCAGAGTGTAACAAGCGTAAAAGGGCCGAAGAAGCCAGGTCAGCAAAAAAACCAAAGCCGGCGACCCAGTAAGGGGTGGTTGCCGGGACAGTAAGAGTCATACACAGGGTCAATACGATAATTACACTGTGAATAACTCAGGTAGTAGCTTAACACATATTACGGAAGACCCGGTGGTCGTATTTGACTCCCACACTCACATAGGTAATGTAGCAGAGATCTCAACAAACGCAATTAGAGGTGAACAAACAATTAACGCAAATGAGTCAAATGACTTACTAGCAGAAGGTGGCGCTCAGGTAGCTCCAAAGGGACCCGTAGAATTCAAACCCTACGTAGAGGCCAACTGGCCGTCAGTTACCCCAGAGGCAAGCATAGAACACCCCACCTTCGCCAAACTCTATAATGCTGTAAAGACCCACTCCCTCCCAAATTACATGGGGGCTAGAGTAAAGTTACCATCCGGCTTTAACATAGACATATGGGAGCAAGAGTTAGAAAACTACCATGACAAAAAGATATGCCAGTTCCTGGCATATGGGTGGCCCAGTTCCTACTGCAGGGAAAAACTCCCCCACCCCACTACTACCAACCACAAACCGGCAAACGATTACCCAGAACACGTACGAAAATTCATACGCACCAAAATTGATAGGGGTTCCCTAGTAAGCCCATTTCAGAGCCCCCCCTTTCAACCCTGGTCCCAGATTAGTCCTTTACTAACACGGGAAAAGAAGAACTCAAACAGTAGAAGGGTAATAGTAGATCTGTCATTCCCACACAATGACAGCGTAAACGACGGGATCCTAAAAAACAACTTTCAGGGTAGAGAAGTATCATACACACTCCCCACCATCACCACTCTAACCAAACAAGTGATAAAAATGGGAAAAGGTTGTTTTATTTTCTCTACAGATTTGAGCGCAGCTCACAGGCAGCTCCGCCTGGACTGCCTAGACTACCCCCTGGCGGGCATCACTTTCGATAACATGTATTATTGTGACATTGCCCCCACTATTGGTTCTAGAAGTTCATGCTCCCACATGCAGCGCATGTCGCTGGCTGTGGGACACATGATGGCCTGCCGCGGCCAACCAATCCTATGCTATATTGACGACTACGCAGCCGTCACCAGAACGAAAGCTGAAGGTGAAAGGGACTCAGTACCCTCGTCAATTTAGCAGACCGATTGGGCCTAGAACTAGCAAAAGAAAAGACCGTCCACCCCACAACAAAAGCCAATTGGCTAGGGTATGAGATAGACACCGAAGAAATGTCAGTCTCAATACCAGGTAGTAAAATCACAGAAATGGTAACCATGGTAACCAAGTGGCTAGGTAAAGAAGTAGCAACCAGGAAGCAACTTCAAAAGTTCCACATAGCAACCGCGGTACCCCCAGCAAGGACCTTCTTGAACAGAGTCCTACTTAGCTTAAGGGCCGCCCCTGCTACTGGGATCACCCCTGTCCCACTAGATCTAAAATTAGATCTCAAATGGTTTCTCAACTACGCGGCACAATGTAACGGCATCCACTTGATACCTGACCAGCGGCCTGAGTTCAGTATCGAGTGCGACAGCTGTTTGGAAGCTGCTGGCGCCTATTCAGACACTGAATACTATGATATTGTATACAGCTCTGAATGGTCAGACAACCACATTGGCTAAAAGGAGGCAGTTAACCTAGTGTTAGCCCTAAAAACACTGGGTAAACGTGCCCCAAAAGGTAGCGAAATCAGAATAGCCACAGATAATAAAAGTTCAGCAGCCTCACTCACCTCTGGCCGTGCCCGAGACTTATGGCTCGCGGCATGTGCCAGAGAAGTGTGGTTATATGCGGCTACAAATGATGTAAGGGTAGTGGTGGAGCATCACCCGGGTGAGACCATGATACTCAGTGATGCTCTGTCCAGACTACACCTGGGTGAGCCGTATGTATCCATAGCTGCCAGAGAGGGATAGCTACCAGGAACCTCACTAGGGTGGTTCCTACTCTTACTCGCAATATATGTGCAACTACATTATAACCTATCATTCATTACAGATTTGGCCGCGCACCCTTTATACCTACAGGCGCGGGCCACTGCTGCGGCAGCCGTTAGTGAATCTACTCGTGTAAATCGTACCAGACAGAAAGATAAATTCCTACTGTTCTTATCCACTATAAATGTATCGCCATGTCACTTATCTCCGCAAATTATAAGCATGTATGTGCAGTACCCTAGTAGCAAACACACTGTGGCCCCGGACGGGGCCAGACTGTGTTTGCAAGTCTGGCCCGGAGTGGACTAACCGACGGGCTCCCGTCGGTTTAGGGCACTGGGCTTTGGTCTGGCCCCGTGCGGGCTTCCCATGTTGGGCGCAGATCGGGTTTTGGACGGGAAGCCCACTTTGGGTTCAGATCGGTTTTTGGACGGGTTGAAAGCGGGCTTAGATCGGTTTTTGGACGGGTTGAAAGCGAGCTAAGATCGGATAATTATGGGTTTTTAGAATCTATTCAATCATTCTCCAATGATTTCTTGTATTTGTTGAACCAGATATCCTAGGTCCTGCTAATCAACCCAAGGCATAATCATACTCTTCCTACCAAATAATGGAAGTATCAAGCAGGCCTATTATCATCAGGTTTGAGCCACATGCAGCATAGACAAGTGTCTATGGTGCACATTGGCCTTCAAAGCCATAGTTCATACCTACATGGGGCACATGAGTCTTGTATTAAGATTGTAATGCCACAGAAATAGTGTTTACACTGGATAGCTGCTTAGAGAACCTCCTTTTCATCATTCGAATATATATTCTTATTTCCAAACTGTGAGAACATCTATTTATTGTTTCCTATTCTACATCACTTTAACATTTTATTGTATTATTATATAATGTCAATTTCATCTGGCTTTGTTGGAAAAGTCTAGATATTGTATAGTAGTGACATCTGGTGTCAATCATCAGAACTATTAGACCAGTTGCCCTGTCCAAACCCAACCTCAGCCCTCATCGGCCCGGAGTGGGCTAACCGACGGGTGCCCGTTGGTTTAGGGCACTGGGTTTTGGTGTGGCCCCAAGTGGGCTGCCCAAATTGGGCTCAGAACGGGTTTTGGACTGGTTTCCTGTCATCTGGCCAATATGAACCCAAAGCGGGTAGCCCTCTTTGAAACTGATCTGAGCCCAAAATGGGCAGCCCGATCGGGGCCACACTTCAGCCCAGCCATCTGCCCAACATGAAACCCAGCTCAGTTTTGCCCGACTTCAAACAGCCAATCCGAGATAAAACCAAATTGGCCCCGTGCGGGCTTGCTACTAGGGTACCTGACGAACTCTATGAAAAGTGTTGCAACTGTTAAGAATTATTTGTCTGGCGCCAGGATATTTGTAGAGCTAATCCCAGCTGATGCCTCGTCTTTTGATCACTTCATGCCAAAACAAGTTGTTAAAGGTGCCAATAACATGTCTAAACACGTACCTAAGCAGGCGCCTCCGCTGCTTCCACACCACTTAGTGAATGTTATCCCTATTATGCAAGTGCAGAAGCCCGACGGCTTTGTCGCGGCCGCTGCGTTAACACTAGCATTCTTCACATTTGTACGTCAGAGTAATGTGGCAGTTACCCCAGGCGCGGACTGGGGGTCGGATCACACCCTCACACGCAAAGACATTACGTTGACTCCTACAGGATTACTAGTGGTTATACACTCCTCAAAGACTCACTCTAGCAAGGACCCACCACTATGCCTACCCATCTACCCCATACCTGGTGGTCCTCCGTACTGCCCAGTGAGACAGTACTCAGCTATGGTGGCGCGCATCCCGGCTGGACCGGACGCCCCGGCTTTCATAAAGTTATCCAATCTCCAACCATTATTAACTACGGACTTAATGGCCTCATTACGCAAGGCCCTCAACAAGACTAGCATACCTGGCAGAGGCAATTTCACGCCTCATTCAGTACGCCGAGGCGTGAGCCAAACTGCCGCTATGGCTGGGGCAAGCCTAGAACATGTCAAACAACACGGGCACTGGGCGTCTAACTCAGTGCATCAATATACGCCATCATACATGTATAATACAGTACCCACTATCCTACGAGATGTGTTTGCAAAGCGTTAATAGGTCCACTGTAGGACACATGTTTCAAATTTATTGAATGTCAATTATATCATGTACTCGCCTTAATTGTATGTTTGAACAGTTATTCACCAATTATAGGCGCTGGAGGTTACCTACGAGCCACTCAGCCTTTTCATGTTTCGAGGTCAGCACATGACAAATTATGATGTCTAATTTTATATTTTGTTATTCCCCTTTGTGTTTTGTTTGACTCCAGAGGTGTGCATCATGGGTGAATTTCTTATCGGCACCTTTATTCTAGGTGTGAGGAGAGGGGATTAGCCTGATAAGGCCAAAAAAATGTTTGTTTCAGTTTTTTTTTTGGCCCCCGACTGCCTGAGGTACCAGGATGTGCTAGTCCCGTATACCACATTGGTTATAGCTGTAACCACTCATAACGTGTTGTTTCTATAAACATGTAACCTGTCATATAAAAAGGTTCACAGGATGAAAGTTACCACTTTATGAATACACGTGTTGTTCGCTGCTCATTCTGTCAGGCATGAAGACTGAGAGAAGGCAGATATCAAGATCCAGCCGTTATGAGAAGGTACCGATGGTAGGCAGGTGAAGAGCGGTCAATGGCTGATAATGATATGTTGTCGTGCTCCTCGAATGACAACATTGTATCATGGAGATTTGTAAGGTTCTAGGAAGGTACAGAAGGGAACTGCACATGAAGAGTTTGGATGCAAAAGCGCCAAATTAAAAAAAAAACCCGGAAAAAACAACTTTATAGAGCCATAGGCTAGGGCAAAATAAAAACAAATTGTGGAAAACAAAATTCTAAACTGTCCCCATCTAGTACATTGAAATGAAATTACAAAGTTCGCTATCAATCCACAACATAATTTGTATTATAAAATATGTTAAACCAAAAGATAAATCAATGAGCATGGGTGCATGCGTGTATCTGGGTGCATGAGTGCGGACATGACTATGTGCATGAGTGTAGGCATGCGTGAAGTGGTGTGGATATGAGTGCACAAACTTACTTGGTTCAGGCAAACTCCTTTCAGAATGTTAAGTGTTGAAATGTAAGCATTCTGCAGCCTAAATGGTGCAGGAGCTATATCCCAGTCAGCATTGGTCCCTGGGCCCAGATGTGTCAGTCCACTAAAAACATTTTTCATGACCACTGAAGACTTCTTCTCTGAAGTTGTATAGATCTTGTATTCCGTTGACTGTATTGGACTTTGCTCCAAATCCCTATTAGTTTTCTGACATTTTCTTTTGAGAATTATTTTGGATTTTGTAGATGGAAAGTGGAGCCAGCAACATTTTTTTAAAACGTTTTTAACCCAGTCTCCGACACAGGTTCACAGTGAACCCAGAACAAGAAAATTAATTGGAGAATGAAGTGAAAAAAAACAACTGAAATCCATTGACAATTAAAAGATAGAAAATAAAATCTATTTACGAAAATAAGGTGCACAAAATCCATTGACCAATAATTTTGTGGGGTTTGGCCTTAACGGGTGAATCCACTGACGTAAATCTGTCGGACCGGATGGACGTTTACAATGTTAAACCATTGGCCCGATCTCGTGAGACACGGCCTGACACGGTCCCCCTAACTGTGCACTGACCCTTTCCCATGATTTTGTAAATATAGACATATATTGAGCATTCACTTTAATGCACTCTTTAATGCACTTTCCTGAAGGCATAGTGTAATACTTTAACACAACAATATAAAAAATACAGACACCATACAATTTTCATGACTTTGCATTATCTTTATTCATAACATGACATATTTCAGTTTCATAGGACAGAACCAACATAAGTTCCGCACAAAATATATTCTTTTTTAGATAACCAATCCCTCCTTTTGAGGAAGAAGAAGCACTCACCTAGATATGTATTTCCTACAATTTTAAATCCATTGACAATTAAAAGATAGAAAATAAAATCTATTTACGAAAATAAGGTGCACAAAATCCATTGACCAATAATTTTGTGGGGTTTGGCCTTAACGGGTGAATCCACTGACGTAAATCTGTCGGACCGGATGGACGTTTACAATGTTAAACCATTGGCCCGATCTCGTGAGACACGGCCTGACACGGTCCCCCTAACTGTGCACTGACCCTTTCCCATGATTTTGTAAATATAGACATATATTGAGCATTCACTTTAATGCACTCTTTAATGCACTTTCCTGAAGGCATAGTGTAATACTTTAACACAACAATATAAAAAATACAGACACCATACAATTTTCATGACTTTGCATTATCTTTATTCATAACATGACATATTTCAGTTTCATAGGACAGAACCAACATAAGTTCCGCACAAAATATATTCTTTTTTTAGATAACCAATCCCTCCTTTTGAGGAAGAAGAAGCACTCACCTAGATATGTATTTCCTACAATTTTATAAGAGAAACTCTTAGAATACACAGCACAATTTTCAAGTGAGACCATTAAATGTTATTCAAAGATAGGGTCTGGGATCACCAATCATACCATTGTTTGCCACTTCCTTAAGCCATGGTCTACAATCCACCTTGCAGCCTTCAATAATAGATTCAATACAGATGTATTTTGATTTTGATTTATGTTTTAGGCAGTGCTGAGCTATCAGCTGTACTCTATACTCAAACACATTGTGTATAAAAATAAAACTCCTTTTATGAGAGTAACTGTAACATGTGTGAAGATGTTTATATCCATGAGAAACTGACATATTTTGTTATTTCAAATATATATATATATATATATGTACATATTAGACCTTTATCTAAACAATTACAATCTATTATGCGAAAAGAGTGATCGAAATGAATTGTTAACTGATGTTATGAATGAAGTTGGTTAGCCCTTTGAGGGCCGCATATTTCTTTAATACCATATGCCATTTGGTATAATGATGCATGAATGCAGCGCTGACGGTGCTGCATAAGACATCATGCCGACCCTTGGAGAGCGTATCAACCCTCTAGGGTCGACATGATGCACTGGCGGTTCACTAGGGCTGCATACATGCATCAAGACTACCAGATGGGAAAGAATATTTAAGCAGTAAGCGGCCATTTAAGCATTATTGTAGTGAATCCTGGAAACCCGAGGCATAGGCCTATAGCACAAATCGTTTAAATCCCATTGATAAAACGTTCATGCTTTTAAATACGATTTTTCTTTTTGTAACCAAATTGAGATTCAGTTCTTCAGTTCAGTTTGGGAATATTTGAATATGTCATGTACAGTATATAAAGCTAGGTCTCCTACCTAAGTATACACTTAATATCCTAATATTCATTTCAAAGTCTTTAAACTACACTTCCATTATGATAAGAATCTAAAGTCTTGGTAGATGTAGATGGTTTAAACATGTAGAAGTAAAACAGAGAATGGGGCGCAGGGTGATAGAGTTGTTATATCATAATATGATGTCAATAATTGATATTTTTGCTGTTGTTGACAATGGCCTTCATGTCATGGTAGAGGCTCTTTAAACATATGACAATTGATCATAAAAGGACGGGTTTTTACAGTACACTTATCCCATTGCGCATGGCTTTAATGATAGACATGAGACATTGCACCAATAGTGGTATTTTTTGGCACTGTCGCTTTCAATGCAAGTTGTCACTCAGATATTTTTAACAATTGGAAAACTAGACCAAACAAAACGCAATGTTTAACATTTGGATCATATTGAATGGTGATGTATTTCTTATAGCAAATAAAACGTCATATATTGTGACCGGCTTGTGAAATTTTAAAATTTTATTCACATCCATTAAAAACACGTATACATAGTATAGCCCTTTGAACACAAGGTTTGGTACTATTTCTTACAGGTGTAAGGATCCTTCTAAAAGATAGTAACAAAACAGTCAAGCCCTAACACCATACCAAAAATAGATAGCCTATGATCATTGTAACAAGCATTAACAATTCAACAAGATCGTCTTGCATAACCATTTATTTCTAAGATATCACCCAATTGATATTTGAACATGATACATAACAAATAGATCACAAACATCCTCGGTCATCTCTAGATTATCATTTAAAGCAATTTGGTACGTCTTATATCATATACCTTTGTATACACGTTGTGAACGTTATTTGATGGTCCCATGGCCTATACATGATAGTTGTACTTTGTCTAGTTGGGAGAATCCTCTGGTTATACATACTTCTCTGTAAGTTTCTATTACACTTTCATACATCCCTTAAAATGTCCTAAATCTTACAGATAAGATCATAATACATGTAACATAATAAACCATACAATTCAACAAGACAACTGACTTGCAGTTGCATAAACTACTACTACAACAAATACCATAATCACGTATCACCTATACCAACAAAACATAGAAGTATATATACAAACATATGGCCACGTAACATAATAAAAAGGCCAACGCTAGACCTGATAATACAGCTCTCAACAACTTAAAGCCAGTGAGAATGCTATTTTAAAAAAATGTGCTCCCCTTAACTTGAATGCTAACTGGTCAGCGATTGGTCCATCTATCCGCTGATGGCGATGAATCTGAGTAGCTTGCCCATTTGTCGTACCAATGTTAGTGGCAGTGTTCATTTATATCGATGACTATCGCTCGCTTCCAACTGAAGAAGAAGTATCCGGTTGTCGCTCCGAGTGCTACCGATATACACAACCAGACGTTGTAGGTCATGAATATCAACATGAGGAAGTAGCTAATGACTATCTGGAACAGGTGTAGCACCGTCTGCAGTCCGTGCGCCAAACTCAACATGCGAAGCCTGCAAATTAACAAAAGTATAGTTGTGTAAAAGGGGGAATAAAATAATTGACAAAATAAATGATTTTTATATATCATAAAAAAGGTTTGAATGAACTTATCAATTGAAAAAATATTGATGTAGGTTGATTTTCAATTTTTTTTTTACTAAATAAATCATGACATATTATTATCTGGTCTGCATTGGCCATGCTTTGGTTGTGGTAATTGCTAAAAGAACTATATTCTGTCACTTCTACTTCTACTTAGGATTTCGCATTTCAATGTACTTGAAATCATTATTATGTGAATCCGGATACTTATAAACTACAGACTATATCTCTATACTATTCTCTATATCTCAATATCATAATTGTTGTTGTTGTTATAATTGTTAGAGAATACTCACCCTGATGTGACTTTCTCTGGTTGTCTCACATCCACGCTGCCGTTTATCGTTGAGCTAACGGGAACAGCGTTATACGACATACTGCGAGAACTGCGCCTCAGGAGGAACTCCCGGCCCACCTTAAGGCCCTCGTAGAGCGCTGCCATGAAGAAAACCGCGATACACGAACCAAGCATCTGCTGCCAGTTGGTTGTCTGCCACCCACTGAACAGGATGGTTGCGTTGGAACTGCAGTGGAAGTACATCTGCAAAAGAGGAATTTTATTATATTTTATTAAATGCTACTTTTAAATGCATTGTAAATCGAGAATAGAGTGGCGAAATTGGAATCACAGTTGGAAGTGCCTCTAAAGTAAAGTTAAGTCTAGAAAGAGACTTAATAATATTAAGCACAATTTAAAAAAAAGAAAAAAGAAAGTATGTGAAATGCTCAAGATACAGTCATGACAATTGACATGTAAGTACATTGGTGCATTTTAATTTGTATGTTCCTTTACCCTCGTTCGTATACAAGACCGGTGCTCTTTTGAAACCCGGTACTAATGCTATACAACTAGATGGTGACAAGATCTATTCATATGATAAACTTGGATCACTAAGAACTGTACAAATGTCTCTTCTTCATTAATTAGTTAATAAGTAACCCTTCAGCCTAAATGCCTGGATATGATTTTGGGAATGTCTCACAATCTTACCAAATATCATAAACTTCCTTATCTTTAGTAGAGTATTCAAATGTAGCATATAAGAGACAACTATTGGACTATGACCTTTCGCCTTACATATTTGATATGGGCTAGCTTTGAAGTACTAACGTATCAGCGAAAGAGATATGAAGTACCTCGTGTAAAGATTATGAAGGACCTAAGTGAACTTGAGACGTCTATGCATGTTCAGACTGCTAGATCTCCAGGGTGAACGCATTTGAATGCATAAGATTAAGTACTATACATCATCTTGCTATCTTCAATTTGGTGATCCTCACTTTAGCTTTTCACTACAGTTCAGGCTTTCAGTTACATGTGCTACCTATTCTACCCCTAAGCATTACTATTAAATCTATAAGAGGGGAGGGGCTGGGGTCTCGGTATGAGTGTGACACAATGATGGTTAAGTGTGACAGGGGTAGGATGGGTGAAGGATATGGGCCATATTTGTGTGACGTAATTTAATAATATTTTTGTAAGGCTCCTAATATGTTTACTTAGTCTGTTTATATTTAAAAATTAAAGTCTAAGAAAAATTACTATGTTATTCAAAAGGCTACTTCTGTACGCTTTTATTCCTAAAAGTTAATAACCTAATGTAACTTTTTCACTTCGGCTGACATGGCAGTCGGTGCGCAATCCTACACACAATGAGCTCGAGATGGATCGACCTGCCAGTATTAAGAAAAAAGAATCCTACGCAGAAGGATATCTAGGATGCAGTACGCACACCGACCGCAAATATGTAGGATTCAGATTGCTCAATGTTCAGGGTGATTTACCCCCCCAGTGAGTCCTGCTCTATAGCAGCAATTTATACCCAGTCCATTTCACCCTTACCCAGACCCCTGACATGTTACCAAAGTGAGCCATTAAACACAGGGCCACTGGGGCTATAGTGGATGTCTGAGCTATCGGCACAGCCACCAACTGATTCAGCTACATGTAGCTTAGAATGGGGATGAGCTATAACGAACACTCATACATTTGTATCGATACCTATGGCTAAATCAGTTCAAGTTAGAGTCTGCTATATGATGCTGATACTTCATAGTAACATCATGGTGCTTGTGGAAATTCTAACTGAAATACTACCATAAATTCCCACGTACTACCCGCGGGTGGTACGCGAATCAACCTCACTTGGGGTGGGGGTTATACGCAAGATGCGGGTAATACGTTAGAATTTACGCCAAGTTTTGAATTTTAGATTTCCATGATGGTAAGCTCAGGGAGATAGTGAGAGTCTATGTCCCCAGTCTCATGACTGACAGCCAGCATCTATGCCTCACATTAAGTGCAGAATACATCACTATACCGTGCTTCTCCTCCTGCCAAATTGCTAACCTATGAGAGACGCATTCTACGAGGTAGTTTCCCCATGTAACCTTCATGCCATGTGACTTGGTGCATTAACAGGGTTATGCTCTGACAACCTTTACACCATAATCATCTCTGCACGTTATGTTGATAATGCTGTAATACTAAAAGTACTATAGCTAGTGTCTGCTACCTAACTAGAGCTATAGGAGAGCATAGAAATATCACAGCAACTAGGAAATATAAATAGAGACATTTTATAAGTAATGGTTACTTTCATATTTCTTTAAATTATTCAATGGGTCAATTTTTATTTTACATTACTATATAAATTACTAGTAACCCTACAATGAATAACTACCCTACAATGAAGAATCCCGTATATATCTTGTATAAATGGATGGAAGATAAGCACAATCAAAGGGATAACAGGTATGGTATCTTGTTCAAAGATGCACTGTGGACTATCTTAACCTTTGTTCTGCCCCAAAGGTGGCCCAAGGCAATCGATACCTGGACCTTGGTGATCTCTAATGCAATGTTTAAGGCATACTTTAAAGCAGGATTCTAGATGAAAAAGCACTATTTGGGCCTGGAACAGGCGGTAATGTATAAAAGGCCGCTGCATCTAGGGCAGTTAGTACTTTATGGCATAGTAGGAGGGTGCTGGTGGGGAGGCTAGGAGTGTGGAATGGGAGAGGGAGAGGGAGAGGGAGAGGGAGAGGGAGAGGGAGAGGGAGAGGGAGAGAGTGGTGTCATTTGGCAGTAGGAGGGTGCTGGTGGGGAGGCTAGGAGTGTGGAATGGGAGAGGAGGAGGGAGAGGGAGAGAGTGGTGTCATTTGGCAGGTTAGTAAACATGATCATATCTATGCTATGACAAAAGAAATCATCGCCATGAAGGATGACTTAAGGAAGGGCATCTTTCTGTGCAGATAATGCCTTTAGAACTGCATCAATTATATATTATATGCAACAATGAATGCCACTCTATACTACATTTGTATTGGCTTAAATCATACGGCGTTGGAGATCATATGAGGGCCAGGGCATCATGCCGACACTGGCAAATTACTCGACAGGGCCGCATAATAGCATCAAAGCGACAAAGGGCATATTACATTAAAGCACTATGTAGGGTTAAAAGACCTTTACACTAGAGAGACTGCCCTTAAAAGGCAGATCTGAGGTCGACAGTTGCTTAGTTACCTCCTTCGATTACAAAGACCCCTTCCTATTCTCTGTACCAGGTACAGCACACAGAACAGCCCACAGCCCTTATTATATCTATAGGGTTACTCACAAAGGGCACCTGATGGCAACGTTGATAAGAGGTGTCACCTCTTTGGTCTGCCGGTTTCAGGCGTATGATGCAAATTACTTATATGCTATAACATTACAAACAACCTATGTGATGTATATTATGACACTGCAAACAGACTGTTTACTACTATTGACCAAGGACACTATGATGTATACAGACAGCATAACAGTATCAACCAGTGTCAAGGACACCGGTGGGGGAAGGGGGGGGGGGGGGGCAACACAGTACAGAATAATCACCCTACCTGTCAGAGCATAACAGGGATACGTAATAAGCGCCCCATTAATAAGCAAGACCCCATTTAAGGACATTTTTATATTAGAAGAAAACCGTGATTATGCAAATTAAGGTGGTCTTAAAATAGCAAGGTTGTTTAAATAGACCAACCATACTGAAGTAAAAGAGAGTAATTGCAACTCTAAAATAAAATTATATTACTATATTACATTTAAATACATAAATACTCGGGAAGAAGGAAGAATATGCGTCCATCGAATCTCCCCCAATGAGGCCAAAACTAATATCTAGGATATTTAGCATAATAAGGGCCTTTCCCTCTCATGATATGCTATGTATTCTGTCGAGGACTGGCTTCTAATTTCTTAACAGCACATGGTCCTATCTTCAACTATTCTTTACTTTCTGGCGGGAAGGGAGACATGGGATTATTTTTTTCAAGTGGCATCAATGAACTGAACATTACTGACAGGAAAGGCCTTCATTGCCAAAACACTTAAACTATACCACCGTGTGGCTACAGATGGCAGCATTGTAATCAACTGCTGGACAGTTTGCTAAAAGCATTACATTTTTTCCCATCTGTTTCTTTGAATCATTATTAGCATGGTTATAATTCAAAAAATAGATTGGGATGCTACCAGTACACCATTACATCCCAATATTTTAATATGTGAAACGTGAATACCCCCGGATGTCTCATACCAGATTTAAAGGGGCATTCTCATCACTTGCACTAAACCACATAGTAGACTAGAATACCACTAGAACAGTACTAGAATTATGCCACTTTAAACTATACAGACAAACAGTGTGATGGCTTGGAGTGTCCACCTGTAAGCCTACTTGTGCCCACTCCCTGTTACCTGTTGTCACACCTGTGTTTGCAGACAGGCCGGTGCCAGAGAGCAAGGGGGAGTGCCGGGCTGCCCGTCTCATATGTCCCATAATACCACTGACTCAATTCGCAAACTATTGATGCGACCGATAAATGTTGTTTTCTACGCGAAAGGTCCTGGGTGATACCATTACAGCTCCACCCATGCCTGAATGACTCACACGTTTGTACCACATATTTGGTTATTAGTTATTGCAATATCTGATATTGACTACATGTATAATGTATCTTGACATTCCCCAGAGAAGAGAACCAAGCCTCTCTCTATGCCGTCCCTTTTATTGTAACTGTCAAAGGCATCTGGTGATGCTGTTCCTGTCAGAACTAGTATTGCTGTTTTTAACATCTACAGGTAACAACTTACTTAAATAGTCTCTTGAACTTGCTTCATAATAACTGATCAATTGTTTTTTTGCTATATGTACATAAATGTATCCTTTATGAATGGAATTATATGAATGTAAACTTCAGTCAAGATCTACTTAAGCTTTAACGCCTTTGTACCAGTTGAGCTTTGCTTTAGCCCTACCTAATCCAGACCACCGACAAAGGCATACATGTCCCTCCATGCTAAAAGGTGCTACATGTATAAGTGCCTTGTAAGTACACATCAACCACTAACGTGTGTGGTTCCACTTTTAAGGATTCAGGGGGTATACACTTAACGCCTTGCGCACACCTACAAATGAACTTTTTGTCAAAAGGGTACACACTAATGCTGAGTGCCACACGTAATGGTTAATTATATCATTGGCAAAAACCTGGCTACCTGATGCAGTATTTGTCCACCTTTAGTATTTGTCCCCCACAGGTGCACACATATCATTAGTTGCAGAGTCACACTTCAAACTTACATATCGAGTGTCACACAAACTATCCATATTGACATGTTGTATAGGTTTAGCTTTCGGATCGAACAAATAGGGTAAAACACTTAATCCCATGTAAATGCTGAAACCGGTTTATGGTACAAGTACATGATTGTATTATAGCGTTTTCAAAGGAGAAACTAATATGACGTATGCGTCTGTGCCGAATTAAACGTGACGTTTAAATGACGTGTGTACAGTACACATGGTTTGCATGGACATAAAAGAGTGATTTTAGGTACCATTTGTCCGCTTAAGTAAACTTCCCTGCATCAGTATATTTGACTTTTTCTTTTCTCTTGTATACAGTCCCATTGTAATATGGTCTGTCAAATGGCCGGCTAATTCCGGGAAAAAAGTTCTACTCTATCTATACTTCCCTTAAATGTTTTTGAAGCCAAAAACGATGTGACCGGCATAAAAAATAAGTGGGCTGCGAAGAAGGCTACATTTGTGTTTTCGGCATGCTTGTTTTTGCCAGTTTTCGATCTGACCGGGTATACCTTTTGCAACATCCTCCCACCCATGTCATACAAAGTGAAAACATGTCTACCTACCTTCATCATCATGTGACCGCCCATGCCGTCCATGTTATGCATTGTGTGGCCCCCACCCATGCCGTCGGATGACGTCATGTCATGCATGTCGTGGTTGTGTTCGGGCGGGTGCGTGACGACCGGAGACATGGACATGTTGACGGTCGGCATCACGTGGCCCTGCAAAACAAGAGTTTATTAACATGTTTAATAAACAGAAAGAATAAGGTTTAATGGTTTAAAACGTCTACGGGAACGTTCACAAATGATGTCACTGACTCAGGGGTGGGACTGAGGGTCTTTGGGTGACCCTGGCTCTACATTTCATTTTTCAAGACTCCAAAATTGGTGACGTCATTTGTTAATGTTCCCCATGACAGAAAGTGTAAGTGTAAGACAGTTCCCCACTATTGTTTCCTAGTATTCTCCTGGATGTCATAACACTGAGAACAGGTCCTTGATGATACATGTCGACTATATCAACACAAATTAGTCATTTCGTTTACAGTCATAACATTGTGATGGGCTTATATTTCTACCCCCCCCCCCTCTAGACATGTATTTATTGGCACGACTATACATGTGTAATACAACTACCGCCAACACAATTAGCACTGGGGAGCATGTGACAAGAGCTTTCATGTATACAGACCTAAGTGTTCTATAAGAGATAGAACTGGGACTACAGCACAATAATGCTATCGGTCTGCACCTTTCGCTGTTAGTGTACTATCCATGCCCTTCACAGTGCCATCTAACAGAGATCTAACTACTGCATTCTCGGGTCTCACAAAAAGCAGGACATTTTAGGCCTCTGCAGGAACTTGGAACATAATTTAATAATACAAAACTTTTAGCGAAAAGGCAGGAATTCCTACAAAAGCAGGAAAAGTGGCAGAAGTCTAAAATGGCCATTCAGTAATGACAGGTGGTAGCGACAGTTGATGATACATTACACCAACGTTATCATGTTTATCTTGTTGTGTGGTGTGCATCTTTTGTACTGTGGTGTGGGTGTCACAGCAGGCCATGGCCCCACATTGTCAGATATCAGACTCTGTATCATGCAACTGCAGTATCTTACGTTTAGATACATGGCAACATATGTTGCTATATGGCTAAAAAACTCCCAGATATTTGTATAACAGACATAATTTTATACTGAGTCTGGGACACGACAAATGGATATCTAAATATGATAATTTAGCCTTTTCCGAGGTTATTTTCTGACTCACACACGTTTAAAAACTCTATATTATACACAGTGTACTCAAAATTATGCATGCTTCACAGACTGCATAATACAAAAATGGACTTTATTTGAACATTTCTGAGCGTAGTAATAATGTACATGGAAAACCACAAGACTATTGGAGCCAAACCCATTGTGACCTGACACATAATAACCCCCGGAGCTCTCATACCAGCTCTTATTCAACTCCTGTGCCAACTCCTCAAGGCCCATACGTCAAGAAAGCCAGGATGGCTTCTCATAATAACGTTATATTGGATTTAGTAGAATGAAGATTGTCTGGACTCTCTACATTTTGAAACATTTCATATCAGGATACCCATGAGACTATTATTGCTCAAAAAGTATAGCAAAATCGAGGTTTGAGGTTACATAGCTGTTCTCGTCAAGTCACACTGGAGAATTTTTCAAAAATCATCATTGACACACTCTCAAAAAAAAAGCATCGGTGAGTATGGTTTGTGTGATATGGCGGCAGCTGGTGTGGAGGTGTATCTTGATGCTGTCCCCATCTACATGTCAGCAGGTCAATATCATGTTAGCCATGCACCAGTGCCGTACTACAGAGGGATGAGGCTGGGAGGGGGGGGGGGGTCTTCCTGCAGTAGTTATTGTATTGCAGATTAGGATTAAAAGCACACCTGTGACACTGGGTGGTGGCGGGGTCTAGACATCCTATTCTAGGGTCTGTTAGCATATAGCATGTAATTACGAGACCCACTTACATATTACAATTGAGGAGGTTTTGAATTATATAATACGGCGCAGACATTTTATTTATACCATAGCAAGATAATGCCTTCTCAATTCACAGGCATGGGAAGCAAATATTTATTGGGGGCGGGGGCGCCCCAACCAGCTTTAAGCAGGAGCTTAAAAATTGCATGATGATGAAATAGGTATACTTGCATAGAAAGGTTTGGCCCCCTTTCCTATGGGGGAGAGGTAGAATTGGGACTATTAACAGCATATTATAGGGCCTTGTCAAAAGGGTGGGTGCCCCCCCCCCCCCCCCAAGGCCTTCCTTTACCACTGCGATTCTTTTTCACCCCATTGACCGTAGTCGGGCATAGAAAGCTGTAGTATGTGGACACGTGTCATGATGCGATATGACTATGGGTCTAGACAATTGTATATAGATATGTGCCGTGACGTGTTGACATTTACCTGAACGACCCGTGTTCAATTACAATTGGTCTGACAGGAGATCCAATTAAACATGTTAATACTAATGGCCAAACCACCATGCCATACACATGCGGGTAGCTTAATATTTTATTCATTTTTCATATATAATAACTTCCGATGTCTGTATATATACCATGTATGTATTTAGCTACTATCATTCAAAAGTGCCTGCTTAATGAAATACCATTTGGTATCATTTACAGTCCAGCAATTTAATGAGGTTAAGAGGTGTTAAATATACCTAAATCCGAGTACAACGTTATTACAATAGAATTCCATTCATAACAAATCTTATTTTATGGTTATAACAAATAGTGTGCTTGGTCACGATTTTTTCATACAAAGTATAATACTTTACTATATAGACAAACACACTGGAGCTAAGCAGCACTTCACACCAGGGGAGGGGTGGGGGGTATTCCTGCCACCTTGGGCGGGTACAGGGGCAGAGGGCTTCTCTGTCTTTGATTTCCCCTCACCAGTGCGGGTACAGAGGCAGAGGGCTTCTCAGTCTTTGATTTTCCCCTCATCAGGGCCGAGTACAGGGCAGGGGAGGTGGGGGTCCCCAAAGTCGCTCACCACCTGCCCCAGCTGGCATGGGGGTGGGAGAGGCTTTGGGGGGGGGGGGGCATCATGTAAGGGTTATTTCTCTTTGGCATGAATTTGCTTAATAGGAGTGGGTTTTTTTTCATCAATAAATCTCATTGCTAGGTTTCTGGATGCGTTTACTTGGATTTAACTCGGAAATTCATTAACTATATTTCCGAATGCAAAAAGAAAAAGTTTGTTATAAACAAGTTTAGGCCAACAGCACTTCGTTATAACCAAGTTATTTAACTATAGAAATGTATGGGGGGAAATCGGGACCAAGCAAATCTATTTGTTGTAACCAAAATTCGTTGTAAGGAAGTTTGTTGTAACCAAGTTTTACTGTAATACAAAACTTTTATTTATTTATTGGGGGCGGGGGCGCCCCAACCAGCTTTAAGCAGGAGCTTAAAAATTGCATGATGATGAAATAGGTTTGGCCCCCTTTAGTTCCTATGGGGGAGAGGTAGAATTGGGACAGTCACAGAGACTGAGGCATCGTGTCCAATTACCCTCACTATAGTATTGCTCAAGGCCATGTTTCATTATCTTTAATAGATTAATATCAATTGCGCCTGAAACAAAAAAGAAATTGGTTCCCTGCCAGCTAGAAAAACATCGTGTCACTCTCACTTCATGTTCTATAAAACCTGGCCCAAAATAGATATAATCGTGGCTTGGTACAAGGTATGTTTTAAGTCTTGCCTCCCTCCCTCGTCCCCTCTAAATCAAATACACATGATACACCCATGTGCCTTCCCATAGCTCTGCCTTTCTGAAATCCACATACATGTATCCTCTGTTGCACTTCGTATTTTCTACAAGAACCCTTTGCCTTAACCCTATATGGGCCGCATGCTTTAATGCAGTGTTCCCTTTGTTACCATGATGCATGAATGAAGCCCTGGCGATGTATGATGGTAGTTCCATTTCCTGTTCCTGTTCGCTGGTTCCAAGCTACCAGCAGGGGTTTCCCAGACCTAGCAAAATCCCGAGTTGAAGGTCATTTGGCTGTTACCAGAACGATTGGGAACGATAGTTTGTATAAGGGCGCTTGGGGTTTAAAGGGTTATTGTACACATGTTCATGTATGGGTATACACCAGACATACAGCGCACTGACCAGACACAGTTAAAGGTAGTGTGACAAAACCCATACAAGTCTTGTCTTATCTAATCTACTAATCGTAGACGCAAAGAACCTTGGTGATCTGGGGTCAGGTTTTGTGTACCTTTCACACCTGAGTGACACAGTTAATCTGGGGTCACGTTTTGTGTACCTTTCACACCTGAGTGATACAGTTAATCTGGGGTCAGGTTTTGTGTACCTTTCACATGCTATATATGTGCACATGCAGTAGAAATGATGAATATGAATTACTCTCTTCATGCATATTACTTGGTTCTAAACTCAATATTTACATCGAGTGTTATTTTAAACTTTAAAATGCCGAGTGTGCAAATAGTTTGAGCTTTCCTCTGCTGACTAAGCATTAAACACCAACTAATAGGCCTACCCGTACAACCCGTACAAAGAATATGTCTATGTTTAGACCCTAAGTATGCGGTATGTTCCGGGGGGCACCCTATACTCACCTATGTCTGCTGATTACCTTACACCCTTAACTTTATTTGAGGTGCGTCATAATGCTATGAGAGGAACGGATGGAATAAAGGGCATTTCCTCCACACAAGACCTTAGGCATTTCCTCCACACAAGACCTTAGGCATTTCCTCCACACAAGACCTTAGGCATTTCCTCCACACAAGACCTTAGGCCCATGGTTGGGCATGGGTATTTAAAGCACCATGCGCACTAAGGGTGACGTTTTCTGGTATTGTTCTAGTGAGACAGGACCCCTCTGAGGAGAACTCGTGACCACTAACAGCATTCTATCTATTTAAGGATTTGCGTTGTATCAATAATACATCATATATTCGTGTTAATAATCTTACACTGCCTGTGTGTTTTTATGAAATTTTCTGCAGCTGTTGAGAGTGCAATTTTGTTGTTGTGGAAAATCAAATATTGCAAATGGATGTGGTTTTGAAGAATGATAAAAAATCATGAAAAAAATCTAAACAATTAAAATACACGGGCATACATATATATGTCAGGCTATCAGATATTGCCACGCCAAAATATGTGAGCCCACCACTATACCAATACTGCGCGGGCGGGTAGCCATTACTTCCTGTTCCTGGCGACCAATAGGCCAGACTATTTATAAGGTGTGGAGTCTGAATGGACGTCGTGGGAAGGGTAGAAAGGGGTCTTACAACCACTGGTCACGAGGTGGGATATAGCACGGTAATAGGTCATTCTGTGTAGAACGCCATCTTGTCCCCCCAGATATAGCAGCATCATCTTGCCTCAGTAGAAATGTCGCTCATACCATCCTTGTACATCCTTTTGCCCAGAATTCTATATTAAACAGGGGGAGCGACCATGACACTTGGATCTCATTTAGGGATATGATCACGAATTGTGTATTTCTCATTAGGACAAGATGGCAGATATGGGACATGTTACATCCCTATACTTCTCTCTATACATGGGAATAAATGAATGCTGGTAGAAGGACCAAGAAGTGAACCACTTTGTCACAATCTAGAATGCATCTACGTGCAGATACAAGCCCATGGGTTGGTCTTGGCTCTAGTATACGGCATTTACCTTCCCCTAGGCCCCTAAGATATTTCCCTGTAATTTACAATCCATGGTGATACAGACTAGGGTTATGTATATGTGTGAACATGTATTACTTGGAGATTTACGACGTTGCAGAAATGGAACCAAATATACACCCCCCATAGCGAATAATGTTGTATAGATTATTTATACAGAAACTTATTAATATGGTATCCTACATAATGCATTGTGACCTAATAACTTATACCATTGCTGCATAACAATAACACAATTATGGACTTACAAAAAGGCATATTGCTCTTGGACTATTAACCCACGATATGCCATTAAATGGAGCCCCTGCCCCCGTTTCACCCACCCACGGTTGTTTCCACACATTATTTCTAATCATATTTGCATACTCTCACATAGCTGTGCCCCCTATTTAAACACATGACTTGGTCGTTACATTACCCTCATGTTAGGGACGGAAATTGACTGTGTACAAACCTAAGCTAGTAACCACTGCTTATCGATTACCATCTCTAAGGTTTCCCTGTGTTCCAGTGCAGTGATGGAAATGATTTCAATTCATGTCTAGACCAAACCAGGCAGCCGTGAGATACTAAAGTAATTATAACAATTGTGATAATAATAGACCCGAAGGAAATGATAAGGTAACGAGTATAGATAATTAAACTCAAAAGCTACTTCTTCAGATCCCAAGCCAAAATGAATACAAATTGACGTGTTTGGCTATTATTTCCATCACACAAATAATGGACCAAAGCACGATTTCTGAAATAATTGTTGGTTTTTATGATCTATTTTTATAAGGCCAAACTAAAAGGTAAATGCATTTCATTGACAAAATAGTGCGAGCTTTTTTGTCAATGGATTTTGTACATAAATGTAGATGGAAAAGTGGAGCGTCCTAGCACTCCCTCTATACCACATGTATACGATGTACATGCAGCCAGACACTGAATCAAGCCCAACTGAAAACCACCAGTCACTACATCTTGCGGGACACCTATATATAGCTGCAGAAATGATGCTTAATTATGCACCTCATGTTCTAGTTTTGTCTTTATGTTTCACTTCTTGTTACCTATAACATAAACCATAATCATTTTGACTACTGTGAATGGGGGTCAGCCAAGACAAGACTTAAGATGACCTGACCTCTTTGAACCTGAGCATGGAGTTTCAATACATAAAGAAAGGACCTGTACAATTATTAGCTCCTTGAGCAGAGATGCCGCCCCCATGTCCACAAAAAATAATTAAGGATTTATTTTTTGGTCAAACAAATGTAGGAAATTACAGTAGAATCTCGTTATAAGGAGGACGGATATAAGGAGCAGACGGTTATAAGGAGCACATTTGCTCTGCCATAATTTTCTCCATACTTTTCTGTAGTAAAAAAAACTGTTAGAAGGAGCAATTATCATGGTAAATCGTTTATAATGAGCACTTTTTGGTCACGAAAGGGTATTTTTCCTATATCATTACAGTAAAACTAGGGGGTGGGAGAGGCTAGGTACAGAAGCCCTGCACCTCCCACAGTCGCCCACCACCTCCCACAGTCGCCCACCACCTCCCACAGCCAGGTAGGAGGTGGGAGCGGCCGGGTACAGTAGCCCTGGACCTCCCACAGGCCTAATGTAAGGACAACTCGCTAGTGTAGGGGCATCTTCCTAGTGTAGGGAGATATCTCTAGTGTAGGGACATCTCTCTATAGTGTAGGGACATCTGTAAGTTGACATGGTAGGCAAAATCGGTTACAAGGAAGGTTGGTTATAAGGAGCAAATTCGACTTGCCAAAAGGTGCTCCTTATAACGAGATTTTACTGTAATATGATTTAGTACAGGGGAAAAAATTCTCGCAAAAGTAGGAAACATGGCATCAAGTATTTTGCTGGTGACTGGGTCTAGGTTCAAGGCCTGTCTCACATGGCCTGGGTGCCTGGTATTCTTCAAGTTACTGTTAAATAAACAAACCCGACCGTGTACAGGCGGTAGCCATCAGACCCACAATACACTTTCAATGAAAAACTCTTCACAATAACTCTTCACAAGACGTTCCGCACCAGAGACCATGCTACACATTATTAACCCGGGGCATTCCCTTCACTAGACCTAAAAAAAAGAGGTGTGTTCCGGTAACATGGCCAAAAATAAACAGGGTCGGTAGGCCGGAATTTTCTTTTGGTAAAAAAGTCAGTAATAAATATGCCAAAAATGTCATACTAAAAAAATTTAAAACTGTCCAAACAAATTAGGGTCGGCCCCAAAAACGTAGGGTCGGTCGGATACAGGAACACAACTTTTTTTTAGGCCCTATGCATATAATTTTTTTTTTAAGAACAATTTTTTATTTTTTAGGAACAATTTAACTTTATTGACCAAATAATAAACTTCATCCTTTACATGTGTACTGTTGTCTCTTCTGTATCCATTATTTATTTACATGAGATGTTGACATTTTCGTATATGTTTCTACGATATATAATTAAGTTAGATTAAATTAAAAACTATACCTATCACAGATCAGCTTGAACAGACAGTACATTAACAATTGGTTAGACATGTACGGGTCATAAAGTTTAGGTGATACATCTACAGAGTAGATTATGCTTGTATGCACCTAATACCCTGGAGGAGGAAGCATAACATGCCTGGTTTACTAAGATTATAATCATTTATAATTGGTATAAACACCTGCAATTGACACACAGAACAGACGACGAACAAAATTATATTTAGATAAAAAATAAAGAAATATATATAAAAGAGGTAGGTAGGCTAATACATACACGTGCCAGCATATGCACCCAGAGATATAGAAAATGCATTCTAGGCGGTCTGTGGTCTGTACCTGTGTACTGGTCTGGGTACTGGTAGTCTCTGGTGTCTACTGGACAGTGGTCAGCCGGGGTGAGTCAGGACAGTGGTCAGTACTGGTAAAGGGTGACAACTGAAGGTTCAGGTGGAGTCCGCCCTGTCCTCTATCCCCTTTATACCCCCTCACACCTGGGAGGTGTTGAGCAACTCAAGTCGCTGAGCCACTCCACGCCTCAGGTGTGAAGCCCGCGCTGACACCCCCCTCCCCCCCCCCCCCCCCCCCCCCCCCCCCCCCCCCCCCTTCAACCCATCCTCCCCCGCTCACCTGCCTCTCCCGCTCCCGGGAAAGTGAGCGGATCACAGGGCCTTTGAAGGTGTGAAGTGTGGCGCCGCAGTTAATATGGCATACAGGTGTGAGAATTAAAAGCCTCACTACCCCTAAGTCCGTTGTGTGTAGTTTCTAACAGTATCTGAAAGCATTGTTGGCGCCCCTCGCGTCATGGGTCTGCGCTCCAAGTTCAAGTTCTCAAAGTTCACAATATGATATCCTCTCCCTACATAATCTACCTGGCGGGATGTGAGCCTGGCTCTCTAAAGTAACTCAGAAGGATCAGTGCGTAGACAATGACTCTGTGTGGTAACTGTCCATGACTACCCTAATAAGGCCTTAAAAACGTTGCCATAAGTTCCCTAATTTCTTCAACTTGAAATTCGAATTCACTGGAATTGGGTTAAAGAAACGCCAACTCCCTTAATTGAAACACGAGTGTATACATGTACATTGTACTTATGATTCAATGTACCAAAGCGTGACTTATCCTAATGATGTAGACGCCCCTATCAAGACTAAGAAGTACCAGTAGTTGCTATAGCTTTACAAATTACATACATACATGAATTAGGTCATCTTGCCAAAAACACTATTATTATCCAGTAACAAATTAATGAGAAAAAAATGATGTCACTCACCATGTGTTCATCGTGGTTGTGGTTGTTGTGATCCATTGTTCTTAGGTCCTGAGGACGATCCTTGATACTACGGCCTCTCAAGTAGGTGGAGAGGAGATTATAGTTCAAAATCCCAAACACGAGAAACAAAAGGCAGATAAAGTATCTATATTTACTTGATTTGCCCAAATATATACACATATATTTCCTATAGTATTTGCGGTCCAAAGTCCAGTGGATTTTGTGAGTGTATCGTGCCAGAGTCCATGTATGAGATATGATGATTAGAGTAATTCCCACTGGGTTGCAGCAACACTGACCCCCGTTAGTGGGTGCTAGTAGTATATGTAGGTCTAACGCTAGCCTGCCCCAGTCACTCAGTGCGGGGGATGTGGGCGAGCTCTAGTGGCGGCAGCAGCAACACGCGATGTGCACAACTGTCGTCTGCTAAGCTAACAACGTCACAGATCCAACATGGCGTCTTCTGATGACGTCACTGATCCAACATGGCTTCCAGAGAGTTGATGACGTGAGTTTGTCAAGTGTCGTCTGCTTGTGTGTGTTTTTGTTGGTAGTGAAAGACCCCTTGACAAGACTCACTGCCGGTTACAGTTGAGCACCTTTTAAGTTCTATGGACCACCTGCAGCATTGGTACTCCCACCAATCGGGGCTGAACTGTGGATGAAAAGAAGATGAAATTACTACAACTGCTACAATTTATTGACATTTTATTAGTTGTTTGTGTAGGCTGTATATATATACCAGTAATAAATATTAGGCATGAGACCAATGTTATTGCCATTTAATATGAGTACATGTTACAGGTGGGAGATATCATTACGACGCTTACATAGTCTCATGTGTTAACATGAGACTAGTCACTATGTAAATGTTAACCCGATATACATAAGATTTATGGCAAAACGCTTATATTACCACTGGGTTATATGTTGTATAGGCGTGTCACTGGTTGAATTATCAACCAAAGGGATAACCAGCCCGGGGATAACCACCATTTTTAGGGGGACTTAGGTAACAGCTTGTACCCATTCTGATAGCTGTATTTAAAAAAGAACTGAATTAAAGCAGTAAATATTTATGCTACCCTACCCCAGTAGGTCGATATGCCATGTAGGCTTAGTGGAGGATACCGGAGCAGGGCTTTAACACCCCTCCCCACGCCCTCCCACACACACATACTATATTTTCTTGTACAATGTCATAGTAGCATGACCATAAGAAAAAAAGCTGCCATGACACTCTATGGATCTTCGTACATGGTCTCACACCTATGTTTTTAGCAGAGAAAAGTTTCTTACCAATTTCACTAAAGAAGTCATTTATGTATTCAGCACTGTGACTCTGTGAGAATTACATGAGTTTTCCTGTGTCACAAAAACGTCTTAAATAGAATTTAGACATTGTATATTATTCTGGAGCCCTGAGTCAAAGATACTGTGCTACCTGTGTACCTGTGTACTAATCCCATCGTAACCTGATGCACTCGGACAAACTATCTAAGCATAATCTTAATCTTTCAATTTAGAGTTGGGTTAGGATAAGGGTTAGAATATTTTAAGATTATATTATATGTTTTATTTTACGATATTTAAGATTATGGTTAGAATGTTTGTCCTTGCACCTAAGAGACCTAGACCCGACGAGCGCATGTATGCGGCCATTATCAGAGAGACTCCTGAGTTTAATATCAGTGGAACTATATCCACAGTTCATGTATTTGTATATTTATTTTGATCGATGTTAAACACTAAATTTGTAAAGTACTGGTCTCAATGCCAAACGGTGTGAACATCAAAAAAAGCCCACGTGAAAAGTCAGGCACATATTTACCGGTATGTGTCAATTGTTTGGCCATCTTTGAGGAGTTGGGATATTTAAACAGCGAACGCTCGAGTAGGAAGGTATATACCCACTAGGTAGAACCCACAACTTCAACACACCTATAGGGTATGGTCTTAACAGTGTTAAACTAACACTTTAAGGAAGACACGATGCATTAATGCATCATGCTCTTGGTTATCATGATACCTTCAAGCATCATGACAACCCTATGAGTTTGAGACACTCCCCAAGAGTCAGCATAATGCATCAGTGCAGCACTAGCAAGTTACTTGCAGGGACTGCATTGGTGCATCATGACGACAAAATTGTCATTTTTTATCAACATGCCGTCGTTCAAGAGTTCAAGGGTCTGAGTAAATATCGACTAGGTAAATGGTCCAGGTATCAGATGTTTCTACATATTAAACACCACACCCACCTTTAGCCCTCGTTAGTCAGTATTTGACAAAAGCTGCATACCCATACACGCTACCGTAAATTCCTGCGTATAAATCGCACCTCACATATAACCCGCACACCGACTTTTGGAAAACCCTATAACCCGCACTTAGGTCTGAAAATTGCTATTTTAGTATTTGCATTATGCTTTCGAAAAAGCCCTGCACCTAGATTTTGACAATGTTGTATAACCCGCACTGGAGGTTCAGTGGCGGTATACTGTACGCGGGAATTTACAGTAGTTCAACTTCTGAAAGCCAAAGGAAGATATGGTTGACTTGCTTGAACTAATGCGAATACGATGGGAACCATGTCCCTCTTGTACTTTCACAATGGACCTTGCAAGTTGCAATCCTTGCTTAGAGGAATTTGGAGAAGCATATCTTAAAGGCTACTATACTTGTTATGAAAGGAACGCACTGACAAATCCTTAGCCAGGCTACATATGCCAAGGGCATATTATACATATTCTTTGAATAGTTTATGGCTCAGTATGGGGTCTATATGCATGGGTGATTCTCCCGAAGGTTATGTTGTGACACAGTACACATGTACCGACGTTGACTATGCGTATTAACCGTGCCCCAACTTTGTGCCGATCCTATAAGCCACACTGAGGATCTGCTTGTGGTAACTTTAGTACTGTCCAATAGTAGCAAAAACTCGCGTATCAGCCGCACCATGACTATGGGTCGATCCTATACGCCGCACTGGTGATCTGACTCGCGTATTAGCCGCAGCTCGTGCACAAACTTTTACGGTATTTACAAACCCTGAGCGTCTATAAACAACATAGAATGGCCAAGCCCTACTAATTCAAGTAAATACAGCCTGAACCTCACAACTTACCAGTGTTTATTTCACCTCAGGCTGTCAATGCACTGTGTGATACAAAACATGTAAATGTATGTTAAGAATGCACTGAAGGGCCTTATTTATCATAGGACATAGGCATGCACAAAGTGAATGGATGACTCTAGAAGTAGTCTAGATTTAAGAGAGCTGGCCGTGCAGTTGAACTGGTGAACATCCATCCATATGATATGTCACGCCTGACTTCCCAGGACCCCCCACCAGAAGTACGGTACCGTAATCTAAAGAGATGTCCCTGACCCCTCCCCTACCGGCTGACACATAAAAAAGACTGCCCCTCCCCCTTTTACACGTGACATCCCTTCCCTGCAGACTCTCCTCCACCCAGTCCACTGCTCCATCCCCCTCACCACAAGGACTAAACTCCCTTTCAGATTTAGTTTCTAAGCTAATTGATAGCTGAGATATTGATCCTTTTATAGTTTGAATTTCTGACCTTTTCTTCCATGCGGCTATTTTTGGCCATATTAAAAAAAACGATGGGGAGGGGGAGGGGAGGGCACCAATGCAGCCCTTCTAAAAGGCATGCGCGGTGTCTGTAGAGTTGACAATGAATTTTAAGCAGCCAAATCTATAATACTAAACTAACTGGGGGTCCCATGTATATCTTCACAGTTCTCACCTCCATCAACAGTTACCACACTTTTTTTTTCATTTAAAAATTTAAAAAAACTACAAATCTGTCATATCAATTATCTGTATTCTCATTCGTCTCAGATTAGGTCAGATTTATCAAAGATATTTTGTTCTGGTACTCCTCCGCCATTATTTTAAATTATCTCCAGCTCCTTTTGATTATGTTCATCCATGAATTGGTAGGGGTTCCCAATCCAAATTACATTTGAGTGTTGGTAGTTGTAGCTACAATAATCACTGGTCCTTCAGTTTGTTTTTGAGTCATGGAAGTTGTTTTATGACTCCCGTGTGGACTTTCTCCAGCAATTCTTTCGTGCCTTTATTGAAGAGCTGCCAATAAGAAGCACTATACTCGAGATGTGGTTGGGCAAGCGTAGTGAATGTGCATTTCAACCAAAGATGGTGCATGTGTCATTTGGTGCCTTTTTTGCTGCTCTTTTTTGAATGATAAGTCTGCATTGTAAAGTATTCTGGCGCCAGTATTCTAATGTCTTTTACGACCCCTTTGGGGGGGGGGGGCTGTGAGACTCCTCTACCCCCCTCCTCTGTGGTAAATAAAAGAACACTTCCTAAAGTTAAACTTCTCCGCTACCACACCTTCTATGAGTGCGGGGGTGGGGGGGGGGGGGGGTGGGGGGGGGTGGGGCACATTTATATATAAATCAGTTATTCTGAATTCAATTCCCCCTTGGTTAAGTGTGAGGATCAGTCAAGCAAAGGTAGCACCCCTAGCTCCTAGTCCACCCGCTTGACCCAGGACTGGTCACACATTATTTTGATGGAAACGTTATGGGCCCCAAAATATATGAAAATATTAAAAGTGGGGTAAAAAAAAAAAAAGAGAGAAAAAAACGTCCATTGCATTCTACCGTACAGTTGAATGTATTGAATTACATCTTGAATTACCGGTACATTCTAATATTGCTTACTTAAACTAGAGAGGTATAAGACACAGCTTCTGGTGCAGCAGTCAGTGGCCCCTACTTAGTAGGGACTGCAAAAGCGATGGGCAAACATGTCTTAGTCCCGGACCTCTTTGAGGCGTCAAATCTTTGTCGACCCTGGCCCCTTGAACTATAGTAAGGTGGGTCAACATTTACTCTAATGCTCCAAAAACTAATAGAAACAGCACCATCCAGATGTCTTTGACAGTTACCATAAAGGGGACAGCATGGAGAGAGGCTTCACCTTACTGGTAGTGGTGGATGTCGGAATAAGTATCAGTTAATTAAACAAAGACTGTGGAATAAACGTGTGAGTCATTCAGGCATGGGTGGAGCTGTAATGGTATCACCCCGGTACCTTACTTGGTGGAGATGACATTTATTGGTTGCATCAATGGCTTGTGAATTGAGTCAGTGATATTGTTGGATATATGAGACGGGAAGCCCGGCACTCCCCCTTGCTCTCTAGCACCAGCACGTCTGCAAACACAGGTGTGACAACAGGTAACAGGGAGCGGGCACAAGTAGGCTTACAGACTTTAAAAAGTCTACTGCATTTCATTGTACACTTGAATACATGGAATTGTATTGCTTACTATCAGGATAAATGCTAGTGCTTGGCCGCTGCTTATGAGTGCAGGCACATAATACTTATTCCCAGAAAAAACGGCACGGTAGTTGCATACACGTCTATTTATTGAACGAGTGTACGCCACGGTACCCACGAGTTGGCTTCATAAGGCCTAAAATCAGGATGCCATTCGTCAGAGGGGCCGTTCTTCTGAAAGGGCTATTAGACATGGGGCCTACATTCCTGAGGGCCAATTGTTATAGGCCCCTTTGCCTGCTAGCCACTTTCGCACCCCTACTAAGCCTCCCGATCCTCTCACGTCAGAAGTGTAACCCCTTAGGGAGTGCTCATTTTTTAACAACAGGGGGGGGGGGCGGTGAGATTTCGCGCGGAGTGCGCAAAATTTTTCACCCCCCCCCCTAGAGGGGTCGAAATTGTTTACCCCCCCCCCCCGGAAGGCCGAAAATCGCGCACGTTTGCGCCCCTTTGTAGCATAGTAACGCGTGGGCTTTTTCCCTCAAAACAGGTTGAATTTTTTTGACCCCCCCCCCAAGAGGGGTCTAAATTTTTTAGCCCCCCCCGGTCAAGGGGTCCAAATTTTTTACCCCCCCCCCCCCAAATCCACCACCCCCCCTGTTGTTAAAAAATGAGCACTCCCTTAGAGACAGGTACCATCAAGTAGCATCATTGTCAGAGACTCAAAATGACAATGACAATGATTTTATTCTCTAAACCTTCGAGAGGTATACGAGGTACATGGGTATATCAGGGGTAAACATTAACGCTGGCCCGGGAGCCAATGGCCCGTAGTTTTGTGTCCGGGCCCGCAGTTTTCTATAGAATTACCTTCCTATGGGCCCGGGTGGCACACAGGAGTGGGTAAATGAATTTCTAGGGGAATATATCTGTACCAATATAGTCTTGTCATATGTCGTTGGAAAGAGGAAATCTATGGGAAAACGACCATTCTGGTTAGGCCCTGATATAAATCAACCAGGGATACCTATGCTTTGCTCTTTAAGAAAAGTAAAATAATCAAACCAGGCCCTGTCCGGGCCAGTAGATTTCTGATGCTACGGGCCCGGGTGGCCCATGGCTGAAAAAGTTAGTGTCTACCCCTGTATATATACAAATATGAAACACTACAATATTACAAACTACCAACATTTGTACATTTGAATCAATAAATTACTGTAAATATCTGGAGCTTTAATTCGCTGGACCATCTTTGGAGTTTCAGTGGCACCATACTCCAGACATTTGCCTAAGGTTATTGACATGCTACAGTAAGTTTCAACTCATTTCTTTGGAACAGATGACTTAGATTATTAGACTTAGAAGACATACATGAGTGCTTTCTGTGTGACTAAGGCAAAAATTATAATTTTACACATATTCATGGACATTTATTTACCAGCGAATGTTAACCAAGGCAAACGAAAGGAGGTGTGTTTCAGGTTACCCGACCCTACCTAGCAAAAAAGGGCAGACCCTAGAAATTTTTATCCAATTTTGAAAAAAAGATTACCGTAAATTCCTTCCTGGAATTTTTTATCTCCCTTCTGCCCTAGGGCAGCTACAAAAGTATTCTCCCCACATCTCTAGGCTTGTACGGTTGGCAATTTTATGCAGTCTGTGACTGTAGCCCTGAGAGATTACTTCCCAAAGTAAGCTTTGCACATTCGAAATGAGAAAATGAGCCAAATTTACTTCCTTATATAAGAGGTTCAGGTAAAACTACCTCCTTCTAAGAGAGTTTTCTTACTATAAAAATGCATAGAGGATAATCGGGACCACACCAATCTGCTCATTATAAGCAAGGTCTCCTTTATAATAATATATTAGAGTTTCTTATTAAAGTTATAACGAAGTTTCACTGTATTCTATAGTGATAAAAGCCCTTGTATAACCCGCACCCTATGTAGGCATGTCTGGTATCAAAGGAAAGCTGAGTTTGGTTCGTGTACAACCCGCAGGTAGTACTCGAGAATTTACGGTAGATCTATATTTCAAATAATTTTTGGGCTATTTCAGAGTCGATTTGATATTCTGCGAGTCAACGCTGTTGTCTGTGAGTCGGCGCTGAAGTTTGCGAGTCAATATTTGACCCTACCTAGCAAAAGAGGGCCAATCCTAGAAATGGTTATCCAATTCTGATTTTTTTTTAAATATTTCAAGTAATTTTTGGGCTATTTGAGAGTCAATTTAATAATCCATGAGTCAACGCTGTTGTCAGTGAGTGGGCGCTTAAGTTTGCGAGTCAATTTTTGGCTACTTTTCAGGCCAACGTAAAAAAAAAAAAAAAAAAAATCCAACCTACCCTGCCTAGATTTTCAGACTAGCCCCGAAACACCTTTTTTTTTGGCCAAATGTATATGACAAGGCCAAAAAAAAAAAAAGAAGTTGTGTTCAGGTATCCCTAGCGACCCTATTTTTTTGGCCCTACCCATTTTTTTTTTTTTTTTTGGAAGGCATTTTTGTGTTTTTTCTACCAAAAGACACTTTTTTTTTACTGAAAAATATTTTTTCCGAAAATTATATTTTTTTCCCGAAAATTATAGAAAAATGGGAGGAATTTTGTCTCAAAATCCTTAAAAAAATTTGGTAAAAAAAAAAAAAATCGACCTACCTACCCTATTTTTTTTGGGCCATGTTACCTGAACACAACTTTTTTTTTTTTGGCCCAATGACAATGACATAGCTATTGACCCATTCTAGATCTATTTGTCTGTAGGGCCTCTGATCCGTGTACAACTCACAAGTACAACTTCTACGGGCGGGGGAGGGGAGGGTATATTTGGCTGTCCCTTCTCCCAACATTGACCCCCATGAACTCAAGTGAACAACTGGTAGGCCTACTGCTACCCGTCCGTAGGCGTACCAGGTACCGGGATTTTACTCACGTTGACGTTCACCAGGCGTGAAGCAACGATCACAACACAGGACTCTTGGTGAAAGCTGACTGATTATGACTCAATTATTATGATTGAAATCTAAAAACAATATTTCAAAAGCAATCTGAATTATCATACTTAGGTTCTGGTGAGCTTGGTGTCCTCTCTGATGTCAAAAATATGTTAGATAACTGCTCAACACAGAAAACAAGTCCTTCCACAAGAGTCTTTGGCAGGTGTCCTGTGTTGTTTTGCCTTGGCCGTACCCTTTGCCTCCCGTATTTCTCCGCTCCCCGAACAGTGCTGAGACTCCAATCTTTACTGTGTGGGCAAAGGGAACAGAGTGGAATTTGTAGTTCGGCTTTTCGTTCACAGATGGTAGGGCAGTTTGGTTCGCATGAGCGGCAAAGTGGAATATCTTAGAGAATATTCCATGCATGCGGTTGAAACACTACGATAGTCATACTTCAACATACAAACAACTTGTTTTAACTATATTATTACAAATTACTCATTATCATGATATTAAAGATAAAGCGAAAAAAAAGAGAAAAAGACAGAGACACTGTGTGGCAAATAGAGGTACTAATCTGAGCCCCACTACAGTCACATAAATCAACATCGCATGTAAAATATATGACTATAGAGTAGCTAACATCTTCAACTTCAAATACAAAGTCAAAATACGATGCCATAATTCTAATAAATTGTCGACAACTCTATAAATCGTAATGAGCTACATGATTGGCATTGCTTTAAGCGGCCTTGCTGAAGCTTATTTCTGGTTCGCGTGCCCTGCCAACCAGCGAAATAATTTTTGCGTCCGTGTCAAACTTGCTACTTCCTAAACTCATTTGCACTTTAGCATACTCTTCAAGATATTAAGGCGTCTTTAGACAGTTGATACCACTTATAAACGACATTTAGAAACTACATAGAAACCAACAGTATACCGTGCATCTGCTATGGGAACGGTATTCTTGTTTTGATGACGTGAGAACTGCCTCAGAACAAGATTGAAGATGATCATGTTAGCGTCTGCGCCTTCGGTGGGAGGACGGTCCGACCACACGTCGATTAGCGTCTCGGAGTACGACAACAGCAAGTCAAGAAGAAGACAATCATGTGGACGTGTAAGTTGTTATCCTGACAAGACCCTTACATTATAATGTGTGACACAATTAAAGTAGTGCAGTTTCTGTAGGGCCTAGCCTCTGGCTCTGCAATCGTTGTCAGGCCTTTCAAAAAAAATATATATAAAAAAATAACCCGCTCCAGAATCGTGAAAATTAAGGCCTCATTCTAGGCCTAGTCAGGCTAGTGCACAAAATCCCCCAAAGGAGGGGGCGCTTATTACTAGGGGGAGGGAACTTAGGGAGTGATCATTTTTTAACAACAGGGGGGGTGGTTTTCTGCGCGGAGCGCGCACAATTTTTTTCACCCCCCCCCGGTCAGCGGGTCGATATTTCCCCCCCCCCCTAGGCTACGGGTCGGTAATCGGCGCGCGGGCGGGCCCTTTGAAGCATAGTAACGTGCGGGCTTTTTGGCCCAAAACAGGTGAAATTCTTTTGACCCCCCCCCCAAGAGGGGTCCAAATTTTTTACACCCCCCCGGTCAAGGGGTCCAAATTTTTTTGCCCCCCCCCGTTGATAAAAAATGATCACTCCCTTATTACGTCCAATACGGTATTTTCTTATCCCGGATTAGAATGAAATAATCAAGGCAAGTTCCCGATGGCACCATATCTAAAAAACAAACCACCCCGCTACGAGGGGTAGTAACGGGCCTGCCCTGATAACGTTTTACTCTGAGAGGAAAAGTCAACTGTAAATTAAAAAGAAGTTTAACAAATACCTAACAAGTAGGCCTATCAAGAAAACCAGTACTGGGGCCATCCATAAAAAAAATTCTGTTTCCGGTCCAGCGGGTGGGCTAAAAAAACCTCACCCGGGCGGCCGGGAAATCTTTTTTTTTTAAATTTTTTTTTTCTCCTTCCTGCAGCAGGCCAAACTGAACAGTGTTGAAATTGAATGCATGTCTTTTTCTAAACACTGACAATGCCATCTCCCCATACATCATTCTACAATTGGAGCCCCTATACTTTATCATTTTATGGTCATAATTACTGTTGTAAAAGGGAACATTCACAAATGTCAATAGATATAGCGTGGTGATTGGGGGATTAATTTTTCTTCAATCCTTTTTTTTATGGTGGTTGATCAAAGGCGTACATATTGGCCCGATCTGGTGACACACACTTTTTGTCCCCCCCCCCCCCCCGCCTCCTGCCATGGTGTTAAAAAATGACCACTGCCTAAAACGCATGTTTCTAGCTACCTCATTATATTTGTATTGACTGTACAGTTGTATTTGGATTCCGTTTTTTTTCCACGGGGGGGGGGGGGGGGTCGGACCCAAAGGGTCCAAAAGGGGTCCAAAATGGTCCAAATATCGTGCAATCATGTCAACCCATGGTGCACAGAATAGATTGTGAGTGACTACAAGCCACTCCCAGTGATCATTGTCAAGTATGATATCTGGAGTGCACCTTATCTGGGCTGAGATAAGAGCCCGCCTGGCAGTCAGATATAGGAGAAGTGCCCTACTACTGAGGTCATGCAGTCTGAACTTGTCATGGGAGGGACTGTATGGTAGCAAGACTATGACTGTATTCTGCCAAAGTGACCTGACAGTACCTTTCCTTACAATAGAAGCTTATTATTTCACAAGCCAGTAAATATTAAGGATAAAGCTGCATGATAGGGCTCTATTTCCACTTTTTGTGAAAAAAGAAAGTTGGCTACCTGCTGGACCCTGTCTAAAATAAAATAAAATTAATTGCCGGCCGGGTGGCAGTGAAAAAAAATCTCACCCGGCCGGTCGACCGGAAACAGAATTTTTTAAATTTATGGCCTGGGGTATTGACCATTGTAATGAACATTATTTCTTTTCCAGTACTGGAATCGCCTGTCAAGCCTTCAACGCAGTGTCATTTGCATGGTATTCCTGCTCGGCACATTGGGTGGTATCTATGTATTCCCGACAATCTACAACGACTACATGGCTGCCGATGAACTTGACGCCGTGTCGAGAAGACACGGCCAACGCTCCATCGATACCTTTGACAATACTGCCGGCAAAGGAAGAAAGTCATCTGACGATGCCAACAAGTTCGCAAAAGATGCAATTGATTCAATTAAAAAGAAAGCTCAAGATCATTTTAATAAACAAGATGTGAGTTATTATCGATTTTGCTCAACAATTCAATTAAATGTGTAAGAATTGACAACCTACTGCCTCGAATAGATATAATACAGAAATTATACATCGATAGTATAAGAGACCTATTCAAGAGGGTTCCAGGCTGGTTGCTGCGGGTCTACCAAGATAGTAAACAGGTCCTTATTCTAGTATGCCTCCATAGCATGGCCTGTCCCCTCGGTCTAGATCTACCTATGGTTGGACCTGGGTGTAAATCAGTGTTCCTAGCATTTAAGAGTTTTGTCGTACAAAGCACTCCAGAATAGATAAAATATATATGATAAAAAATACAAATTCTGGGCAATATTTCAAAAAAAATTCCAACATATGTTTTTTATATCTTAACAGGTTGTTAGCCGACGTGGCCCACCATCATTGGCGGGCGGTGCACACGGACAGGGCGGTGATGGCCCGCAGAACTTAGTACTTGAACCACCGGATGTTAACGCAGCCGGTCAGGCAGAAACCGGGGCCGAGGGCAAGGAGCCCGCCGCAGAGCAGATACAGAAACCAAATAGTGACCCATTCTCTGGTGAGTAGATGTAGTTTTGTTTTGTTTTCTGTAAAACGGGGAAAGTCTTCCTCTTGTTAGGAAAAATGCATGATTAAAGAATGCATCTTAGTGGACCTATAGTATAGCCTGGTGTTAGATTGCAAGATTTTTAGTTCAGATTGAAAGTCTTGGTTCAAACTGCGGTTTTTAAAAGCTGAATCATGGTGCGGCTCATAGTGTCCTGAATATCTGAATTGGAAATTTGTAAGTCTGGTCAAAGAGAAAATCACTTCTCATCTGGTGTCCAACCAGCTAGACTGCATTATATTAGAGCAGGAGACTGTTGCAAAATAAACCTGCATGCCACCTAGGCTGGGGACGTAATGGGGAATCCCTCCTCCAAGGGGCATTTTTCATGACAGGCAGTCTCTGTAAACATATTGCTTAAAGGCACATAAACTTAAAGGGAAGAACAGTTATGCATGATCATTCCTAGTCATGTTGTACCGCAGAGAAAGGGGAATAGAGAGATCAATCCGTTCAAGGCGCTTGTCAAACAGAAAAAAGGTAGTATGATAAAAGCTGAAAACCTATTGTTTATGTCTAGCCTACTTGTACCAAGACAGGCTGAAATGATCCCCCTTCTCCCTAGCAGCCACACATCCAGCATCCCCTGTTAAAAGGTGATGACTGCCTAACATATAAGTGGGTATTCCTTCTTTAAACCACGGTGGACGGCTAAGACAAAAGCTTCACACCTTGATTATTTCACATACCCAAAGGTTAAGTCAGATAACCTACACCTGGACAGAATTATCCCACATAACCACTGCCCACTGGTCATCGACTCAGTGTTATCACACCTCGTCTCGACTTTGTGGGGCAGTGGTTATATGGAATAACCATGTCCAGGTGTCGGCTATCTAATACATTTATATATCATGGTGAAACACCCCGCGTCCCATGTGAAACACGCGTCTGACATCCTTAGAACAGCCTTGTTTGAGCATGAAAGCTAGCAGGTATTTCCCTCTTCATTTTTTTCTCGGCTATTTCCTTTTTGGCCTGGCTGACTTACATAACGTACAAGGAACAAATTGATTGCCGAAGTTGACACAGGCCCCAGGCGTCTCAACAGGTGCCGTCCTGAAACCTGCTGTTTACCCTTTAGGGAGTGATCATATTTTAACAACGGGGGGTTTTCGCGTGCACAATTTTATACCCACGCAGTCAACGGGTCGAAATGTTTTACCCCCCCCCCCTTACGGGCCCTTCGAAGCATAGCGACGTGTGGGCTTTTTGGCCCAAAACAGATTAAATTCTTTTGACCCCCCCCCCCCCCAAGAGGGGTCCAACTTTTTTACACCCCCCCGTCAAGGGGTCCAAATCGCCCCCCCCCCCCTCGTTGATAAAAAATGTTCACTACCTTAAAGGCTGCATAGTGCTTTAATGGGCTATGTCATTTTTTTGTCGTCATGCTTGAACGCAATCGTAGGCAGTAACACTTCTGATACACTTCTGAAGGGTTGCCTTGATGCATGAATTTTACCCGGCGAGTAGACTCACCAGGGCTGCATTCATGCATCATGACAACTAAAATACGAAGGGAATACTACATTAAAGCTCCATGCGTCCCTTGAAGGGTTAAGTCACAGCTATGCGGGCAGGTGCCCACCCTGAGCACTGTGAGGAAGGGGACTAAGGTAACTGCAGTTACCATAGTTCCCTTCCTCACAGTGCTGATGCTCCCTCTACCACTCTACCACTCCATCGATTCCCTCCCTCCTCTCATGTGTGTATGCTTGTTTACTTTCTTTTCTGCTTCTTCATCTGTCTTCCTCATATCGCTATATCTCCTTTCTGCATCTCTACTGCCTCTTACCTTTTTGTTACCCGTTCACTGTCTTGCTCCATCCCTGCCTGCTATCTCCTTTGTTAGCCTCCTTCCCTGCCTGTCCCCTAATAACCCTTACTTGTCTGCTGTCCCTACATGCCTCTTTCTCAACTTGCCCTCTTCGCTACCTGCTCCCTTCATTGCCTGGTCACTTCCCTGCCTGGTCCTGCCTTCCTTGCCTGACCCCTGTCTTGCCTGGTCACTGTCTCGCCTGGTCTCTTACCTACCTAGTCCCGTCCCTGCCTGATCCCTTCGTTGCCTGGTCCCTTCCCTTCCAGGTCCCTACCCTGCCTGGTCTCTTCCCTACATGGTATCTTTATTGCCTGGTCCCTTCATTGCCTGGTCCCTACCTTGCCTGTTCCCTTTACTACCTGGTCCCTCCCTGGCCTGGTCCCTTCCTTGCTTGGTCCCTTTTTGGCCTGGTCCCTTCCCTGCCCTATTGCCTGGTCGCTTTATTACCTACTAACTTCCCAGCCACGTCCCTTCCCCATCTGCCTCTTTTCCTTCCTCAAATTCTGCCTCGTTCCCTTTCTGCCTCGTTCCCTGCCTCCTTACCTACAGGCCCTACTTGCCTTTATCTCCTGCCTGCCTACTTTCCTGTCTCCCCCTTCCCCACCTCCCTCCCTCCCAGCTGCCTGTCCCAAGTCCCCTGCCTACCTCCCCACATGCCTCAACCCCTACAAACCTACACGTGTTTGTACTATTCCTGAGTCGATTTCCTGTAGGATTTAGCCGTGTTTGCCTGGTTGTAAGAAACAACCTCTGACGTCATAATGCATCAATTGGTTTCCTTCTTTTAGCGGTATTTGTCTCTGTTCTTAGCTTGGGATTCCTGTGTTTTTGTAGGTCCCTACTCAGCGCTGGGCCATAGACAGTGCTGAATAGAATGTCAAGTTTCCACATCCACTAGTGTTAGTAAACTTTGTTCATGCAGGCTGAGATATTCCTTACCGGTTCATCAATAATGGTTTATTATGTATGTGTATTCACAGAAATAACCAAGCCTCTGTATGCACCGAAAAGTACTTGACCCTTTAAGGGTAACTTAGTGCTTTAATGCCTCACCAGGGGTCCTAGTGAAAGGAATGCAACGCGCAGAGGCTAAGATGAATGCAGTACTTTTGTAGTTGTATTATTCACTCATATTAAACACTTACAAAAAGAAGCACTACGCCATTTGTCGATATGATGCATAAATGCAGCGCTGGCGAATAACTCGCTAGGCTGTATTGGTGCATCATGATGGCAGATGTTGCTCTGAGACAACATGCCGCCCCTACAGGGTTAGAAAAATCGACAGTGCATCATCCATAAATTAGATGATGGAGGCTTCGTAAAACTGAGAGGGATCCTACATATTTTAATACTTGTGGACGGATCCCTTAAATAAGGACCCCCAAATGAATGAATAAATATTGACAACACAACTGGAGTTGTGCCATTCCAAATTTACGATCTATTTTACAGTAAAAGCTCATAGCTATAAATGTGTACAAATTGTACATACATGTATTATGATGTACCATTTATAAGTGCTCATAGGTTTGGCAACGGAAATTCTGGTTCATTCGTTCATACATGTATATATTGCTATAGGGTAACCTCTGTTGGCACTACCTCTGATCTGGTACACATGTGTGCAAAAGGTATGTGACAACAGAGAAATCATTTGGCTTTGGTCCATACCATATAGTTCCCTACAGACTCTTGCATACGATTATAGTGGTACATGTTATCAGTAACTGAAGAGCCACCCTGTTGGGTTCACACGGTGTTGGATATAGATAAGCATTACCAGGCTACTTAAATTCAATAGGTGAACTTGCTTGTCAAATATGGTGTGTTTTAAGCGCGTCTTCCACTAAAATCGGGGATTCAAAATGGACATTAAAGGTAGGAGGTCAATTTTGAAATACAGAGACTATTCTCAAAATGCATGACACAAGGATTGTTTTGCATTGGCAGTTTGGGCAATACGCCTTTGCAGTTTGCACCTAGAAAAAAGAGATCCCCTATTTGTATTATCACAGCTAGACTCCAACCGACTAACGGTAGCATTGGGGACCAGTGCACTCTACAGGTAATGCATATCAATACATTGCCTCACAACTCCCTCCAGTAACAGTAATTGTGTTTGTAGAGAATTGGTGTACATTCTAAGGGAGTGGTCATTTTTGACTCAGGTTGGCCCAGGAAAAGCTCCAAATTTATTCCAATTAATGTATCAATTCAATCACTTAGGCACCCTGACCCTGAATCAAATGTTATGTAAATCACAAGTTCAATCCTATAACAATTAGTTTATTTGAAGGAGGGGGACCCATGTTACTCTAGTTCAAAGGGGAAGGGGTCGAAAAACATTTGTTCGCCAACCCTCTCCACCCCCCCCCCCCTTGTTGAATAATGGCCACCCCCAATAAGAGAGCCACAATGACTACATTAGCAGCTATAGACAGGATTCACCCTCTCTGGCGCCACCTAGTGATTAAATATTAAAACACGTGTGTCTGGAGCTGGCGGGCATGTCAGTCAATTGACCCCACTAAGTGGCGCACACAGAAGAGGTTTTCTATTTAAGTGTTGTACAATGACATCTCTGTGGTCCAGCCATGAATAAAATAGGGACTAAAAAAAGCATTAGACCTAAGGGTGCGCCAAATGTTTTCTGTCCCCCGACCCATGAGACGGGTCCTTTTTTTTTCTTTTCCAGCAGGATTCAAATCTATTATGGCCGTCCCATGAAAGCTATAGTGACGCGCTGGCTCTTTTGATAAAGAGGAGTGAGATTATTGTGTTTTGTGTCACGACCAACCCCCGCCCTGTTTAATAATGTCCGCTCCTTCATATCAGTTGGACAGCCGATACTTCGAGCAACAATGGCTCACCACTTGGTAACACTATTCTTGGTCATTGAAGATAGAGTAAGTACATTCTAGTAATCTCGCTACAATAAATGCTATTTTTAGGCTTAGACATGGTAGGGGAAATGGCATGCAGTTTCGCATATATTCTCGGCTATAAGCCTAACTCAGATATAAGCCGCACCTAGACTATGGGACTATGCGATGATTTAAATAGAAGGGCGAGCTGCGAAACCACAAGATTCAGGTTCGTGATAATATAAAGGCTTTAGAATAAGCCTAGAACTATCATGTGTGTGCTGCCAACCCTCCGGTTTTTACTGGGAGAGATATTTAGGGTGGACTACTGTCTCAGGGTTTTTTGCATCAAATATAGCACATCCTCAGTTTTTTAAAAGTTTATAAAGTTTTTTCTAAAGACAATGATTTAAGGTTTCTGTTTGGTGATTAGAGCTCTCAAACCCCCCAGAATGCACCATTCACATTCAAGTAATATAATTATTGCTAGGGACCCAACCCCCCCCCCCCCCCCTAATTTGGCCAGGTGCCCTTGGTACCATGATATGAATGACGAGATGTCAGTCCCATTACTATATAGGGCTTAGGCCGGAGCTCCGCTGGTTATGGAAAGCAATACATGATGAACGATTATTAAACAAAAATGGCGGATTCAGTGGGTATGAGTCTAAGCACCTTATAGGCCAGTGTGAGCTGAATAGTGATACTTCTGGTAACTCCATATGCGCAGCCATATTAGTTCTGTCCTCGGAATTTCTCGGGAGATTTACGCAGTGATCAGACTCCCACACCCCATGATATGCCAGGAACAAGCTCCATTCTAGAGCAGAACCAAGATCTCACAAAAGCTGCCTGTGCCAGAGACCACATGGTATTCTCGGGAAAAAGTTGCATTCCATTTTAGCTTTATAGCACTACCCGTAAATTCTCGCGTAGAAGCCACGGCTAGTACGAGGGTCAGATTGCGGCTTATATGATCAGCCCAGGGTCGGGGTGCGGCTTATACGCGAGTTTTAGGTACTATGGTACAGTACTAAAAGTTACCATATTCAGATCGCCAGTGCGGCTTATTGGATTGGCACAAAGTCGGGATGCGGCTTATATGCGAGTTAGGCTTATACGCGAGAATTTACGGTAGTTCGGCTGGCAGGGGTAGACCAGGCGACGTGGGAGCAGTCTTCGTTTGGCTCGAAAAAGTACTATAGCACCAGACACAAATAGCACATTGTGTGCTGCCTGGTGTGTGTGCATGTCTGTGTGGCGTACAGGTTGTAGATAGGGCTTTGAGCTATACTTACACACATACCCAGACTCATGTACCTGACTCTGGATGGGGTCAGGGGGTTATAGGTCATAGGTCATAGGTCACAAGTCAATAGGTCAATCAGCTACTCAACAGCACCTGTTGGGACTTGTGTAAAGGCTTTTGTTGAGGATGACATTTTTTATGGTTTTTATGCTTGTCAGAGTGCCCAGATACACTATATGTAACTACCGGTAGTACATAATCTAAGACTACATACTAGTTACATAAAGTGTATCTGGGCACTCTGAGGAGCATCCCGAGCTTATAGTGTATCTGGGCACTATATACTGGTTATCTACCCCACTACTAATGCGAGTGAAGCTTTTGTAGTTTATGGTTTCTCTACACAATCATAAGACTGGTGTACAGTTTCATGTGTCGCCTATTGAGCTCAGCAAATGTGCTCATCCTAGCCAACTTGATAGATACTTTGACAAATGACACTTAATATCACTATTCTGGAGTCACTGGCACAAAGTACTCTTTGTTAATTTTTACGTTTGATTTCTTGCAGTGAATATATTCTATAGAAAATATTGCTCTTCTTTTTTAATATCGTTATGCTATCATGTAACCATTTATGTACCCTATGGACCTTTGTACTTAACTGAAATAAAGGACTGCATTAAATCACATTTTAACTGGTTATTTATCTATGTGATAAAAAGAAGAATGACTTCAGATTTTACTAAAGAACTATTACTGACTGTTTGGTCCAGCGACCCCCCCCCCCCCCGCCCCACTCACTGTATTTTAGATTGGTCCCATACTGGGAGGGATGGGGCCCAGTCTTTAGGTACCTCGCATCAGCAGCTGAATGCCATGTTAAAAGGGAAGAACATGGAAGAGAGTGGGGCCATCTTATTGACTCGACCCCTGCTAAATAGATTATGGCCACTCCATGAGAAAAGAAAAGAAAAGGAGAGAGAACAAGTAACAACCCTGCACTGTCTGGCTTACCTAGGTCAAGAGGCCTCCCAGTATATATGGGAAAAGACTAGTCCTGACACTATTGCCATTGTTATAACTCTCAGCTTCATGTTTCAATTAAAACTTCTTTCTTCAATTGTATGTGATTCACCAGATAATCATAGGTGTATTTTCTCTAAATGATTATAAATAAAAGTTTAAAGCAAATTGAGAAATCCCTCAAATGGCATTCCCTGTAAATGGACATTCACCATCGAGAACCAACTCTACCAGTGTTTTACATGTATAATAAAAGAAAACACTCACAATCCTTGTAATTTCCTTCCTATGTTTCATTATATTTGGACTAAGAACCTCAGATAATTTGCTTCCTCAGACATTTTTCCTCACAATTTCCAAAGGTGAGGTACGGAGGGCCGACTGAATATATACATCTGAAAAACAGAACCACCAGTAATTCTCACGTATAAGCCTAACTCGCGTATAAGCAGCACCCCTAACTTTAACAAATCCTACAATCATCACAGAAGGTCTGAAAATTGACGATTTAGTAATGTGGCATGCTTGTTAAATTCTCATATAAAACGCAGCCTATTTAGGCACGTTTGGTATCAAATTACATCTGGGTTTGATTCACATACAATCCGCGTCTTCTACATGAGAATTAACAATTGGTATCCTGATGTATCACAATATTATCACAAAGAATCCTTTTCTCTCTCCTCGGTAGGTCCGCAGAATGCGCAGCAGCGAGCGGTAGTGGACGGTTTTAAACACGCGTGGTCGGCATACAAGAAGTACGCCTGGGGTCACGACGAGCTGCTCCCCATCAGCCGCACCCACCACACCTGGTTCGGGGTCGGACTCACCCTCGTCGACTCGCTCGATACCATGTACATCATGGGGCTCAAAGAAGGTTAGTGTTAAAGATGAGCTATATTGTAATGGACTTAATTACTGCATGTGGCTGCGTCTCACGATATCAGGCCAATGTGATAGTCTTTGACCGAGTGCCAAAATCCAATGACCTAGTCAGCCAATTTCTATCTACATCTGCCCTAAATAAATCGTTTTCATTCAGGCTGGTCAAAGATGGCACCTGGTCAAAGATGGCACCCGGTCAAAGACTATCACATTGGCCTGATATCGTGAGACGCAGCCATGTACAATAAATCTCAGTGCAAGCTTATTTGTTACTCCATGGAGAGGAGTAGGTGCACCATCAAAAGCCACCATCTGATTGAAAGACTTAATATATTGCGGTAGCTGTTTGTTAAGACCATATTGTGTAGCATGAATCCACTATGAGTATCAGATTCATCATTGGCTGATTGACCATGCTACTTTTTTGGAAGATTCTGCACCGCAAGTAAGGTATTACGAAGAAATGCGGCATCATGGTACAATTTTTGTATTGTCAAAATATTAGTTATGGTCAAAAAAGGTCTTCCAGTATAATATAAATTGTTAGATCTTGATCAAGGTTTTCCTGTGTATATATCAAGAAATAAGAAATATGTATTTTGTGTCGTCAGAATTTAACGAGGCAAAGGACTGGGTGGACAAGGAGTTGTCGTTTGACATCAACAAGGATGCTAACCTGTTTGAGGTTACCATCCGCGTTCTGGGTGGTCTGCTCAGTGCCTACCATCTCAGTGGGGAGGAAATGTTCTTAGGCAAAGCTGTAAGTATACTTCATCATACAGTTCTACATTTCTTTATATTAGAGTATTTAATCAGTTCCCTCACTGCTAGATAACTTAAAACCAGGAGGCCATAATTATTAAGCAAATTTTATGTAAATTTCTCGTACCGGTAGATTAATTTTGTCGTGCTGGGTGTTGTGGTGTGATTATTTAGACTGTGGAGAACCCTGCATTCGCCCCTCGATGGGTGTAGATTATACTGAATATTTACCCTCAACCTCAATAAATTCCATTTGCCTCATGACTATATTTTACATCTGAAAAAGCCAAATAGAGAGTGCAGACTGAAAGGTTTTTATCTGAAAGAGGTAGTATTCACCCAGATCCTAGCGGAACTAGACATTCCCAGAGCTCTTATGGATGGTTCCATTTCCTCTGTAGCCCCTTTGTAAACTGAATATATCCATTGGATTGACACAGTGAAATTTTGACGACAAAAATAACATAATGAATTCATTATCTTGTTACCTTGGTTAACAGAAAGACCTCGGTGACCGGTTGCTGGGTGCTTTCTCGTCCAAGTCGGGCGTGCCTTACTCGGACGTTAACCTCAAGTCGCACATCCCGCACCCTCCCCGCTGGGGCCCGGACAGTAGCACCTCAGAGGTCACCACCATACAACTGGAGTTCATCGACCTCAGCCGCGCCACCGGGGACCCAAAGTATGAGGTACGTAGGGCTTATTATTATCAATGCTAAGAAAAAAGTTTAAAAATGTATCAAGTTATAATTATAAAAAGTGCCTCATATCATTCTGTAAATATCATTCTGTAAATGAATATTTGAGACCAAGCGCAAAATTTCCCTTTTCCCCTTTTATTCTGTAGATTAATTAAACAAGTACAATATTTCATTGATATCGACCCGACTACTGGATATTTCAAATCTTGAAGTCTTTTCCCATTGCGAAGTGAAATACTTCATATCCATTGTTGAATTTGATTAGCTTGTGAGATTGATATAGTTGATCATGTATCTTAGAATTAGCCTAGTATTATCATGTCCAAAACCATTCTTGAAAACATCATTATACAGATCGCTATTCCACTTGTGCATCCACTGATTTTCTTTGTGACAAAAAAAACCCACTGTATGTGATGTAACTTTTCCTACAAACTCTTCCTTTCTTAACCTCAGGAAGCCGTGATGAAAGTATCCCGGCATGTGCACAGTTTACCCAAGAAGAGCGGGCTGGTGCCCATTTTCATTAACGCCAACTCGGGACAGTTCCGCAACACAGCGACCATCACGCTGGGCGCGCGAGGCGACAGTTACTACGAATACCTCCTAAAAGTGTGGCTGCAGACCGGCAAGAAGATCGACATGTATGTATAGATTTCAAATATTGTTAATATAGAAGAAGCAGCACAGTAAAAACCCAGATTAAAAATAAAAAAGAAGATAAATAAATGTTATTGATATAAAAGTAACATAAAATATGTTAATTTCCTACAGAAAGTTGACTAAAGTCTCAGAATTTCCTACTTTTTGTTGACTAGTGAGTGGCATCTCTGCGTCCTTAAAGGGTTAATACAGTCCCACCAGGTTAAGTAGCAATATGTTGTTTGTAGGTTTAAGGACGACTACCTGTCGGCCATGTCTGGTGTCAAGGAGAACCTCGTGCGGCAGTCGGAGCCCAGTCAGCTCACCTACATCGGCGAGCTGCTCGGGGGACACTCCTTCTCACCTAAAATGGTAATGTCAATTCTTCCTATTTTCCCAACTCCATGATGCATATATTTATCGCTCTAACCTACTCGATATTATACAAATGATTTGTGGTAAAACTGGCTTATTAAAAAAAAAAAACTTTTGTAAGACTTGATGACTTAGTCACTATTCTAGTTTGAAAATGTTCTTGAACAAAAGCATGAGCGTTGCTCTTCTGAAAAAGAACAAAAACCCATTATTGCAGAGACTGTATAAAATTGGTTTGTGCTCTAGCCATCACTGGGGATTAAACCACTGACCTGCTGCATACAAAGCAAACACCCTACCACTGCTGTATATATATAATGAAGCTTAATAAACTGATATCCTCTATACCACCCATACAGGACCATCTGGTGTGCTACATTGGGGGTACGCTTGCTTTGGGTGCACACAACGACCTCCCTGCGGACCACATGGACCTCGGTAAAAAGATTGCCAACACATGCTTCGAGATGTACCGCCGCATGCCAACCGGACTCAGCCCCGAGATTACCTACTTTAACATGGCCAGTGGTGCCAAGGAGGACCTCATTGTTAAGGTAAGGGCTTTGCCTTGATTTGATTTGATTTGATTTGATTTGAAGTGATTTGATTTCTTAACCCTTTCAGTGCAAACTGTTTCAGGTTAGCATGCAGAGCTAACTACTGTATCTGACAATATTAAGCCTGCCGTTCAAAAATTGTTTGATGACCAAAAAACTATCTGGCAATAAATAAATACACTTTATAAATTGAACTGAATCAAATAAATATACTTTATCTCCCCAGCCTGCCGATGCTCACAACCTCCAACGTCCAGAGACGGTGGAGACCCTGTTCTACCTCTATCGCCTCACCGGCGACAAAAAATACCGCGACTGGGGATGGAAGATCTTCCAAGCCTTTGAGAAATATAGCAAACTACCCGAAGGTTACTCTTCTATGAACAATGTCAAGAATCCCGGTAACGTGGGATACCGAAACAAAATGGAGAGTTTCTTCTTGGGCGAGACTCTGAAATATTTGTATCTCTTATTTAGTGATGATCCTAATCTCATGCCCTTGGATAAGTATGTATTTAACACAGAAGCCCACCCACTGCCAATCCATAAATCATAGTTAATTGGAAGATATAAAAAAAAGACAGTACATACATTGAAGTAAAGCCCATTGTGATACTTAGCAAAGCGAAGCCGCAGCGTAATACTTATAAACTGATTTGCGGGGTTTGAGCTGGGGCGGCCACTTGACTCAACATTTAGAAAGCCTTGCGTGTATTTGGCCTTTGGTAGTTTTTTTTAGTGTGCTATGCCCTTTGTCAGCATGGTGCTTTATGCAGCACTGGCGAGTTACTCGCCAGGGCTGCATTAATGCATCATGACGACAAAGGGCATAGTATGTTAAAGCCATATGCCCCTTAAAGGCTTATTGTATATAGCTGCAGTAACAGTTCATCGTCGTGCTTCGCCATTTCTGTCATTGTCCGTACTACTCATTGTCCATCCATAATTGTCTAGTGGCTACGAGAAAGCATTATTGTGATTTCAGTTGGTGTGATTTGCATGATCGATAGGAAAGTTTTTAGGCTATTTTTGTTTATGATTACTTTTATTCCTAGAGTTGTATTTTTTTAATAGATATTTGTGTGGGTCTTGTAACTTAAGTAATGTAGTCCCAATTGTCAAAATGAAATCAAAATCTATACTATATTAAAAGACTGAAGTTCTTGCTTGGTGATCGCCATGGTTTTTCGGTAGAAACAGATATCCTTACACCCTTTCACTAACTTTTATTGTATTAGGAATCAAAGGGATCTATAGAAGAAATTGAAAATAATTAACATATTAAAGACTAAAATGAAATATCTGAAGGAAGTAGAAGGTTGTGATAAGTTAAAGTATTAACTAGAGGCATTAGTTAGTTCCACGAAGGGAAGAAATCAAGGATGGCATTATTTTGAATCATCTTTGTCGAGAAAGTATTCCATAGCTAAATGTGTTACGTATAGTATCTACTCCGCTAGTGATACCTTTCCTGTCTCGTCCCCTTCCTAGTTGGGCTAGGAAATGTAGTCTTCACTATACTATACTAGTATTGTTCAAAGTATATGCACTCTCCACACATATGGTCCCTATGTGTGTGCCCCCACCCCACCTCTGCCTTAAGTTAGGCCTTACCAATAGTGGATGACAATCTTAGGGCTATAACATAATTGCTCTGTATTGTATCCGTCTTTTTTACTACCCTGAATCTAATCATTGGATATCGTGTTGATCTAATCCCCATAGAGTTTCTCATAATCACATAATTATACATAAAATAATTTTGATTTAAGCAAGTTTGCATACTCATTGGTTAGAAAGAAGCATTCGGCTGGATATGTTGCTCTGATTGTATATAGATCTATTCTCATAGATTTCGTTCAAGTTACAAAAATTGCCATATTGCTAAGGCCACACCAAAAAAAAAAGTTGGTCTACGGATTTCCCGGACCATATTTTTGAAAATGCAAATTTTTTTTTTTTTTGAAAAAAAAAGTGTCTACGGATGCGCCCGCACCACTTTTTGAGAAATTTGAATTTTTTATTATTTTTTTTTTTTGGGTGGCTTTTTTCTGATCGCTAGCCAAATTTGGGAGTTTGCAAAAATGTTTCCCTCAAAAAAAAAAAAAAAAATTGCCCCCGCTCCACTTGATTCAAGGTTAAAATCCGCAGATAAAAAAAAATTTTGGAAAAAAAAAAAAAAAAATTCGCTCGCTCGCACCATTTTTTCTAAATGAAAATCCGTAGACCAACTTTTTTTTTTGGTGTGGCCTAATAACAGATTTTTTTAAAATAGGAGTTTTGAATTGAAGGTAGCAATTTTTGCTCAAACTGAGATCTTATCAATAAACGTTCTGTGTACCACAGATGTCGACCAGCATTTATATTTAAATTTCAAATATTTTTGCTGAAATTTAGATAAATTTAACTCCAGTCGAAACATATAGAATAAAACTATGTGTACACGATATAATAAATCCATGTTGTCATACAAATGTATTGCCCCAAATTTCTACGAAATCGCTAGCGTTGAATTGTTCATGGTAGGGTTCAAAATGTGACGCTCGGTGTACTGAACCATACATAGGCAATACTTCATATTTAAGTAGGGTTTAAGAAAGTGGGATTCGGTATATTTCAAAGGTTGTTAGTCGACTTCCATGTGAAGTGTAAGCATTGGGTTATACTTTATATAGCTGTGAGTTTGTTGTATAAGTATAGTCATCATTTGGTGTGAAGTATCCACTGTAATACATCTCGGACTTATATACATAAGAATATACATAATATATTATGCAATCTAGAATTGCGCCCCTTCAACATTGGTAGGAATTATACTGTCAATTCAGTGTATCCTGTGATACGTAAAGATAGCCGTATGCAATATAAACACATATTATTAAGGGACTTTTCATTATTTAACAACATGGGGGAGAATCATAAGCTGAAGGCTAAAAAGGATCAACACCTTAAGACGCCCCCCCCCTCCACCGCCCAAGAGGGGTCACCCCACTTCTCTCCTGTTGATAGTAAATTACCACTATCTAAGATGAGGGAACCAAAATAACAGCAAAGTGTTAGTGTCGGTATTATGCTCAAATATACAGCGTTCAGCATTACCTGAACCCCTGACTTCGATGAGAAAAAAAAGGTCAAAGATACAAATGACTCAGAGATGCCACTTTTCCTACTTTTGCAGGAATTCCTACTTTTTTTTCACTGGGATTTCTGTAATAGATTAAGTTAAAATTGACCAAAATCTGAAGAATTCATACATTTTGTCTACCAGGGAGTGGCATCTCTGAAATGTTTAGGAGCGCCACATTAGCACCATATCTTATCCTCCAAGCACACGATGTCAGGGGATATCTAAGATATGCCCTATTGTATTGTGGTTGAAGGATGACATAATGCCCTAAAATATGGCTCAAACAGTGGGCTTTATGGTAGAGACGATACCATAATTCCCAGTGCTTATAGTCATCCTCTTGTTACTGTGTATCTACCAACAGTTACCTGCAATTTGGTTGATTACGGAGAATAACCATATAAATATATAGATATGGATATGTACCAGGTATTTACATACAACGAAGTACTCAAAGTTTCCATGCAACATATTTAAATGTTAACATTTCTAAAGTATGAATTGTAAAATGTTGAACTGGAGTGGCCTGTATAGTATATATGTACTGAGTGCTTCTACTGTTACCCAAACACCTTAATGTACATCGTTTAACTTACTCTAATGGCAATTTTAGTGCAATTATCAATGTGTGCAGCCCAGCAGAAACGATGCTCCGCGAGTCCATTCGCGGATCATCCTTTATGCAAGGCTTCCGGCACTCACCAATATAGTTGGTATGTGAACTAATAGGTGGCGCCACTTAGGTTGCTCTCTAACAAAGCAGCTGTTTGAAGCAAACTGAGGAGGACTGTTACATTTATTGACCTCTTATTTTGTGAAAAGAAAAAAGGAAAAAAAACCGATTCAGATGTCAATGTCGACTTCACAATGGCTGCAATGCTCCTATTGCAAATTTCTCAATATCTGATTATAATTATTATCGGGTGAAAATATTTTGCTTCGCTGTGAAAAAAAGAAAAGAAAAAGGAAATAACTAATACCCGTGTAAATGTTAGCGATGTATCGGTAACAACTTTAATAGCTATAGCGAGGCCTTACATTAATGTCCAGAAAGATTGAAGGAGGTTTAATGCAGACTGTTACCAACCACTGAACTCATTTTTATTTTGAGGAAATGGTGACCTCTACCTTGAATGTGAAGCTCTCTGAGGTATGCCAGTGATGCCACATGCTATTGATAATACGACCAACTGGAATCAGAACTTGAATTTAAGGCTAACTAAACGCCTCATGTATATTACAAGCCTTAATATTGATCGGAGACTCCCACTTACAAATCTCAACGTGTAGAGGGTTGTATACGTCTAAGTTAAAGTCGTTATGCTAACCATTTAAAGGCCGAATAGTGCTATAATGTATTTGCCCTTTGGTCATCATGATGCATAAATGTAGCCATGCAGGGCTGCATTAATGCATTATAACGACAAGGGGTATAGTGCATTAAAGCGCTATGAGGTTCCTAAAGTAAGTCTTAAATTTGCCGTTCTTGCTCGCACATTATTTATCATCACAAACACAAGTACATCGTATCTGATTTTACAATATCTCACTGTGCCATGTGGTTTGACTTCTCACAATTTTGATGGATTATTTTCACGATAGTTGTAAATTATGCTAAGGGTTGTTTGCACTGTGTGATTCACATCTAAATATTTTGATATTTTTAGTCCAATCCACAAAAGGTCGACAGAGACAAGAAATGTTTGTAATAGAAAAAAGGCAGTCCCTAATTTGAAATACTCTATGAAGCATAGTACATGGACTGATATTAATATTGCATATTGACATTGAGTACAATCCATGATGAATACCACCCAAATCGGCTGAGAACATTTGCCTATATTAACACAAATGCCCTTCGACAATTATAAATATTGAGGTGAAATGTCAATATTCTGGTGAGTTGGTGACATCAAATGACTGCTGAAATATCATAGTGAAAGAGACGCTTTGCGGTCACAAAGTGGTCCCATTTTAATTGATTATGATATTATCATTTAAAAAAATATGAGTTTATCATTGATAAACTCATGTTTTTCCGTGGTTTATCAACTGGTCTAACAGGGTATGCCATAAAAATTATAACTTTAAATGTGCCTATACTTCAGCCCTCTAAATAAGGGACATAATACACATGTATACATGTATGTGGAGCTGGTGATACTGAAAGTTTTAACCATTTCTTTCGAAAAATGTCGACAATTCTGACCAATGTTAACGCTGTACTAAATAATCTACCGTTCCTAACATTGGAGATATACTTTCTACCAAGTAGTCTGGACCTAACCTGATTGTACACCTGATGTTGCTTTCTCCGGAGTGGAATCTTCATGTGAACATGATTAATAATAGGTCTAAAACTATTCGTTAATAACACTTTGAGAGGTATAAAAATATCTTGATAAAGCATAACTCGGTGTAATCCAAATCGGCATTTAGTCGATATTGAAAGTCAAGATGCTGATGGTTTCTCTATCGTTCCACGTATAATGCACTATGATATGAGTCCTTACAACTGGCTATCCATGATAACATTTATGTATGGACATGTGCCGGTATGCATAATTACCCAAATATCATGTATTTAAATAAATAGATTGTAATCCCAGCATTGCATCGATAGAACCATACCTGCTACCCACCCCGTTGCCATTGTAAGGTCTATTCTAGACGTTGCCCGCTGTTGCATCAATATCTAATAGTTCCCATGTATTATCGGCATGTATTTGTATGATCAACTCAATGTATATGCTAATGCATATGATCACAAATGTAAAATTAGCATTATAATATCGTAATATTGGTGTGAAGCAAATTGCAAAATCAGGATGAATGATTTTATTTTCCAAAGATTTCCACAATGAAATAGTGGTGAATTGTGAGTTCATTACTTGATTAATGGGATATTTAATGCAATAATGAATGGAATCAATTTAATCATTATTATATGACAACAGATGAAATGAGAACATCGTTATGGTTTCCCTTATTATTGACACAATATAAAAATGTTGTTCAATTCTCCATCTTATATGTACAACAAAATTATCATGATAGTAATAATGATATGAGATAACATGGTATGACTGTATGATATTAAGACCTTTGTGAAGACTTAGTTGCAAATGCTTTGTAGCATGTCCTATCTGGTCGCAACACGGCAGTATTGTATTATGGAGAGAGGTATATGACGTAGCAAGTAGGTCTGAATATATGCTAAAAAATATCAATATGCACTACTCTCATTGTCATGCATTTGTAAATAAACCATTATCACAATCCTTATATATCGCATTTTGTTGAATTTCTTTTCATGCATGTAATATTTTTTCTTGGGCGAAGCAAAGAAAGTCTGAAAGTATATAGAAGAAACCAGATAATAGTATTTACGGTAAATTCCCGCGGATAATACGAGGGTTTTTGAAAGTATATAACTATATGTAGTTCCGGTGCTTCAAGGCTTCAATTTTAAAGAAGTTACACACATAAATAGCAAGAATTGTCCAACTGGACCATTTCTAAAATCATTTAACCAATCTTCTTATCGATCTACACGTGCTATGTAAAGCGAACGAGAATTCGGGTAACAACATAATACTAACACACTGACTGTTGCCAAAGTGTACTGCTCACCAGAGCAACCCACATTACTCAACGTACCATGAGCAGCTCAGGGGTGACTGCACAATATCCTAGAATGGCCAGCTCCAAGCCTGATGTCACCAAGAGCTGGAGTATCCGGAAGATGTAGGGTATTAGACTCTTGGGCTGGTTTACCCTATACGGATAGCATGGTGCATTAAAGGCGCACTCAACCCAGGATCTAACCCTACCGAGTTTTGTACGCAAATGACGTCGTGGGTTCAGAGCGCCTTTAATGTCGTGGTGATGCATGAATGCAGCCCTGCAGAGTAGGTTGCCATTACGGCATTTAAGCCGACTCTACCGGAGGGGATAGACTCTCGAAGGGTTGACATGATGCATTCATGCATGCAGCATGGTTGGGTCACCTGGCAGAGCTGGATTCATGCATCATGACCATAAATGGCATATTACATTAACGCACTATGTGACCCATAAAAGGGTAAACATTGTAATTGGGTTGGTGGCTAGGACATGTATCCCAAAATAGATTGCATTATGTAAATTTTCACCAATAATAGACATATTGCGCCTGTATGCATTTATATAAAGGAACATTTTCAGTATATATATTACTAGTATTGGTATCTGAACATATTATATGTGAGCCAACGGGTGCATTCCCTGGTTTTCAAGGCCCTAGCTATCTGAGAAGTCCTCAGCCATCAGCATTGCCATTAGAAAACATGTATCTAGCATTATTCTCCCCCCCCCCCAAAAAAAAAAAGGATGACACGGTATTACAGGGCAGTGTCAACTGACCTATGTAGTTTTTCGAAATTGGACAAGAGGGGAGTTTGTAATGGGCTGACATAGTAGAATTAGACGAGGGGAGATTTTAACAGGCTGCCACCGTAGTATTGGACAAGGGGAGTGTTTAACAGGCTGCCATAGTTGTATTGGACAAGGGGAGTGTTTAACAGGCTGCCATAGTTACTGGACATCGATTCTCTGTCTCTTTGTAGCTCTATAGTGATCGATGCCCAGTTTTATACTTCAGACCAGTGGCTCATTTTGGCTGTTTTTCGCCTCACAGATTGCTCCTAGCGCAAAATCCTGACTAGGTGTCAATATATTCTCTATGCCAATGTGTAATATGAGGGTAGAAAACAGTGGAACCTCAGTTAGAAAAAATCCTACTGAACAGTTTTTGAGAAAATTAGGGTTTTGTTGCCCTTTTTTGCTGTTTTTAGTACATTTCCTACATAACCCGTGAACGTCAGCATTTCTCAATTTTCAGGTATTTAGAATTAGAATTTGACATTTTTTTATTCGCAGTAGGATTCCTGAATACCGAGCCATTCTAGAAAAGCTATTCTTTGGAAAAAATACTTAGTATTTCTTGATGATTTTCGTTGCACAAATTTAGGTTGTAATATAAAAACTGCATTGTCATCCAATCAAAGTGTTTATGCACTGTTGATGGTCACCCCCTCCCACCCTCTTCACTCTGCATTGAAGGAGAACAGGCAGGGGAGGTACACGTGTCTGTATATAGCTGTTGACCTGGGTGCTGGGTGCATTTTTGATTTATGGGGTGCCAACTGTTCATGAAAGAAAATTCAAATAGATTTTTTTTTTTTAGTATCAGATTAATGCAACTACAAGTCGTGATAGCACTTAAAGCATTCTATTTGCATTAATATGAATGGTGGCCACCTTATGGGGTGCCAAATATTCATGAAAGAAAAATTGATGGGAATTTGTTTTTTATTAGCATTAAATTGATGCAACTACAATTTGAGATTGCATTTCAAGCATCGGGGCATTCAATGAATGGTAGTCATCTTAAATATATGGGGTGCCAACTGTTCATAAATAAAAAAAAGAATAGAATTAGTTTTTTTATTAGTATCAGATTAATGCAACTACAATTTGTGATTGCACTTAAAGCATTGTGGCATGCAATGACTGGTAGCCACCTTGAATGTATGGGGTGCCAACTGTTCATGAAAGAAAAAAAAGAAAGTTGTTTTTTTAAGAATCAAATTAATGCAACAGCAACTCAAGATTGCATTTAAGCATTATGGCATTCAATGATTGGTGGCCATCTTGAACCTATGGGGTGCCAACTCTTCATGAAAAAAAACAACTAAATTGGATGTTTTTAACAGTTTAAAATTAATGCAACTACATTTCAAGATTGCATTTAAAGCATTGTGGCATTCAATGAATGGTGGCCATCCTAAACCTATGGGGTGCCAACTGTGTTTGAAAAAGGTATCAAATAGAAATGTTCTTATATAGATATCAAATTAATGCAACTACAATTCTTCATTGCACTGAAAGCATTGTGGCATTTAGTAAATGGTAGCCATCTTGAATGGGTTGAATGAAGGAAAAATCAAATAGGATTTGTTTTTTTGATAGTATCAAATTAATGCAACTACAAGTCAAGATTATGTATCAAACTACTGCAACTGCAATTCGAGATTACATTGAAAGCATGGTGGCATTCAATCAATGGTTGCAATCTTGAATTTTGAAATGAACATACACACAGACATATAGGCATGAACATGGTGTTCTCCTTCATATAGATATTCATGGATTTCTACTTCTAATAAATATAGCTTTCTGTTACATGGATGTCGATGTCCAGTTTTAGATATATATCCATATAGTGCATTGGAGTGCTATAATGTTGGACTGCTGTATATTTGTATTGGAGAAGGGGGAGTTTTTAACAGGCTGCCATAGTAGTATTGGACAAGGGGAGTATTTAACAGGCTGCCATAGTTGTATTGGACAAGGGGAGTGTTTTACAGGCTGCCATAGTTGTATTGGAGAAGGGGAGTTTTTAACAGGCTGCCATAGTAGTATTGGACAAGGGGAATATTTAACAGGCTGCCATAGTAGTATTGGACAAGGGGAGTGTTTAACAGGCTGCCATAGTAGTATTGGACAAGGGGAGTGTTTAACAGGCTGCCATAGTAGTATTGGACAAGGGGAGTTTTTAACAGGCTGCCATAGTAGTATTGGACAAGGGGAGTGTTTAACAGGCTGCCATAGTAGTATTGGACAAGGGGAGTGTTTAACAGGCTGCCATAGTAGTACTGGACAAGGGGAGTTTTTAACAGGCTGCCATAGTTGTATTGGACAAGGGGAGTGTTTAACAGGCTGCCATAGTAGGACATGTATTGGACAAGGGGAGTGTTTAACGGGCTGCCATAGTAGTATTGGACAAGGAGAGTTTTAACGGGCTGCCATAGTAGTATTGGACAAGGAGAGTTTTAACGGGCTGCCACAGTACTAGTGGTCAAGGGACGTTTTAATCAGGCTGACATACCGTAAATTCCCGTGTCGCCAGTGCACTTTGCTGCACATATTTGAAGGCATTTGACAGGATCATTTTACACCATAATTTGGGGCGCCCACATAATTAGTATTCATCAGGCAAGCATATTTGCAACTATAAAATCATCGACCATAGCTTCTCCATTTCAATGAATTTTAGGCTAGATATACCTTTTAAGTGACTGACCTGGGATAGCCACTTAAAGGGAATTGCTGGTTCCTACACAGAAGCCACCTGGCGGCAAAAATCGAAGCTCATAAAAAGTATTCTTTAAGCTGTATTCATATTCCTACATAGACCACTTTCCCTAAATCAACTATTTGTATTTGTAATTTGGATAGTAAACCTCCATTGTTCACATATATTCACTGCTAGGACACCCATAGGATCCTATAGTTAAGGCAAAAGAAATATTTTTCCAAAATTCATGTCTTTCTCATTTTATCCGTGACCCCCTGTTTTATTGGTCCTAAAATGTTTGTATATATGTCCATTATACATTCCCAAGGTTTGGTTGCAATATCAATAGTCGAAGGGGATTATCCATGCCAGATAATGTGAAAATGCTGTTTTCCTATTCATTTCTATAGTTAAGGTACTGCTTTGCTCAAATAGCCATATCTTGAAAGTTATCACCGTAACATGGCAAATTCTTTTGATTTTCTATTAGACTATCATAATCCTGGGTTATATGCAAAAGTCAATAGAACATCAGTAAATCTGCGACAAGTAGCGAGTCCCTTTAAGTGCCGGGGCATTTAGATTTTCTGTGTACATCCTCGTTCATGCTTCTCACACCAGAGGGCCCTACCAACGATGTCTCACGCTACTCACTGACCACCCGGAAATACGCATAGTCAGAGGGTAGATTCACCTACAGTCGGACACATACCCTGAAACGGAAACCTGGTTTTGTGGTTAATTAAGTGCGGTATAAAGGCTCATTTGTGAATAATGGTAAAGTTCAATTGTTATTTATTCCAAAAATACAAACACTAGAAGTCGTGTTATACATGAATAACCCCAAAGTTTAATTTACTGTCCATCTTGGGCATGTGCCCGACTCATCGTTAATCTACAATACAGGCGATATCTATTAGGCCCCTGCTGGTCTTTATTACCAATCCAAGACAGGAGCATCAGTTTTAGGGTTGATGTGGAGCTCATCCAGGCTTAAAATGTAGGTTAGGCTGATGTGAGTGCTTTACAGGTCGTGGTAGATTATTTTAGCCTTTCCAATTGCAAACAGCGCTGTCATGACCCGGGGATCACTCCCTCAGCTTTGGTTACCATTTGTGAACATGACTCCAAGGGAAATGGTACGTTTTTGGGCCCTGTAGACAAGGGCCTGCGAGGACCCTTGATAAGGGGAACATTTTAGGCAATTCTAGAGAGAAAGGGGTACATTTTAAGGCTTAATGACTTGGAAAGTTTTCAGATGATACCTTTATCAAATTCTCCCCCCATGAAAGCTAAACTTTATGCAATATATTGCATACCAACAGGGTGTCTTTAATAGTTTAATCACCGTGAAAAAATGGTCCCCTTTCCATGAATTTCTTCCCGTGATTAGGGTAACAAATATTAGTTGATTTTCACACATAGTTAGGCCTACTAAAGAAAAGTCAGGGAGTGCCCCTGCCCCGGGTGTCATGGGCACTGAGAGATAACGATTACAACTGTAGGCCTACATGACTATCACATCTTCACCCCCCCCCCTCCAGTCTCAGCCATTCTCCATACCCTGCTCCCCGACCATCTATCCCACACTGATATTCCTAGGCTCCCTATACACCCAACCTCTCAGTCACTAGTGCCCAACCTAGTTAGTCATTTTTTGGATCCCTATACCACCAACCTAGATTAGTTATTATTGCCAGGTTGGTCACTACTGACCAACCCACCTTAGTCTTTTTAGTTCCAGGGGGAGCCACTGAGTGGTCATCACAGGTGGCCCCAACTAGTGGCATACAAATACAACGCACCAATGATGGACCTAGGTTAGTCACTACTGACTGACCCCTTGGTCATTTTTGAATATAACTTTGCCATTGTGACTAACACTCATATGACCAACCTGGGTTAGTCTGTACTGACTAACCCTTTCAATCTATGGATTTTCAGTGCAGTCACACAGATCAAAGGAATCAGATACATATAGTAAACCGTTCTATTTCCGGACGGGGTGATTTAGGGTTTCATTGATATCAATAAAATGATTTAACCACGACAACTGCAGGATGTACTTATCCTCCTACATTTCAATCCGGAATATTTGAGTTTGTAACTAGACAATAATATAGATAGAGGCAGGGATTCACAGGGTGTCCACAATTAGGTGCTGTCCGGAATTAGGAGACTTTACCCTACCTACTGGAATGTGCACCTTGCCTGGTGATAGCTTCTTATAAGGGATCTGTAGGAGCATATGTGCCAAACCCAGATGCTGACAGCCCACCCCTACAAGTTAATGTAACAGGCATGGTTATGCATTATACCCTATATTGTCACGATACATTCATTCATGAATGCACCCATTGAGAGTCTACTCGCTGACCTTACGGTATTGGTACACTGAAGGGTTGAAATGGTAATCGATGCATTCATGCATCATGATGACCAAGGTCATGTAGGTCATTCAGACACTATGTGACCCTCAAAGGGTTAAGTACTCCAAAATAAGAGTGGTGTTATCTTCAGGAGCCACTTAACAGTATATGTCTTCTGCTAATGGATCTTTATCTGCCCCTAGGGGATACCTGTTTAATGATTCAAGGGAACATGGAGGACATTAACCTTTATATACTGTAGCTTTCTTATACATGTATATACTTGAATCAGACTACTGTTACTCAAATGGAAGTGCTCTGAGCTGCCACCTCCAATATATCAAATAAGGAGATGGGGAACATAAATTATAGCGATAAAGTCAGCAACAGCATCTATATTTTTGACAAAACTATTTACCCAGACATAACTATAGACAGAAAGGAGGAACTAATAGAATTTATGATTTAATTCCTTTGATAACTTTCCTCATGGTTACTCCCTAAGATCATTTATTTTAGATGAAAGACTATTATCTATACATGAAGATCGTTGATTTCTCATGCACCTTACGTTGCGTATATATACATATATTTGGTACAGCGGTGTATGAACATCTCTAGATAGTATGCTGCAGATAGTATACATACATGTACCTATAAGTTTCCTTTCTCTTGCCAGCACATTTATCATTTCCATATATATCTGTATTTATGTATTAGATGACCATGTCCTATAGTCTGGGATGAATACGAAATAGTAATTGTGAGTCTGACCATTGCCAATAGATACCTGAACTTGTGGATCACATGGCATACCGTGCTATTGCTACTACATATATAGGCCTGTGTCCACTAGTATTTATTACCAGTCTATACGAAAACTTTTTCACCATGCAGGACATTTGGTCCTGCAGATTTCTTTCTATGCAGGCCCGGCTCAAATTTTGCAGGCCCGGATATCGGAGTACAATCTTGCTATTTAAAAATGAAATATAAAGCAAGTGTTTGTATAGGCAATCATAAAAAAATAGGGTTCCCCCTACATGTTACAATTATATTAACCATTTTGATAATGTAGATTACTACAGGACATTACAAAAAATATTCACATTTTCTGTTTCATGCTATAGAAACCTTAATAATGGTCCGATTTACAAGCCGTAAAAAATGGCATATAGGCAAGATTCTCTAGAATACAGCTAGCCATTCGGGCCTGCAGTAGCCCTTTTTCTGCTGGACCGGCCGACGTTTTGCCGGCTATAGCCGGTGTCCGGCAGGTTTTCGTATAGACTGTATTACACTGTTTTGGCGGAGAAAATACGTTTTGGGGCCGACAAAACGGCGACAAAACAGTATAGTAAATGCCAGTGGACACATGCCTTATGTCAGACAGGACTGCACATCTTAGTTGGAGAGCACAACGTGGTAGCTTCATAGGGGACACTTTGCTTATTTCCGGGAGCAAAGACAACATGAAGACCGCCATAAATAAAACTCAATAATAAAGCCCAGCTAAAGAAACACGTTATTTTACCTCAAAATAACGTTTTAAAACTTCATATAATGTTATGCTAAAGTATAAGGATCATTAGAGAACCGTTATATAACATTATACGATGTTGTATAACGTTTTCTTGTCTACTGGGAGTACAAGCACTGACCCGGCGACAGCTGAAGTTTCCATATCAGACGAGGCAATATCTAAGAATTAGTACTATTACTAATATAGTGGGCCTACTGCTGCATGCACAACTTACCAAAAGAACCCTATTATGTAAGAGGCAGCACTATAAAGACTACCATCCACCCTCGTGTCCTGTTTATGATTGTATTTAGACACCTACAAGATGAATCCTTGTTCACATTTCCGACATCAGAGGGCCCTACTGGCTATGCCTAATTCCACCCGTCATACTCTTCTGTTTCTTAGTCAACACGTATAACATTTTTACATTTCTGTAGATTGAGATTCATACTATTCTTCTGTTTTGTTATCTTCTTGTATGAGGAAAGTTTACCATTCGATATGTATGAACTTATCAACTGTATGTGAATAATCTGTAAAAATGTTCTTCACATGCGTATAAATGGTGATTTAGTACATCCTGTATAGTGTAGCTAAGCTGTAGACTATTTATATCACAATATAGAGGGAGAATTTTATTCTATTGTATTAAAATATATACGATAGAGACACTTAAACATACACTTGTTGGGCGCTATTCACCAATTTGCGCAGAACGCCAATATTGACATTCTGCGCAGCGCAAATTTGTAAATAGCACTGGATCAGCGCTGCGCAGAATACCAATCTGCGCAGAATACAAATCTCAGGGAATGTGCGAGTACCTTTTTCATTTGTAAGTCGTTGAATCAATACAACCCGAATTTGCAGCAATATAAGTGTGATACCATAAATATTGTTGGATCTAATGCATCCACCTATCAAAAGTGTCTAGATCTGATCAATTTCAATCTAGATGAAATTACTTGATTAGAATCTCGCAGCCATTTGTAAACAGCGCACAGTCGATTGGCGAATAGCGCCGATTGGCGAATAGCGCCCAACACCCTACACTTGAACAAAACAGACATCGCAAAAAAGGTGTACTGAAGCTTAAGCTCTTTTTTCTTTGCCTTAGTAGTTGCAGTAGGGCTATACAAGAATGAGTGTCATATTATGTGTTTGACATTTGTACTGGTTATAATTATATGTGTAGGCCTAATCAGTGATGACCTTTAGACATTAGAACAATCTTAACGAATATTTCAATATATCCTTGAAAACTGATGTACCATGTGCTTATGGCTGTGTCTCCCGACCTTGAGCCAATGTTTTTGTCTCTGATCGGGTGCCGTCTCTGACCGGGTGCCGTCTCTGACCAGGTGCCGTCTCTGACCAGGTGTCAGAAAAAAGGTGTTTTAAAAAGAATAATTATTATACTCATGTATATAAGGATTTGTAAAAAAGTTATTGCGCTTGTTATATAATTATAATTATAATTACAATTAGCCTCCTGCTGTTGGTATTTTGACCTTATCAAGCCAAGCCGGTCAGAGACGGCACCCGGTCAGAGACGGCACCCGGTCAGCGACGGCACCCGGTCAGAAACGGCACCCAGTCAGAGACAAAAACATTGGCCCAAGGTCGTGAGACACAGCCTTATAATCAGAGGTACACCCGGTATGTACAGCTCTGTAGAAGCACAGGGTATAACCGCACTAGCCGACATGCACCTGTCTGATGCATTTAGTACCTAAAGATTTGCTGGTTTTAGTGTCCGCCTGTATCAGCCTCCCCCTACCTCAGGCTTAGTTTGTGCCTGGGCCAAATAAAAGTACATAGTCTGAAGATCTATTGTGGACAGGTTGGATTTTTTCGCCGACCTAAAGTTGCTTTTTGCTGTTTTGAGCTTCAGCTGTGCAAATCTGAAAGAATTTTGAAGATATTTGACATAGAAGTGAAATACTGGCAATTTAAGGGTTGATTAATTAATGAAAAATTTGAAAACCTAGTTAAGTCTACTTATATTAATCAATGAAGGAGTTATGACGTGATACTCGGGACATCATGAAGTGGTTTGTCACATTCAAATTCTATGTGAAATATTTGTAGGATTGTGAGTTACGATTGATATAAACTAAAAAGCATCTGGCAGATATGTACTTGGGTCTTTCTTTTTCTTTTTTTACACATGATGGTTATTAGAAAATTGGTAATAGAGTGGGATAAAAATATTTTACATTTTCCCCAATTTTAAAGATCAATAAATTCTAACTACTAAAATGTGAATCTTGGTAATGAAAAGCATACGAGGAAAAAAAGGAAAGGGAGTCTCCCTTGTCATATTTTCAGTCCCTTTCTTCTGAGTGGTCTTATGTGCAAATTTTTGGTTAGAAAGAACTCATCCGCGGTTTTAGCATGCTGTACTGTTGAAGCCTGTGGATTTGAGTTAGTGATAGTGTTAATTATTTGCTCTTTGCCTTAATAGAGTAATTCAAATGCACTAAATGTCAGACAATATGACATTTGGACGTGGGTTTCAATCATTTGAAACCTTAGCTGTTCTGGTGATTTTTGAATATGGGTTCTGTAAAGGTTAACAGGAAGAACAACGAATATTTCCTGGATACACACCATCATTGTAATTTTCACTAAACATAGACAGGAAGGGAATAGGACTCACAATCATGGTGACTGACCAAACTGCAGGACATGGGACCCTTGATGGGTGGGGGTCTTCCAATGTCTCATATGTCAATTTTAAGAAATGCCCATGTCGCTATATTATTAACAAATGCTCATCTCGGCATATCGAATTTGAGGAAATGCCCAATGTTCCATGTCGCTATCTAATTTTTCCTCCTGTCCTATGTCAATAAGGTCTAAAATGTTCCATGTCGCTATGTTGAATTAGGGTTCTAGTGCCATAGACATTGTTCATAACAATGTCACACAGTTTTATCTAAGACAGTTTTACAAGCATAATACTGTTGTTGTATACGGGTGAAAGAACGAGGCATCTATTTATCTCAAAGAATCATCTACAGCTCGTGTCATGTTGATATATATAGGTGATCATCATCTATGAGTTGAAGTACAGGTTGACAACTATACACACGCTAGAGGTATAACAGAACTGTTGCATTGCACATATGTGTTTGCCCACTATGCAGGACTATAAATAGAACCAGCCAACAACGTATAACAAACCCTTCTGTTAAAAAGTAATTGACTGGGGTCCACGTTCTCATGAGTGGCACGTTCTGCTTGAGTGGAACGCCCAAAAACTAGAATCCAGTTCGGCATTGAATGTAAGTAAATTACAGAAAAAATACGTCCAATCCTTTCACCATTTATATCCTAGTCACGCTGTGCAAGGGTCCGGATGGCTGAGGAATACCACAAGGAAACACTTTTCAGGGAATCCCATGGATTTCTTAATAATACATGTACAAAACATTTACCATAGGCCTACAGCAAGCTGAACGCGCCCCAAGCGTGATTGTAAGAGCAAGCATGGGATACAGGTAGGTCATTGAAGTGTTTGCTACTCCTCTTGGTTGAACTATACATGTGTATACTCTATAGAAATCTAGAAATCTAGAAATCTAGAAATCTAGAAATCGACCCTATTAAAGTGATAAGTTGGCTCTGATCTCGCAAAATGGCTTGTTTCTGCCATATCATAGGGTGTGGGAGTTTGGCGCCTGCCTAAATCTCGTGAGATATATCCAGGGCAGGCAAAATGTTTTCACATACTGATAGAACCAGATTTATCGCAGGTCACCTTGGGTGTCGGGGAGGGATAGAGCCTAAAATAATAGACCTCTAGGATTAGCAGTGAGGATACCCCAGTGGTTACAGAATATTGAAGCAACATTGACAAATTAGTGGCAATGTTGATTCAATGTTGATTCAACGTTTTATTGAACGTTGAACTGAATTCTGTGTATACTGGGCTGTAGAACCAACTGCTCACCAATACTATAAATAACTGAAGAATGATTGTGTTGATTGACCGACATCATGGATTAGGAACTTAACCTGACTTTGGGCCACCTTTTCAACTTTGTCTGCTGTTGCTGTCATTATCAAATGATGAAGACAACTTGATATTCAACAATTTACTATTTTATTATTGGTGACGGAAGGGGTAGATCATAAAGGAACCAACCTTGCATAGTCCTGACATTTTGATTATTTACACATATTTTTCTAGTAGGCCTAATTAACACAACAAGGAGATTGGTTCAAGAAAATAGTCTCATGATAAACGTTGTGTCATAGGGGTATAAGTTAATGCATCAACACTCAATTTAGGTAGAGCAAGTCTGGCATATAATGATTATATAGCAATGTGAAATACATAATGTCTATGTGGATACTTTTACCTTTAATGTGTAGGGCCTGGTGAAAGCCAGTGAAATGGACCCACACAACCGAGGACAAAGCAGAAAACAACTCACTTTACTTTCCATTTTTGACAGGAATCATTTCATTGATCCTATTTCATGGAGATGATCATGAGAAATAAAATACAGAAGACTTGTCATAATGATCTGTAGGGGCATGCCAAATCTCAATTCTTCTCAGTTTCTCAGTACTTTGATGCCTTGTGGTTAGAATATCTGACAATCTGCATGTACAGAAAAATAATATTTGTGGCTGGCCTTTGTTTTAGGAATCATAAAATCTTACACAGGGTGAGTGACTATCACTAATGCAATAAGTGATAGTCATCGGAAATAAAAGCATGGCAAATGGGAGTGGCGGATGATTATCCCCATGTAAACGGATACAGGATATTCAACACACTGTAACTTATTGAAAAGAATCAAGTCAGGCAAAGTTTAACTCTATTTATTCTTTCATTCCTTCCTCTGTCCTTCCCTCTATGCTCCTCACCCCTGCCAACAGTTTGCAGGGCATGAAGGTCTGGGAAATCCACTTGAATGAGCATGATCAAAAAAAGTAGTTTCACCATCACTGCAAAACACAGAAGGAACTTAACATCACACAAAAGCCAATATGGAACTCATAAAATCCCCAATCAGAAATTGTTTCCCATGAATATTAACTTGCCGTCAGCACCATATATGGGTGCTTCATCATGCATTAGTGTCCATCCTGCGCTTGGGTATGCACTGACCAATGCAATTACTCTGAATGGTGAGCTGGTATAAACCTGTTTACTAACCCCAAGGAGTGGCTCCGTATTGGTATGAGTCAATGACCTATTATTATTCATGGACACACAGAAGTCACAATCCAAAATATCTCATTACCAGAATTAATAATCATCTTATTTGTCCTGCTTCTGGTGTTTCTAATTTCCATATGTAGTCTTTTTTGCCACAAAGATGATGGATTGTCACATTTGATAGAATTAGCTACTATTCTTTAAAGCAAGGCAGAGAAACCTATGCACCCTTCACAACGGACATATTTTTATCGTCATATCTTAAATATTTTAGGTGTACAGTGTCCCTCAAAACTAACTTTTTACAGCTATGATAATTTCTGCTTGATTTTTGTATAACTGAAAATATTTCCCTTGACATCATTGATTCAACCAGTGGAGGCAATGAAATCATTTTGCATCGAGGAAAGCCATGCACATCACATTTCTAGCCTGATGTATGGAGAGCTATACAACTCATGTATGAACATGGGAAGGCTATATATATATATGGATATTTTCATCTACCTCTACGTAATTTCCTTATATAATTTATAAGTATGTGTAGCAATTCTGTGCTGTCATGGAGTGTGTCTTTCCAGGGTGAGTCACCATTAGAAGGAAAAGTTCTTTTTCTCAAATCACGAAGATGTCTACAATAAAATCCTCTGCCCGTGATATTAGATATCTCCAAGGTCATTATGTCATGATGTGGTCTTGAGACACTCAATTATAGGTAGTTTCTCATTGCCTCCATAATCCTTTAATTGGGGATAATCTAAATCATTATTCATAATTATAGTTAAAATAAGGTATACTCACCTTCGGGTTCTGCACAAAGAATCTAACATTGTCGTTTCAAAGCAACTCTTTCAGAGGACCCATCTGTAACATCCCCCACTATAAGCATGCATAACCAACACTATATATATATATATATATTTATATTCCTTATGGACACTATGAACCATATCATACCCCAGGGTGATACCGTGTAGACAGGTAAGTAGTATAGTATGTATCGGAACGGGACTATAGTTAAGTACTGTTTATTACTCAATCGACCTGCAGCCAATCAGAGGCCTCCCTTTTGGCGGGAAATTCAAAAGCAGCCAATGAGAGGCCTCCCTTTTGGCGGGAAATTCAAATAGGTCACGTGACCGGAAGTGACCTACTTCCGGTCACGTGACCTTTGGGCGGGAAATTCAAATAGGTCACGTGACCGGAAGTGACCTACTTAAGAGGGTCACGTGACCACCATGTTGGCGGGAAATTCAAATAGGTCACGTGACTGGAAGTGACCTACTTAAGGGGGTCACGTGACTACTAGGTTGGCGCGAATTTCAAAATAAGTCACTTGAGATTTTTATGGATAAATAAATTTTAAAAAAGAAAAAAAGCAAGCTGAAAGCTTGCTAAAAAATAATTTAAAAATGCGGCTCTTTTTTTCTAGGAGGGAGGGGGGGGAGGGGCACTCTGGGGGGCACTCTTTAAGATGCATGGGGGGGGAGGGGGGGAGGGGGGGAGGGGAAGGGTTTTTTAAGAGTGAGACTCGCTTCTCTGCCCTCTCTTTTAGAGGGCAGAGAGGCGAGTCTACTTACAATGAAAGGTATCATGATTGCGTTTATGATGATGTGCATCATGATGTGACTATCTTACAACCCTATAAGAAATAAGCAAGACATGGGCGTACTTACACGGGCTATTTGTAAACTAATTTCTCTTGAATCTATTAACAGCTCACATTTTTTTCTTAGATGACATCTGACAGCTGCTTGCTAGGCTAAGATATTGTTAAATAAACAACTTGGAAAGCTAATTACAGTTTTCTGGCTTGAAATATAGTCTTTCAACAGACTTTTTTTCTCATCTTACACAGAGGCAAATATCAGAGACACCCAATGGCGCTTAAACTGCTCTCAGCCAAGGGTCGGGCACTGCTGGACTATGATAGACGGGTCAAGGACCGTTCTACTGTGGGTCAGGCTAGGTCGGACATTCAATAACGCGACTTTAGCAAAACTTGCTTGAAAGTCTGACCATGCGAGATCCTTATGCCCCAGTCTGTCAATGCTGTCCAGACTTTCAAGCAAGGTTGTCAAAGACCTACCTGTCATTGAATGTCCGACTTAGCCTGCCTGACCCTCAGTAGAACGGTCCTTGACTCATCTATTATAGTCCAGCAGCGCCCGACCCTTGTATGAGAGGGGTATTGACACCATTGGCTGACTCTGATAATTTGCCTGTGTGCACGGGGGGAGGAGAGGGTTTACAGCTTGCGCTTATAGAGCACTACTAGTGGAGGTTTGGATGAGGAGGCTATGACATATGATGTTTGTCTTAAAAAATAGCCATGGCGCATGTCGATGTCGCTTAATTATGCTCATATCTCATGTCGATTTTAAGAATTGCTCATGTCACCTGTCACTGTGTTTTTCAAGCTTCATGTCAAATGTCACTAGGCTTCATCTCGACTTTAGTGGTCCACACCGCCGCTGCTGCTGCTGCTGCTGTCGGTGCTGCTGCTTGTGCTGCTTGTGCTGCTCATGCAGCAGCTGCTGGCTGCTTGTGCTGCTGCTGCTGCTGCTGACAGATGCTACTGCTTGTGCTACTGCTCGTGCAGCAGCTGCCAGCAGCTGCTGAAGCAGCTGCCAGCAGCTGCTGGCTGCTTGTGCTGCTGACAAGGTCATGGGGGCTGCTGCTGACGATGTCACGGATGCTGCTGACAAATGCTACGGCTTGTGCTGCTCGTGCTGCTTGTGCTGCTGAAGTCGCTGCCAGCTGCTTGTGCTGCACGTGCATCTGCTGCTGAAGCCGCTGCTAGATGCTGCTGCTTGTGCTGCACGAGACTGAGTAGCCGCTATTCGGCGTTTCACTCCTTATGTACCCTGTCCTAGTTAATCCTCTTAAACGGCTGAAAAGGCTCTCTCAGCACAGAGACTCTACTCAATGTAAGAGATCAGTTAAGTAAGTTTTCACATGCCACCTGACTACTGCGGGAGGGTTTAGACTTAAGCAGCTTAGTGCACACACGTGTCTGTTAGAAAAGCTACCTGAACACCTGCCTTCCTTTTTCACTAGTATTTACCCCCTGCCGACTTATAAGGCACCTATACACGCCTTCTTGCTTCTAGAGCTAAGCTGACTGGCAGCTATTTTAAAAGAGAATACTCGTTACCTGTATAACGGATAAGGGGGTTATGAGATTAGCGTGTGTATACAAAAAAAAACAAAAAAAAAGCTACAGGGGGCGCGTGTCTGTCTGTGAGGTAGAGACCATGTGGTAAGCGACTCAAGTGTAAAACAACAGCACCTCCTCTTGTCGCAGTGAGTGGTGTGGACGGCGGCTGGCTAGTTGAATTTAAGCGTCAGCTTGAAAGATAAGGCCAAATAAAAAAAAAGGTTTGTTTCAGGTCACCCGACCAACCCTAGCAAAACAGGGTCGACCCTACGTTTTTTTAAGCAAGTTTGAAGAAAATTTCATATTTTTATACTTTTTGGGTCATTTTTAGAATTTCCACGGAGGATGGCTAGTACTTTCATGTTAAAAAAATAAAATAAAATAAAATAAAAATCCGACCTACCGACTCCAGTCTTTCTGCCCATGTTACCTGAAACATACCTTTTTATTTTTTTTTGGCTTAATCCGTTCACGGGCTGGCGCGTCACACCTGTCGTTAATCACCCCCTGTAGTCTTTGTATACACAGGTGACTCGGCTTTATCTCTTCACCAGCTATAATCCCATATACATGTAGCGCACGTTACACTCGTTAATTCTCTTTTCATGCTGATGGATTAGGGGTGGAAGGGTTCAGGTGAAAAGCGATTTGATTCTCTCTGGAAGAGGGTTGGAGCTCTAGGTGAAAACAAGCTTAGAACATCCAGATTAGCTGCTCTCTCGGCTATATAAAGAGCTTCATTTTTTCTAATCTCTGCCCACTTCGTCTTGTTGTACACTATCAGTCACGAGGCAGACGCTGGAAGTAGCAGATGTTTGCAGTATGGTTTACACAGAGGTTACCTGCTAATAGGATTTTGTCAGAATAGGGTGAGTTGCTATTAAAATGAACATTTTAAATGGTTTGTTAATATGGTATCTGATGTTAATGAGCTAACACCTAACATTGAGGATTATGACCTCCCAGAGGGACGTCTCGCTAAATTCTCCAGTCTTGACTATAGTCTTAACTGTCTAAAGACTGTGGAGCGCGTTAATGGGGGGCCTCCTTACTAATTTCACTTGACCAGGCCGGCAGGGTCAACTAGGCTAGGTAATTACAACCACAAGGGTGGCTACTCAACATGCAAGTAGACCTACTACTACGAGATTGTCTTTTGACCACTCTGCTGCCGCCTGCTGGTCTGGCCATTACATGCTCTAGTATAGTTCTCCGCTCTTTTCGTCAGATGACGCCACAATAGGGTTTTTGTACATTTCCACGATACTCGCGAACATTTTAAACGCATAATGACCTATAATAAGCAACAAAGCACACTTCTAATATATTGAATATAAGAAACATGTCAACGCTGTGTATTTCTGATAGAATGAGGCAGATTCTTTGAAATATCAACTAAACTATAGTGAGATTGAAAATACTACACCATATCTAAAGCGATATAAAAGCTATATAAAGTCAGAACTTCTCACGGAACGGCATCTGCAACAGATCACTCAACCATTCGTCTTGAAATGCCACACAGGGTTCCCGTCCAACAGGACTCTGAGCCTTGACGCTTTTGAGGAAGGTTTGATCTCATGCTGCTCAACATGTGGTGTAATTAATCAACACCGCGGCCCCTCTTTAGGGGCCACACAATAAACAAAGAATAAAAAAGGGTAGACCTTAGGTTTAAAGTGAATCTCCCAGGATTTTGGCGAAGTCGACAAAGGGGTAGATAACAGATTAAACTGCAAGAGACTATACGCAAACCTTGATACTCTCAGAGGGGGAGCCCCATATTGCGGACTTGTGGTCAGATCTATCCCTTCTAGGGGGCAGGTTGCATGTCGTAAATGTCTACTACAGACATTGGGATATATTGTTAATCTTACTCTAGGGTCTCCATAATTAGACCCTGAATCCGTTGTTAAACGGGTGTGAGGGGGTGGTAACTAATACTTATGAGATGTTAGCTTAGTTCATAGTCTCCTTACCAATTTTCACTTGACCAGGCTGGCAGAGCCAACTAGTCTAGGTAATTATAACCACAAGGGCGGCTACTCAAGATCCAAGTAGACCTACTACTACGAGATTGTCTTTTTGGTCCTTCTGCTGCTTAGTTATTACATCCTCCAGTCTAGCTCGCCACACCCTTTGAGCAGCACCACCATTGCCTCGGTAAAAGTGTAGGGTGTGTGCTTTCCACCTTCAGGCATCCATAGATTCGATCACTATCACCCCCCTTGAAATGACTTCAGCTGTTAATTAGGGCGTAAAGCCACCAACCAAGTCCCTGTCAAAAGATGTGAATAACGAAACGCGCTAGTATAGTTCTCCGCTCTTTCGTCAGATGGTGCCACAATAGGGGTTTTGTACATTCCTACGATGCTCGCGAACATTTCAACGCATAATGAGCTACATAGGCAACAAAGCGCGCTTCTAATATATTAAAATATAAAAAACAATTCAATATTGTGTATTTCTGATAGAAATGAGGCGGTTTCCTTAAATACCAACTAAACTATAGCGAGATGAAAAATACCACACCATATCTAAGGCTTTATAAAAAACTATAGAAAGTCAGAACCTCACACGGATCAGCATTCTGTCTGCAACGGATCACCCCTGACCCACTGGTCCTCGCATGCCACACACGGCTCTGCCGTGTTTGAGCTTTGAGGTATCACCCATCAAGTGATCCATGCCGCCCAACATGAAGCGTAATTAATAGCTGCTGTTGCATAGCACAGTGGCAGCATCTAACTAACTCTAAAGAGTTAGTCGGCCCCTCTTTAGGGGCCACACAATAAACAAAGAATACCCTGAATCTGGGACCTGCGGGCGAGGGCCCCAACTGTGAAGTCATTATTGGCCACATTGGTAATATCAATTAAAACTTTAGACAACACCCACCTTAAGTATCATTAACGGACAATATCAATAAACTTAGCATCCGCCTGGTTACCACATTTAGCACCAATTTTACAACTCACAGGGGCCACCCTTGAAAATAACACTAGCCTCACCGCGCTTTTTATTGCTCTGCTGATTTCTCCAATCCAAAACATGGGGTATCTAGTCTAGCTGTGAGCTCATTGGGCCAAACAAAAAAATAATCCGTGTTCAGGTAACATGGTCCAAAAAAAAAATAGGGTAGGTCGGTCGATTTTTTTTTTTTTAGGATTTTTTTTTAGGGTTTTGAGATGAGTTGTATGGGAGAATCACATTGTATAGAGTTGTTATTTGATAATGTAGGACCAATATCTGTCTAATTAAGCCATTATCAGCACTGTTTTTGTCATAGAAAGGATTTCCTCCCTTCTTATCTTTCAAATGATGACAAATAGGATAGTTGAAGGTCATTAGGTACTCCTTTCCCCTTTGGTGATAACCTAGATCAGGAAAAGTCTAAAAAAAAAGAAATCTAAAAAAGATTAAGGTCAAGCCAAAATGATAGGGTCGGTCGGGTTACCTGAACACAACTTTTTTTTTGTTTGGCCTTAGGTAAGTCCTTTGTCGACCTCGCCGGCAAGTCCCGGATTCAGTATAGAAAGACTAAGGGGACGGGGGGTAGGTCTTTAGGTTTAGTGCTATCTGTGTCATTAGACCATTTAAGTGACATGTGACACTAGCATTCTTAAAAATCGACATGCGACATGAATAAGAAATTCTCAATTACGGTGCCCCTACATTTCCCCCCTTAGTGACACTATTAGTATTATAGTAGTACCGAGAACTACCCTCTTTTTTCTTTTTTTTTTTTTTTTTAGAAAACTAAGTAAAAATATCCTTCTTCATGTCCAGTTACATACAATGCCGATCAATTTGACACTGTAGCAGCCTGTCTCCATATCTGTATGCTGCATAAATGCACAATACACGGTTCTGCACGCACTTAAACCAAGGCTAACATGGTTGACCTATATAGATGTGATACTCTCGTTTTCGGGGCTAGTAGAAATTAGGCGTCTAATACGGACGTTCCGGGTTCGAACCCTCACTAAGTTTTAGTCAAGACGTCTAGCCACGTCGCCTAAGGCGACGAAAGCGCGTCAAAGCGTTTACAGGGTTCGAACCCGTGAGCTGCTCCTTGGGGCTGCAAAAAACGCTTAGACACTGAAATCCCATAGGGAAAAAATTTTGGGTTTTTGGACTTTAGGCCTTAATTTGAGGGTGATCCCGGGCTGATAGAAAAATAATTCTTGGACGAGCGGATAGCTCTGGATCTCTTTTATCTAAAACAGCGAAAAATTGATTATGGTTTTGCCGCAATTCATCCGAACGGGGGGTAATCAGCCCCCCCCTCTGCCAATGAAGGCAGTGAATCTTGGCAACCGTGCAATCACTCACGGCCACCGCGACGAACCGACAGAAGAGATCGGCATCTTAGTATGATTCGTGTGACCTACTTAGAGGCTCACACGGTGGAGGTGTGTCCGGCGTTCGGCGCGCTGATTGGCTACTGGTAGGAGGCGCTGTGCCGCGTCAAGAACTTCACCTATTTGGGGCGGCTGTTAAAGGCGCACTGAGTTGAGGTGCACCTTTAAGCAAGAGCGCGATCCGGCCTAGTCTTGCGGACCTCTGTTTGGAGAGTGTAGCGGGCGGCTATATCGCGCTCTCCAACCACAGGCTTAACAGTGGTCCGCAAGACTAGAGTGCAAGACGCGTGCACACACAGACCGAACAGACACACACAGACCCACACACCCACACACTCCTATCAGTGAGACGTCTAGCAGATTCGGGAGAGGCGACCAGGGAGGTACTCTCGGCTAGCGGCCACTAATTGACTGTTTAGATAAGGCACAGAAACAAGGGTGATGACAGACTACGTGTTCAAGCAGCCAACATGCCCTGACACTTGATAATGGGTGTGGACCGCTAAATTCGATATGGTGACATGACCATTTCTTATAATCGACAAACGACATGAGGTCTAATGACAAGTGACATGAGGCCCAAAAAATCATAGTGACAGGTGACATGAACATTTCTTAAAATTGACATGGGATATGAACATTATTAAGTGACATTGCCATGTGACATGGTCATTTTCTAAGATCGACATTCGACATGGGGACCCCCCATCCAGAGCCCCTTGATAGATGACAGCTGTTGTGTGTAAGAAAAGTGTATGCCTCACAATCAAAAGATGATAAAAGGCTTTATCCCACTCGATGTGGGTTTTGAATCAAATATCAAGGGATCAAATATCAGATCGATATTTGACGTCGTCAAGTGATATCTGACGTTGTCAATCGCTTTTACTATGTAGTCAAGGTTGTAAAAACAGGGCGCCCTGATTGGTCAACAGCATGAATGAAAGTTGCATCTCAAACTTTTAATACTCGGTATGGGGCCCCGTGGGACTGGGGCCAATATTTGCAATTTTCGGAAATACTGTCGAGAATTTCTAGATGGAAACAACTTGTCTGGGGTAATTTGACCTCTACTCTTCGATATTCAAGTAATACTCAAGCTATTCTGACTCTAAACATGAGTAAAACGGTCATTTACCAGCGTTATCGGCAGCGCCGACATCAACAACTGCTGATCTCCCTTGGTTACATGACCCAGTTCCGTTTCTAAGGCCACATGGATCGGGGCCCTGAAGGGGTATCTGCAGAGGCCCTATATCGGGCCCTAGATATGTACATTATATTAATATCTCATAACTTAATTTACTCTAAAATCTTTTTGATGGTTCATAACCTTGACCCTTATCTCCTTTTCTCGCGGGATAAAGATAAAATTTGGTTGTTGGCGTGTCCTCTCGTGGATATCTGCTCTTCTCCACGGCACCTCTCGAGCCCCCTGCGGGGCCTCTCGAGCTGCCGTGGAGAAGAGCAGATATCCACTCGAGCACACGCCAACAACCAAATTCTATCAATTCATTAATTTGATGAAATTCTAAAATAGATATATTATTCATGTTCTGTGTTCCACAGAAGTAATTTAATTAAACCTCAACTCCTTCTAGAAGCAGTAATACAAAAAATGTATAACATGATAACGTTGTATCAAACATTTTCTTATATACAGGCTTCTGGTAGGAGTTGAATCATAAATAAAGTACCTATGTGAAGCACATGACGTGCATGTCATGCTTATTAAAGAATAACATCAATTCAATCGGGTATTCAAATATTTTGGGTTTGCAGGCACAGTTAGAAGGGGTAAGGTTAGTGGTGGTATCTGACCAGGATGTATCAGATTACTACAAACTACCCCTGCCCCCTTCCACCACCACCACCACCACCGCTGGTCACCGGCTGTCTGGAGCTCCCGTGGCCAGGGGATAAATTCTATCCACTCTGAATCTGCTAGACGTCTCTCTGCTATGTAGTGTGGGATGTAAAAGAACCCTTGTCTCGGTAAAAGGGCCAATAGATTCGATCACCATCACCGCCCTTGAAATGACCATAGCTGTTAACTAAGGCGTAAAGCAACCCACACACCCACACACCCACACACCCACACATTTTTCTGTATGAGCCTTCAGACCTCAAGCTGCTCAGTGTACGGGACTAGGTTTTGTCATAGGCCCTACGGACGCTACTCAAGGTAAAAATAAGAGAGCTGTCTCACCATGACATTGGGCTGGCTGTAGTTTTTTATGTTTCGGTACCTACAACCAAAACAGCCAGTACCCACCCCAGGGCTTCATGTCGCACGCGGGAAAAGTATAACGGTGGCGCCAACTGTCGGAATAGCGGGTACACTACGTCAGTAGTTCTTTTGTTCTCCGCTGAGTGACTGGGCGAAATGTAGTCGGTAGCTCTATTTTCTGTGCACTGTTCTGTTCATTTTCTACACTTAACACTTAAATAGACCGCGTGTTTGTACAAGCTAACCGTTTTTATCAGTGCAAAAATTAAATAAGCATCGGATAGAACACTAAAAAAATGAGAAAGTAATCCAGCACTTAGTATAAGGCACCAGTTTTATCATGACACACCGAAAGTCTGGTTTTTTTAAGGTGGATAAGACAGTCGACTGAGAGCTCCAAACTAACCAAAAACGTACCAGAGGTCGATCTATCTCGTACCCGACAGGGCAGGGGCCTTCTACACCCCGGCTCTGATTGATGAGCAAGCGACAATTGTTACAGAGGGCCTATTCCTCTTTTGAGGTGGGCCCAAAATTGAACAAAAGAATAAACTCAAGAAAAAGCCTTAGGCTTAAAAGAGTTGTAGATACCGATTTTAACGAGGAAGTCACATTCATTAGTTTACAAATAGCCCGTGTAAGTACGCCCATGTCTTGCTTATTTCTTATAGGGTTGTAAGATAGTCACATCATGATGCACATCATCATAAACGCAATCATGATACCTTTCATTGTAAGTAGACTCGCCTCTCTGCCCTCTAAAAGAGAGGGCAGAGAAGCGAGTCTCACTCTTAAAAAACCCTTCCCCTCCCCCCCCTCCCCCCCTCCCCCCCCATGCATCTTAAAGAGTGCCCCCCAGAGTGCCCCTCCCCCCCCTCCCTCCTAGAAAAAAAGAGCCGCATTTTTAAATTATTTTTTAGCAAGCTTTCAGCTTGCTTTTTTTCTTTTTTAAAATTTATTTATCCATAAAAATCTCAAGTGACTTATTTTGAAATTCGCGCCAACCTAGTAGTCACGTGACCCCCTTAAGTAGGTCACTTCCAGTCACGTGACCTATTTGAATTTCCCGCCAACATGGTGGTCACGTGACCCTCTTAAGTAGGTCACTTCCGGTCACGTGACCTATTTGAATTTCCCGCCCAAAGGTCACGTGACCGGAAGTAGGTCACTTCCGGTCACGTGACCTATTTGAATTTCCCGCCAAAAGGGAGGCCTCTCATTGGCTGCTTTTGAATTTCCCGCCAAAAGGGAGGCCTCTGATTGGCTGCAGGTCGATTGAGTAATAAACAGTACTTAACTATAGTCCCGTTCCGATACATACTATACTACTCAGGTATAATGATTATCCCCTAATCCACATAGTCACAGTGAGTGATCGGAGGACGGTAATACAGTGTGGTTCATCCACTGTTATCCATCTTCAACTAACTACATGATTGCAGTTGGTCCCTCGGTGTGAGTACCATGCATAGAGAGTTCTGAGGGGGAGGAGGGGTGAATAACTTACACAAGTTATAGCTAGTGCCCATAAATGAGACAATGCCCAATTATAGGCATTATCTGAATCTTAGGGCCATAGGGAACATTCTCTTTAGCTTTGATTCCAGAAAAGCTGCCCTTTACCTGTTGAATTCATCTCTTGAAAGCAGTTGAGAATAGGATACGCTATCCATGAAATTTACCCAGTGTACAGTCGAATAAGGTCGGTCCTCCAAGGTAAATTCTCATCAATAAAATTGAGGTCATCAGCTTTCCAATAATATATTTCATCAGCACATACCACATCTAGTTTTTGAGAACTGGCTCCTTAAATAATTTTATGTGTAAGCTCTGTCCAATCTTAAATGCCTTTTTTTTGCTTTATTTACATTTTGTTTTTCGGCATAGAAATCCTTATTGGGCCTCCTGTCAATTGATTCTTAAAAATATTTAGAATGAAAATTGCATTTCCATGGAATCAGCATGTGCAACAACAGCAATTTAGCCCCATAAATATTCTTTTTTAGATGCCAAATATGGAAGGTTTTCACCCAAACTGGAATTTTCTAAAGTGGCCTAGTGTATGTCTCATCAAAAGGTAGTATAGTAATTTTTGAACCAGTTTAGCTAAATGGAGTGTGGCCAGACTTTGTCCCCTTTCTCTTGTTGATGCATACCCAGGTTTAATATTTCAAGAATGTTTTTGGGTAGACAGTTGGCATCAGGCCCCGTGTATGTTACCTCTGACAAATCAAAGTAAAGCAGGATGTGGCTTCATTTATGGCAGAATAATGCCAAAGTCTCTGATTAAAAGTTTAGAAGGTGCACAGATCTATGTGGAACCACTGTATCAAATTCTCAGCTATCCAAAATACTGCTCAAAAGAAGGCCATGCCATTTAACACCTTTAGCTTTCCACGCCATCTTCAAGCCAATAAGAGTGCGCAGCAACACCCTGAAGCTCCTTTTATGTTATCTCTCACTCCCCCACTAAGGCTTCATTGAAGCAACATCAGATGGCTGCCGGGGCTGTGGTCAGTCAGGGCTGTGGCTGGAGCTGATAGGTGGGGAATTGGCTGGTGGTGAAAAAGAAAGCTACCTCCCAGCTCTGACCAGCCCCCCACATCCAGCATGGTCCACATAGCACCTTTTAGTAAGAGTGGTCTTGTTCAGTTGGGGCTTAGGGGATTTGGTATTAGAAACATGAAAGGACCCCCATGTTCACAATCACCTCTGGCTTTGAAATAGAACAGAGAAGTTGAATTGCTACCTGCCTTCAGTTGCCTCAGACAGCATTTGTTGGCACTGACTGATAAGCTCAGTTCAAACAGTCCTATACATGACACAATTCTACAGAAAAGTCATATAATATTGTCCATGCTCTGGAAATTCTTGTGGATCTTCTTTTTGGAAGGTAATTCTTGTGAATGAGATCATTACACAATAAGAAAAAACAATTCAGGTAACATCAGGTGCTAGACTATGGGGTAATAGTTAGGAAAATAAAATAATGCGAAGCCAAGGTGCTACCTGATGCCCTGTGAACTAAGAAACAATCTGTTTCAAGTGCATTTGCGGATTTATTGCATTTTTCATTTCTATTTAAAAACAACATTAGTAATTGATTTTCTAACTATTTTGGTCATTGAAAACACCTCCATGGAGAAAGGGAAGCAGTTGCTCTACGGGTGTGGGGAAAACACCCCATGCAAAACGCTAGTGACATTATTTCTTGACACGCCATAAATAGTGATTCCTATTACTACGCTGATTACATGTGTAGAATCTACTACATAGCATCTATATATATAATTATTTATCATATACACTGAGTCTCTATATACACAAATCTTAATGTAAAGCCCTTTTTCTGATGAGATCTTGCTAATAGCACTTGCAGTGATGATTAGAACGCAAAGATCAAAGCAGATTTAGAGTCCTAGTGCCAGTTACAGAAGTTGGCATCACTTCTATGGATCACAAGTATGTAGAGTCAGGGACAGGCATGTCATTTCGAATGTACAGTCAACTGCCAATTATTTCTTCAATGATGAAATCTCGTTTGCCAAATAATCCAAATGTATATCTCATGTATACCAATATCCCAACTTGCATGTTCTCTTTATCGGTGTATAAATATTTCCTACATCTAGTATGGGCCCACTGCCAAACCGAGAAATCACAAAAATGAAATATGTATTCCATTTTAACATTTTCAATTGTACATTACATTATCATCAGTATGAATCTACAGGTATTCATTGAAATTATGAATAAAATATGGAATATGATAACAACAGGTATGCTAACAAGGAGGTAGTGTTTTCTCTTCGGATAACAACATCCAGAACAATCCAACTCCATTATGGCACTTTCTGCTGATGCACAAGACCAGCAGTGGCGTAGGAAAAGGGGGGGCCAGGGGGGCCCGCCCCCCCCCCCCAATCACTGAGGAGGGGGGCCTGAATATGTTTGCCCCCCCCCCCCCCAAAAAGAAATTTGCCAAGACCCCCAATAAAAAACACACAATTTCCTATCCTTGGCTCTCTTGCATAGAAAAAAGTGGGGTCAGAGGTCAGAACTCTATACAGTTCCAATATAAGCATAATTATATACAATATATCATGCAAAGCAGCCGATGCTTAAACTTAGTTGGAGTGGGCCCCCCTGCCCCCCCCCCCCAATGAAGATTTGCTTCCTACGCCTCTGTGACCATATCAAACATCAAAAGCACATTACCTAAATCACAAGCTAAAGCTAGACTAGATGAGAAGTTTCTGAAAAAGGAACATTCATTGAGACCAACTTTTAATTCTCACGGTCATAGTCTAGATCTATAAACAATGGTATTAAAATTGGCATCCCTTCATAGGTCACATGTGTGTAGAGCTAGGGCCAGGCATGCATTTCAATATAATTATTCCCAAAGCCAACTATTCATCCAATGTTAAGTTATCATGAAATATAGTGTGTGACATGAAGTGAAGGAAATAGATCTCCTGTTATGCCTGTTTCAAAAGGGAATTTGGTCTACTTTTATATAGATTTGTACTACATTAGTGCAAAACACCAAGGCTATTCGACTGCCATTTTAAATTTTGCCTTTAGGGAGTAGTGATTTTTTAACAACAGGGGGAGGGGGGTGTATTCTTCTGGTCGCCCTGCAAGAGGGGTCCATTGGCTGTTGCTGTTGAGACATATCCTTCCCTAAGATGTGTGTCAAAAATTCACCGGGAGTGACTTGGTCCACCATAGCTTTGTGCTTACATTAAAGCATTGATGATTCACGGTAATGGGAGCCACTAACAACTATTTCAAAATCATAGAATGCAGCTCAAAGGTCGACCATGACATCAGTTTACAAAACAATGTATCGGAGTTTCCAGGAGCCCCTACAATTTTGATCTTTTATCTTGATGAAAAAAGGGAATTCCCCTCCCTCAGTCCACAGAGGGAATAATGGAATGTTGCCAACTAAAAGACACAAGAAGAAGCCTGGCATTATGAGCATCACAAATTCCACAGTGAAATATAAGAAGCACAGGATGTGAAAAGTCTGGCTTTTACCTGTTCAGGTAGGTAAATGGAATAAAACCTGGAAACTGTCAGCCCATGGACACTGATCTGAGAAGGGAGGGGTTGTCAGGGGAATGTGCATCTGTCTGTATCTAACTTGATGAATGCTTAAAGGGACTATGTCAGATAATGTGGATCAACAAGGTAAAAATAGAGCTCAGTGAAGGATTTCTAGTACCAACTTTGGCCACCAGCAGGCTAGATATAGGCAAACAGGTTAAAAATATAACACAAATTGATCCAGCATACGTTTTGATGTAAAATACAATAGAAAATTTCATCTTTGGTGAAAACTTTCCAAATTTGGAGTGTAATAAGAATGTTCTAGAACCTAACTTGGTGTTCTTGCACTTGCTGATTGCCATGGAAACAATCATTCTCAATAGTCAAATTCAAGAAGTCAATTGATAGAAGGGATCATAAGGATTTGTATTCTGAAAACAGAATGTAAATACCATTTTGTGATCAAAAGCTGTGGTCATGCATCCTCTCTTCCCTCCTCCTACACTCTACTCATCCCTTACTTCCCTACTCCCTCATCTTTCTACTCCCTCTCTCCCTTACTGCCCTATTGTCAATTCCCTCACCCTCCTACTCCATCACCACTGCCCTGTAATGCTTCTGTCAAGATAGTCACAAGCTATTCTGCATGTTTTGACAGACTGACAGCACCCGTCTTCAAAATGAAAATCACTTTTGACATTTCATTTTGCATCTTTGATTTTTCTTTTCAAATTACAAGTATATGCATTAACACTGAATTTTAAGTAGAATAAGTAATCCATCCATATGTTATTGTGCAATGTTAAATACCTATTTGTACAATTGGGAGCCCATGAACTTGTTCATCATTTCTATGTGGATATTTTTACTTTTGATGTACAGGGCCTAGTAAAAGCCAGTAAATGGACTCAAACAACTGAGGTCAAAGCAGAAAACAACTGGCTTTATTTTCCATTTCTGAAAGGAATCATTTACATAGATCCTGTTGCATTGAGATTCCCATGGGAAATAAAACACAAAAACATTATTATAATGATCTGTAGTACAAATGACACATCTCCATTATTTGATGCCTTCTCGTTAGAATATCTTACAATCTGCATGTATGGAAAACAATATTTGAGGCTGGCCTTTGTCCCGGGAATCATAGAATTGCACAGAGGGTGAGTGAATATCACTATTGCAATTAGTCATGCTCATCGGAAATAAAAGCGGGGCAGACAGGAGGATCCAATGTCACCCAACCATGTGCTTTTCTAGTGTATTTTCAACCGGGGGAATAATAGTGTGCATGCTTTTATCTCAAAATGACCATAATGTTGGGCAAAGAAATCTAATTAGAGCTAATTCGGAGGTAAGTGGGGGAATTAATTTTTTTTTTTCAAATTCTAAATCTGTATTCCAAACACTGTAAACGTATAACACTTTGAGAATAGAGGTCAATCAAATGCCATCAATGGGTGTTAATAGGTCACAAAGGGATCCAATGTCCCCCAACCATGCTCCCCACCCCTGCACGTCCTGCTAACAAAAGTTAGCAAACAGTTTGCATTGTAATATGAAGTGTCTGGTAAATCCACTTGAATGATCTAAAACATAGTTTTACCATCACAGCAAAATACAAATGGAACTTAACATCACACAAAACCAATCTATAACTCATACAACCCCAATAAGAAACTGTTTCCAATGAACATAAATTTGCCATCAGCACCTTTATGTTACACCATATGGGTACTTAATCATAGATTGATGTCCATCCTGCACTTGGGTATGCACTGACCAATGCAGTTCCCCAAAATGGTGAGTGGGTATAAAACCTGTTTACTGACCCAAAAGAATGGCTCCGTATTGGTATGAGTCAATGGCCTATTATTATTCATGAACACACAGGATTCACAATCCAAAATATCTCATCATCAGAAGCAATTATCTTATGTCACTTCTTCTGGTATTTCCAATTTCAATGCAGTCTTTTTGCCACAAAGATGATAGATCTTCACATTTTATAAAATTAGATGCTATCTTTTAAAGCAATGCAGAGAGGCATAACCACCCTCCACAAAAGGACATATCTTCGTCATAATCATCTATATGCCAGGTATTCAGCAGCAATCAAAATGAACTCTTCAAAGCTGTATTTAATTTCTGCCTGCTTTTGGCACAACTCAAAATATTTCACTTGACATCATGGGTTTAATCAATGAAGGCAGTGACCTTACCTTTGGGGAAGCGTTATGTTGGAGAAAAACACCAAAGATGAAGCCATCAAAGTAAACTGTAAAAAGAGGACAAAATGGAAAAAAGGCAAGAGAGAAGAAAACACAAACATTATCTTGGGAATGGACTTTGTGTTCAAACTAATCCTTTTATTCGGAGGTATCGTGATATGCCTTTTTAATTATGAGGCATATTGATATCATACATCACAAAGGTATGAAGGTTATCCAGTTACACACACAAGTGCAGACTCTTGTCTTAGAGAATAGCATATCTCATATAACATGTGTATATCTCATGAGGCGAATCCGAGTAGGACAACACTCAGTAACTAGTGAACAGTTTGAGGTTTTTGATTCATTGAATTACTGTATGGATATGAGGCATATATCTGATTAAATATCTTACCTTGAATTATGTGATAAGATGCTTGAAATCCTTTTGTATTGAAGAAAGTCGTGCACATCACATTTGTAGTCTAGTGTATGGAGAGCTATGTAACTCATGTACAAACACATGAGACCTATGTTCGCCAATAATATTATTGGAAAATAGATAACATGGAGAGGTTATATATATGTGTGGACATTTTCATCTACCTCTACAGAACAGCCTTACATAACTTATAAGTATGTGTAGCATTTCAGTACTGACATAGACTGCGTCTTTCCAGGGAGAGGCATTGTTACCAGGAAAAGCATATAATGCCCCAGGGTGATAGCCTATGGACAGAGATAAGGATTATTTCCTAATCCACCCAGTCATAGGGTGAGTGATTGGGGGCCGGTAATACAGGGTGGTTCATCCAACACTATCCATCTTCAACTAACTAGATGGTCCCTTGGTGTTAGCTAACACCACAGGGAGTTCTGAAGGGGGGGGGGGACTGTATAACTTACAGTTAGTGACCATAGATGATACCATGCTCAATTATGCATACTCTGTATCTAAATGTCACAGAAAACAGCTACTGTAGCCTTGGCTCCACAAAAGCTGCGCTTTGCTACTTGAATTTAGCCCTTGAAACCAGTTGAGCATAGAAGTTAACACTGAAATTCACCCAGGTCTAATATTTCTAGAATGTTTTGAGTAGGCAATGGGCACAAGACCCAACCTCTGGCAAAATCAAAATAAAGGAAGACGTGACTCCAAATTTCCAGCTAAAATATGTAGCAGAAGTCCTTGATATTCAACACCTTTAGCTTTTCACACCATCTTCAAGCCAAAAAGGGTGTGCGGCAACACCTTGAAGCTCCTTTTATGTTATCTCTCACTCAACACTAAGGCTTCATTGAAGCAACATCAGATCGCTGGGGCTGTGGTCAGTCAGGACTGTGGGCTGGAGCTGATAGGTGGGGAATTGGCTGGTGATGAAAAAGAAGGTTTCCTCCCAGCCCTGGCCAGCTCCCACAGTCAGCATGGATCCACCTAGCACCTCTTGGTGAGAATGGTCGTGTCCATTCAGGGTTTAGGGGATTTGGTATTTGAGACCAAGGGAAAGGATGAAAGGACCCCATGTTCACCCTCACCTCTGGCTTTGAAACAGAACAAGGCAGTCACATTGCTACTGGACTTTACTTGGCTCAAACAGCATTCGTTGGCCATAACTGATAAGCGTAGCTCAAATGGTACTATACAAGTCTTCTTAACACAAACCTTCCGAGTCATATATTCTCCAGGCTCTTGACAATTTGAGTGAAGACTTTTTCTTTGCAGGCAACTCTTGTAAATGAGATCATTGCTCAAAAGAAGAGGTTGATTCAGGTAACATCAGGTGCTAGTTTATGGGCTAATAGTTGGAAAAATGAAAGCATCAAATCAGTTACTCCATGGCTGTGTGGAGAACTTTCAAAATTCTAGTGACATTTTTTCTTGACATGCCATGAACAGTAGTTCATATTGGTACCCCGATCACATATATAGAATCTGCTATGCATAGTTGCTTCCATATGTACACACTATATACACATACCTTATTTTATTTTTCATCAAATACGGCAGCCCCATTGATTTAACCAAGGAGTTCCGTATTTAACACCTCCCGTGCAATAACCCACAGCCGTATTTAACGGCCTGTGACGTCATCAAAACGGCTGTTTGTTTACATTTGAACAAGGTTGAAACGGGATGGAAATAGGCTTTTTTAGGCTCCCCCTATAATAATTTTGGTATATTCAACCGAAAATCATAAAAAATAAACACAAAGGTACACTTATTTAAGTCTGTTGACTGGGTTATTTCACTTGTTGACCCTTGGGCCGCATTTCACTCGGCCTACGGCCTCGTGAAATACGGCCCAAGGTCAACTCGTGAAATAACCCAGCTAACAGACTGAGACTCGTGCACCTTTGTCTATGTATACATGAAGCCCCTTTATAGATGAGGTTTTCTTTCTATGATGACTAGCATGTACACTGCAAAAAAGGTGTTTAGGTTTTAAACATGTCTAGGTCTAAACATGTTTAAAGTCTAAACATATCACTAGGTTTGTGTCTTTGAATCCTTCTGTTTAGGAATCAAACACTTTTATTCTAAACGCCTAAACAGTTACATTGGATATGTTTAGATGTTTAGTATTTAACCCTTTAGACCCCAAGCAATTGCATAATAAAGTGTTTCATTTCCCCAGGAATTTCCTCAGAATTTAGCTAAATTCGGCCATTCATCACCTTTATTGTTTAGCATAATATTCATTGTTTATTCCTTTAGCTATGCATCACATCAAAGATGGTATTGATTCTAAAACTGCATTACAAAAAAGAAATTAAAGTGCCCATTTTTGAATTCATGGCAGGTCTTAGAAGGTGTGTGGTCGTTGCCACTCTAGTATAGGCCTAAACGGCTTGGTTGGCTTATAATTTCAATTTTCTGCAGAAAGTCCTACACATCATTTTATGGATCAAATCACATAAGAAATACCAAAATTCTGGTCAGAATATTTGAATCAAATCATTCTTTGATAAAGAAGCATGAAGAACTGATTAAAATGATATATAGACAAAGGTGCACAAGTTTCAGTCTATTGACTGGGTTATTTCACGAGTTGACCTTGGGCCGTATTTCACGAGGCATGCACCCCAAGGGTCAACAAGTGAAATAACCCAGTCAACAGACTGAAATGAGTGTGCCTTTGTATTTATTTTTTATCTTTTTCGATTCAAAATAGGGAAATTATTATAGGGGGTAGACTAAAAGGTCTAAATAAGCTTATTTCTGTGCCGTTCAAATGTAAACAAACCGCCGTTTTGATAACGTCACAGGGCCGTGAAATACGGCCATGGGTTATTTCACGGGGGGTGTGCAGTACGGCGTTCTTTGGTTAAGTCAATGGGACAGTCGTATTTGATAAAAAATAAATAAATTGTATCAATGATGGTGCAATTTCTAAGTAGAATCATCTTTGATATATGCTCGAGTTATACCTTAGTTAGATCTATATAGATTTTTCAGTAAATTCATAATTCTTTGCCCAAAACAAATGAAGCCTCTTGAGGTACACTAGGTCTATTCCCCTTAGGTTTAAACCATTTCCGAATATCATCTATAGACTAAATTACAGTAGGTTTTTACTAATGTATGATGAGTTATCAATACTGAATAACATCAACAACTTTTTGGAATGTTATCACCATTTTTATATATTTTAATCAGGGTCTAAAAACGGCCGTTTTGCGGCCGGCTACGGCCGTTTTGGGGAAATGAGACACGGCCGTTTGCGGCCGTTTTGGGGTCTAAAGGGTTAGTTGGTGTATAGGATGTAAACATGTAGTGTTTAGATCATAGTATATCAAACACATACCAGATGGCAGCTCTGTAGTTGGCTGTAGTTTCTACAACCACTCAAACGTTATTGTGGATCTAAAGCTGCTTTAATCTGAGTTAATTAATTTAAATTGCATGGGATACAAAAGGATAATAATACACATTTCAGGATTCAAGTGTTGAATGCTTTATCACTATGATTACGATGCAATAAAGATCCATCTGCTACATAGACACCTCTTTTAAGAACTTTAAGAATGGATAAAGCATTATCTTCCCTGAAGGTCTGTTGTATTGACTCAAGGCTGTGTCTATGTTAAAATAGAGGCCCATGTGAAATAATGATGCACATATTGCCCTAAGGACGGAAGGGGGGCTGCTAGAAATCTCTTCAAGACACTACATGGGAATAAAATTATTTATTTATCTGAATATAAATATCTAAACATAATAATAATAAACATCTCTAGGTACACCACTTTTATCCTTAAAGGCTTGACAGATAAACACAATAATATGCTAAATTCTTGAATTCTAAACACTTCATTGTCCTAAACACATTGCTTTAAACAGATAAATGTCTAAGCACTGAGCTAAACATATTATTGGTCTAAACATGTTTAGGAACATAATGTGTGGACAAAAACGGGGCAGCAATGTGTTTAGGATTGTGTTTAAGATCTAAACACCTTTTTTGCAGTGTAGAGATCAGAGCAGCTCTAGAGACTTAGGGTCAGTTACAGAAGTTTGCATCACCTCTATAGATCACAGATGTGTAGAGTCAGGGACAGACATGTCATCCAGAATGCTTATTCCTAATAGCAATTATTTCTTCAATGATGAAATACTGTTTGCCAAAATAATCCAAATGTATATATCTCACTCATCTTTACCAATATTTATGCCAAATTGTTATCAGGAAATCATTCAGTTCTCTGCATCAGTGTATAAACGTTTCCTACATCTAGTACATGCCAAATGCCAAAATAAAATAGTTATTTGATTTTACTATTTTCAGTTGCATGCTTCATTGTCATCTCTACGAATTCAGTTATTCTTTGGAATTATGAATGAAACATGAGAATTAAGTACAATAACAAGCATCCAGAGCAATACAGCTCCTTTCTGACTCGTTCATTGTTTCTGCTGATGTGCAAGACAATATTGAAAGATTTTGTAAGTCAATGGAAAACGACTGCGGGTTGGCAGTTTTGAAAGAGTGTTTAAAATGCTGTCAATCCTATTGTGTAGAAAGCATCTACTTCTGAAGTAAAAATGGTCCATACATTAACACTCTGTCGACCACTCTCTCATATAATTCAGGCGGGGGGGGGGGGGTTGGATATCTTACTAAAGCGTGTATTCCACCAATGTCTGTCGGCCAAAATTTCGTCATCCGATTAAAGTCTATAATGTTAAACTTATGGGACAATCTCGTCCGACGGACAGAACCACAGCCGATTCCGTCAGTGGAATACTCCCTTAAAATTTATGACAGTGGGGTATCTATGATTGATAGCGTAAGAATATGTGTTTATGCGGTGATAAAGGCAATTGACTCTCTAGTTAGGTGTCTTAGCATAAATAAAGAATGAAATCGTTATTTTCTGGATAAAAGCGCCATTTTTGTCCACGTATAGAGAAAAATGTGGGGAACAATTATATCATGTGCTACAAGAAATTGTATTACTGAAACACTCTTATCTATTCAAACTGGCCGACCAAGACATGGCATTATAAGTGCATGCATGTATGCATACCCTGGAAACAAATTCACGGAATTCCCCCTGAATAACACGGGTTGAACTGGGGTCAGTCCCGGGATTAACCCGGGTTGTATTCCCGTTATATCACGGGATTCTGTGAGCAAAATTTCCCCTTATATCACGGGATTCTGGTACAGAGGGTTGCATGGGTTTGAATCCCATCATTAATAGTTTTAGTGAACATGTCTTGTGTGATTTATCTAAATATTCTTATAAAAATATCCATATACATTCCTTTTAACCACTCACAATCTTTCATATGCACGTCCTGATCGGGAAGTGAACCAGCTACCTTTACATCCATAGTGCCGTGCTCTAGGCCCTCACCTACCGGGGCATGTATTGGGAGAGGTATATGAACTGTGACCATTGGTAACTGTGCTATAGTACACAATACGATTGTATCTCCAAGATAACACAACAAGAAACCAACTACAGCATCATGTTATTAGGGAGCTTTAGCAAACCGTACATTACTCAATAAATGCAGATGTAGGCCATTATACATGCATTAGTGACATGGGTAAATCTCATGCTACGTCTATGTTTTATGAGTGTCAGCGGCGGATCCAGGGGGTGGCCTGGGGGACACATTAGGGACCTTTAGCAACCCCCTTCTGGATCTGCACATGAGCTTTAGCATGGTTGCTGTAGATCCTTATTCTCCTAACCTATCACTAATATTTAATGTATGACATGAGCTACAACCAACGATCTCACTAGTTATGGAGATATCCTCAGTGAAAGGCTGATTTATTTGAAATAGTCCCAATGAATATCATAACACAATACATGTCCCGGTAGGTGAGGGCCTAGAACACGGGACTATGGATGTACAGGTCGCTGGTTCACTTCCCAGCTATGCCAAGCATATCTATGTTTGCATCTTTTAATGCACATTCTGGATATTATATAGGTACAGATGGAACTGCATGTTTGAGCGCATCATGTCCCTTCATCCACTATCTATTTTATAGTCAATATGATGGCCCCATTGAAACCTGATAATGCTGTATCCCACACTCTGTCAAATAACCCTGCACAATATCTAGCGGCCTAGCATGATAACATATTCTTTCCAATTTAAAAGACTTAAGTGTTCTTTTTATTGATGTTGTTCTTAATTACATGCTTGTATTGTATAGAGTAAATACATAGGCCTACAACTGAGTTTTCACTATTCTGGGGAATCTATGGAATTTCCTATTACCTGGACATTTCACAGTTGGGATCCTGCCTCAATGGGGCAATAACTCTGGGGGTTCCTCACCCTTAATCCCGCCTCCACACACCTGTCATTCAGTCTGATGGGGCCCCTATCTGTTACACACCATGGGAGGGACTGTCACCCATGTCTGACGAGCTTGACTGGTAACATGTGAGTAGGTGGACACGGCTCAAGGCTGGAGTGAGGAGGAAAAATGGTGTGTAGGGTGTGTGAGGAAAGTACCCAGTGACGGGGATAGTACGGTATTATTTGGTTTATGTAAGGTTAAGAGTTGTATTAAAAAAATATAGGTAGATGGAAGACCAGGGCGGCGTTATCAGATATGATAAGAATATTCAATGTGTTTCACATTTGTATTGCAGCCTCCCAAACTGTCCCCTCCTCCAGGACTTCTACTTTGATTCCCTAACCCTCCCCCACATTCTTTAAAGATACCATATCAGCTAATCCTGTGTGATCTTGTAATTTTAGCATGGTTACATGCTTCATATTCGTTTATGTCTGCATAGAAAATGTAGATATTGTAACTCCCCATTTAATCCCTTTAAATCACCATATAATACAGAATGAATTACTGTCAATCTACAGTAATCCTGACCTGCAGGGGTGCATTATGAACTTCAGTTGTTCCCATACTGGGCAACATAGGGAGCATTCAGTCCCTAGTACAGCCTTGGGTATATCCTCCAATTTGCAAAAATAGGAACTTTCCTATCTTAAAGGATTATGTCAAACAATATGAATATGGGTAAAGACTGCATGTGTTAGGTTAATCCAACGGTTGGTTTCTGGTAAAGTCTTTACCCCCACCCCCACCCCCTCCAGACAGGTGCAGACTCCTTCCTCCACTCCATCTGCGAAGGCGAAGGCTATAAAAGTGATTCTGAAGGTAGGAAAACAACAGTTAGAGGTATACTACAACGGCCTGAATGCAATGACAAAAGTAGTTGGGCACGTTACAGTGGCCCTTTAAGTAAATTGTCATGGTACCTCTGTATTGATGCCCCTACTGCATATGAGTATAATACGATTACCTGCATTGGTAAAACAATCCACCTATAAATAGTGATGCCATGAGTCGGTCTGCACTTGTATGATGAGTTAATGAGCTATTATTATTCATAGACACAACGGAGTCACCATCCAAAATATATCTCATTATCAGAACGGTCAATGTTCTTATCTCTAAGTGTCTTATTCCAATTTGTATTATTTTCACAGACAGTTATTTTTGCCACATTTTATAAACCTGGTGCTCGGCCTTTTTCCTAAGCGTTCATTGTCAAGAGCGTGAGAGTGAGGGACAGAAGTATAGAGACAAACTAATAAAGATGACGAGTTTGCAATATAGACACAAAGAACCTAATCTTTACCATATTCATCACAGGCCTTCGATAGTCTAATGATCTTGACTTTGTATTGATCATGCAAAGGTGGTGGAGAAATTAGTTCGGTTTAACAATCTGCTTGTGCAACTGTATCAAATTAAATGAGAATGTAAGCAACATGAGAAGCACATGTATGATATCACAACATAAAGTAGACTAGATGAGAAGTTATGTTTGTGAAAGGAAGGGACGTTGGCACAGATCAATTTTGCATTTCCATGAACATTTATAGTCTAGAGATAAACAATGGCAATTATAGAAATTGGCATCACCGTTAGGGGTCACATGTGTGTAGAGCTAGGGCCAGGCATGCATTTCAATTATTCCCAAATTCCAAATATTTTATCATGAAATATAGTATGCGACATGAAGTGATATTAATTTCATGTGGAGAAACCAAGCTTCTATGCTTAAGTACTAGAATGGTCGTTCTCCACACCTCCGTGGAGAAACTAATGCTCATTATCCACGGGCTGTTTCTCCATGATGAGGTCTCTAAAATAGCTATGAAACCAATCTTTAAATGTCGTCTTAAAATATAATTACATGAAATAAACACAGAGATCCACTCTAATCAGTCTGAATTCCTGGTTTCTCCACGTGTGGTATCTTGGATAATATCACACTCGGCTCCGCCTCATGTGATATGATCCAAGATACTACTCGTGGAGAAACCTGTCATTCAGACAGATCATCGTGGACCTCTGTCTATGTCATTCTTTCAAAATACCATTTTTTAATATACATGTACGTAGATTTGTACGGCATTAGTACAAAACACGAGGCTATCCCACCGCAATATTTGCTTTTAGGGATTGGTAATCATTTAAAAAGAAAGAAGGGGGGTCTTTTATAACTTTGAGCTGTAATTAAGCCACTAACTTCAAAAGTCTAGAATGTAGCTGAATGGTTGCTAATTACAACAGTTTGACCAAACATTGCATTTGGATTTCCAGGAAGCAACAGCTAAAACATAATGGATGAAAGCTATTTAAGGGAGATATCTATTTTCAAATGAGATGTACTAACTCAAATATAGTTTCCATTTGGCACACAAACACAAAAGAAACCCCAGTACCTATTCCCATCCCTGTACAATTCTAATTCTTTATCCTGATGAAAACGGTGGAATTCCCCTCCCTCAGTCCACAGAGGGGACATTGGAATGTTGCAAACTAAAAGACACAAGAAGAAGCCTGGCATTATGAGCATCACAACTTCCACAATGAAATGTAAGAAGCACAGGATGTGAAAAGGCCGGCTTTTACCTGTTCAGGAAAATGAAATAAAACCTGGAAACTGTCAATCCATGAACACTGAAGTGAGAAGGGCGGGATTGTCAGGGGAGATGGGGAGTGCGCATAAGAGGCGGTATCCAACATTATGAATGTTGAACCTTTTAAGGACAATCAAAAATTGGTATAGCTATCTGTGGCGGTGAGGTTGTTGCAGGAACTTGCTCTAAGGGTGAGGCTTTGTCGAATCCCATAGAGTTATAAAGACTATAGTCGATGCTCGTTCTGCCATGGCATTGGTAGTAGTTGATGCTTGCCCTGCCATGGCATCAACTATAGTTGATGCTCCCCCACAAAGGATTAAAAGGGCTATGATAGATATATGTGAGCAGGCAAGCAGAAAGGATACTCCGTGCGGGATTAGTTCCGATTTTTGCCACCAGGGGGGCGCCACTATGGCCTTAAAGGAAAGAAAAATGGTAAAAATAGCTCTAGGGTACTTTTTTCTGTAGAAAAAAATGGGACTACACAAAACATTCCATTTCTGGTGAAAAGCCTCTATATTTGGAATGTAAAAAGAACGTTTTAAGGCCTAAATGGGTGACCTGGTTGATATGTGTTGCCATGGAAACATGGTTTTTATTCCAAATAGAAAAATTAAAGATAGCCCTTGACAGAATGATTCATGGGGGTTACTATGGTCAAAACAGAATAAAATTACCATTCCTAAATCAAATTTTATGACTAAAAGAATGAAAATGTATGATATATTTCTCATAATCATCATTATGCTTATTAGATAGGGATATCTGGGAAAATATGAGACTTAGAGCTTATTGGGCTTTTTCATAGGGCAATGCCTACACATATTCAGGAAGGCATTCCTCAAAAACTAGAATTGATATCTTCAAGTGTAATATATCACTGGAAAGCTTATGACATCAATTCTTAAGTTGACTTTTTCCTTGGAGTATCCTTTTCCCTTGCCTCTACACATATGTGGATCAATAAGGTAAAAGGGACCTCTGCGAAGGATTTCTAGTCCCAACTTTGGCCACCAGGGGACTAGATATAACCAAATAGGTTCAAAATATAAACAACTTGATCCAGCATACTTTAATACAATAGGCCACTTTAGCAAATCTTTTCTCTGACAAAAACCTTCCAAATTTGGAATGTAATAAGAATGCTCTGCAGCCTAACTGATATTGTTGCACATGTTGGTTGCCATGGAAACATGACTATCATTCTAAATAAACACATTCAAGGTTTTAAACATATTTAGTAAGTAGGTTTAGGGTAATTGAGGTTAATGAAACCCTGTAAAATATTGTGGAACACTCTCCACGGTGCATGCACAGCATCAGAAGATCACAAATCGTAACCTTCCCAACATTCCCCTGAGAAGCGGTTCAATTTGTGTCCAGATCAGTCAGGTCTCTTCAATCAGCAGTCTGCAATCCATCTGAGTGTGGCCCAAACTAGGGTAGTGCTCTAGAAGGCCATCGTTTAATCTTACCTCTCCTGGAGGGGTCCTCTCCTTGATAAGTAGTGGGTTTGGATAGATTAGGTCAGTTAAATCAGTGGTCTGCATTCTGGACAGTATGCATATAACAGGCTACAGGGGTAGATAACCGGCCTATATTTAAAAACTGGTCTGAATTCTGGACAAGCAAGTACATACAAAGAATGGCTGTTCTAGACTGCCACTTTTTAGATCAAATAAGTACATGAGGCCCATGATTGAGTTGTCATTTCTCAGCAACTATTTCAAATATTTTGATGCTTGAAGCATCAAATTGTAGCTGAAGACATGAACTTAAATAAAGGTATTTTCCCCCAATGTCATGTTTTCCCACGTTTTGTCACATATAGGGAGACATTCATAAGAGCAAATGGTGTTACATTAGCAGGGTTTACTTTGTCTTGTGTTCTAACATATTTAGCAAGGTCGTTTCATTTTAAAGCCCTAACTAACCCTTGTGGGTTCGGGGAGGCATTCAATGGCATTTAGAGCCTACGCCGATAATCTAACAAGATGAGTGAGTCTTGATTACAATAATCAAGATATAGTGAAGACCTGTGATTTCCTTTTGCCGCTCCCTCCGATAAGGGAAAGACCCTTTATAGTCATACCCAACCCTTCAAAGCATAACACATTGTCAAAGCCACAATGGACTTTCTCACCCATTGCATTAACACTAAGTTCCTATTTATAGTGTAATTTGAAGGGGCGAAAATTCATTATTCATCTGCGTATTTTACAGCATATGTGTTGTAACTAGTTCAGGAGGCGCTGAACACGACCCTAATTTATTATGCTTAGCGAACTTAAGTCATCATATAACTGGGTGTTTAGCTCCAGACAATGCAAGGATTTCTTATAATATATACTTAGATGTTCCATACCTGGATGCATGACAGCATCAACAACTGTTACTAAGCACTACAATAGGCAAGTGGACAACGTCTGACAGAGAAAGCGCAGGCACTGCCCAACCTGCAGGCAAGGAACATGGGGTTCTTTGCCTTGCATCTAAAATCTTTCCATAAAAGAACGCAAATAGCTGACAGAGTGTAAAAACAGAAATAATAACATTGGGGAATGGCCTTGATTTAAGAGGAGTGACAGTTCTCTTCGTGGATAAACACATTAAATAGTCTGACAATTCCCTTCTATTTTTGGCAGTAAAACTCTATAATGCAATTGCCCAGTTATTTTCATTGTAATTAAATAAATTACCACCTTTTGATTACGAACCCCAAGGTAGACTAAGTATTCTATTTCACAATGAGTTTAGATTCACATTTCAAATTCCCAGGGAGTCTGATTTGGGGACTATGATTTTTTTTATAATAGTATCTGATTGAGAGGTAAGCATGATAACAAAAATTAATGTAGACTTAATCAACAATTACATTAAATGAATACACACCCCGAATCAATATCAAATGTTTTTCAACGGAAGAAACACTCAGTTTGCAGCAGTCTATTATTTTTAGGGAAAGGACTTTGCCCCTGTTTTACAAGTTGTGCACTACTCCCTGGAGACTTAATGTGGATTCCCCCTCCCCCCACAACCCAGACAGTGACAGACAGGGTGTCAGTAGTTATCCCCAGGATGTCTACAGTTCCTCCATGGTGTACATCTATACTCAGTGAGCCTGACCCCTTAACCTTATCCGAATTGCAGTATTCATCAGCCCTCCATACGGGGGTCACAATGGGAGTGGGGTCTCCGCCAATGCATTCTGAAGGTGTAGGCCACCTTTTCTGAGACCTAGAGTAATGTGGGCTGATGCTGCTCTATTTATTGTATGCTGCTTAAAGTGTGTATTCCACCAACGTCGGTAGGCCGTCATCTGATGAAAGTCTATAATGTTAAACTTAAGCTGGGACTCCACTACCCGATTTTTTGGGTCATTCTCACGAACCGATCATCATTATCATATAAGTCTTTACAGTTTGATCAGGTCAAAGCAAAAAAAAACCCTATCTGTTATTGTGCATAAATCGGCCGAATACTGCCCTGTGAATGGGGGAGCATCAGATAAATGAAAATCAAACCAGTTTGATATATGATTGGGAGCCAAAATCGGCCTCAGATACAAAATCGGGGCCCAAATCGGGACATAGATCCTGCTTATATAGTCTTGGCAAGTCTAATTTCAACTTGAGCATGAGTTTTTATAAACATCAACATGTTTATAAACATGAACCTGCTGCAGGATCTAAAGTACCTCCCTTCTTACAGTATGCACAAATATGATTCTTTGGTTTGAGCCCGATTTGTGAGAATAGACCCAATTTGAGCACAAAATCGGCTAGTGGAGCCTCACCTTTATGGACTAATCTTGCCCGACAGACGGAATCACGCACGATTCCGTCAGTGAAATACTCCATTTATTTAGAGAATAGAAAACGATAATGTCTCTGTAATGGCTCATGAGCAATGTGCTTTATATGGCCTTTTGCTAAGACACGAAAAAAGAGTTTTCTATGGTCTTTAAATTTATTCTATATTCATGATTTCCGTCCATTTCTTGTGGATCCGCTGTATATACAGAATTTCTATTCAAAAGGGAGTTTCATAATGGTAGGGGCCTATCTGATGCATGAGGACATGAAATGTTCACAGCATTGTGATATTATCTGTGTGCTAATGCACTTAATAATTTGATTACTCTCCATACACATCCTATTCATTCCATAATGTGCCCCATTGGCATAATAAAAGAAATTGGTTAAAAGGGATGGCAAAATAATGGACTATTTTTTCTCAGTGACGACCACATTTCTTGTCATTCTCAATATTACAACGTGGGTTCCATTACCCTAATGTAATTTATATGAGGTTTCTATCACAATTATCAATAGTTGAGATTAATTAGGTCATCAAAACTAATATAAATACAGAGACTACCATTAGAATGGTAGTCTCTACAGAATAATAAAGTCAATTTCCTAAATAGGGGTTCAGCTTCAAAGGGTTTAGTTTTAGAATTGATTAGGGATAGGATGGGACTGTCTAAACTTGACAAGCCAATTTTACATAAAAGATGAAAAAATTACATGTTTGTAAATCCCTTAGAAATGTTGGAAAGTCTGCTTCACTTGCAACGAAGAAAGATATTATTCTGTGTGTAAATCAATTCCATCAGCAATTAAATGGAAACAATTGCTGCTCAATTGTATCAACTTGGCTGCTGTTACATAATTACCACAGTCATGATCAGTTTAGTTTTACATTGAAACTCAAGGGATGTCTGTGGCCACTTTCTACTACAGACACTATCTGGTTGAAGGCAATGTAATTTTCTACTTTAAAAAAAAGGAAAACAAGGTGAACTATTTCTTTGCCATTAGGTAGTTGGATGACTGCTCTGAAAAACTGAATTCCCCCATTTGCATGTCACATTTTATCAAGATGCATTTAACATATCTCATGTCGCTTCCCTTTTATCGACACACCACTGTTTAATACGCTTTTATTACAGTCCCTCTTGAATACTTTTTCAAGGTTGCATCTACGCATGGGAAAACCTCAATGACAAGGGACAAGATGAACATCATTGAAACAATCTCATGCAGTTAACCGACCAGTTAGATGACTCATACACGGAATATAAATGCCATCGAAAAAATGTGAAAATTAATGCTATCGAACTTATCTTTACATGTCCAATACAATATGGCCACTTTTCGCCGAAGTGTTTCAGCCAAAATCCCTCCCTTAGCTCATAATATTATCCTCCTCAATAGTCCTGGTTCTAAGGAATGTATCAAGGCAGGGCCAGTGTGATTGTATTCCAGATATGTTTAACTCTAAGGGAGTTATTTTCCATTATTTTCTGGTCTATAACATATTTATTAGGGGTAGATACTATTTCATCTATCCATGACTCCACTAGTTTTCATAGGATGGATTTTAGTTAGTATTTATATAGTATGTTGTAGTCATTGCACACATGGTAAATGCACTAGAGCAGGATAGTTTGCTTTGGTCAAACTTTATCTCTATAGGGAGGACCCTTATAGTCTTATCTATCATCCCTTCTAAGCATACATATAAAATCTGTTTTATTTCATAGTTTTGAGAGTATTTCCCTCTCGAATTCCTGGATAAAGGGAGCTTCCCAGTGCTTATCCTATGGGAAACTGGCTACTGGGTGGTATCAGACTGACCCCCCACTCTGTCCAAAACATGCCCCCACACCATGCAGGGGCAATTAGCCCCCAGTTTTCTTTGAAGCAGATAAGATGGTTACCGCCCTCTGGCCGCTCCCATTTTATGGCTTATCGACCTGTCTATATATCATAATATGGAGTTAGCGCATTTTCTATCAATGTATTTAAGTTTGATTGAACATGACATTGGCCCAATTGATCTCAAGACAATATATCATATAACCAGGTAATGGTCTTGGGTTGTAAAATAAGTAACATGGATGTGTGTTCATCATCGAAGAGTGGCCATACTCAGGCAGGGGTGTGAACAGAAAAATCTGTCCAATCCTAATTCATATAATCTTGATAATCTTATAATCTTAATTTAAGATTACAACATTGTTTTTAAGATTATGCATATTAACAGTTCTAGTACAGGTCCATGCCATCCTTAAGGAATTCAAGTGAGATTCTAGATTACAATCATCAAAATTTAACTAATGTCTGGGAGTTTCCTATGATGGCTTCATCCCTGAGCTGCTAATAATGGAGAGCCCTCTCCTTATCTGATTTTCTCAGTAATGACAGGCTTTAATTAGGCTCCTCAAGGCATCACGCATTGCCAAAGCCACAATGAGCTTTCTTATCACTGCCTTAGTACTGAAAATAATCCTCCTATTTACACTGTCATCTTAAGAGTCAAAAATCGATTGTAATCTCTAGTTTTTGATCTTGTCTTTTAATCAGTTTAAGAGTCTTGCAAATGAGACCTTAATTTATTATGCCCTTGGTGACTTGGCAGAATTCTCTAAAACAAAGGTGAACTTGCTATTTGTGCATCTTTACTCAGTAAGTTCACCATTTTACCATGGGGTTCAAATTCAAATAATTTTTTGTGAATCTAATTTTCCACTTGACATCTTCTAATAGGATCAGCCGCATCAGATGTTGTATGATAGGTAAACTTGGCCTTTCATCCTGAATGTTATGCTTCATCCTGTATTAAATGATTAGTCAACTTGTCCGAGCCCCAGGGGTATATATTGGGTGATGCTATTCTATTCTTTGTATGTTATTTAATGTAACTCGCAAGGCATAATTCCTGCCTACACATATTGGGAATCCTATTACTTTGTCTATTATTTCCACTGGTTATTTTGTTGTTGCCCTCTGAATAACACGTCTTAAATGGAAGTCAATGTTTTAATGCCTTTTGCCCTTTCGTCATGCTGCAGAAATGCTGGCCTGGGAAGAAAGTGATGGTGGACGTGATGAGGTGGTGGTAGACGTGAGAAGGTGGGGTGTATGTGAGGAGACGCTAGTAGGCGTGAGGAGGTGGGGTGGGCTGAAAGTCCAGAGGGCTGAAGCTCAGGGAGCTGGACATCAGGTGGCCAACTTTCAGGGGGCCTATGTTCCTCAGGGCTTAGGTATCACACACCGGGGCCTATAGTTTAGGTGGCCGAAAGGCAGGGGCAGACTGGCACTGACCATATTGATTCCTCTCATCTATAGTACAGTGATTAATGGTGTAAAACAAGCGCTACTTGTTTTATGTATTGGTACAAGTTCGCTACCAGTCACTCACACCCCCCTGGTGGGTTGTTCTGGAACTATAAGGGAAAGCTCTGGAGGCTCCCCTGCTCCCCCTGGTGTCTCTTTGTGTACTACTGTTAGAGTTGCCCATTACTGCTTTGTCCGTCACCGCCTGAGGGTCGGCTTGCTTGCTTGTCATTTTGAATTTTTCAAAATGGTGGGGCAGTGCCGTCATTGTGGTTTTGATTATGATCTCAGGAAGAATAAGTGCCCTCAGTGTGGAGCCCCACACAAGGCCACCAAGGAGGAATTGAAGGCAGAGGCTCACTTTGACATTACGGGCACGCCACAGAAGGGAGCCGGCACGGTGCTGCAGGAGCTGGGCTCTCCCGACATCGACCGACAACAAGTCTTGGCAAAGCAAGTCGAGCTGGCGCAGGAGAAAAACAAGCTTTTATTGCGCAAGCAGGAAATTTTGGCACTAGAAAAAAGGTTGGCGGACATAAATTTGAAAAATGAGGAGTTGGAAGCGAGTTTTGACGTTGCCGGTGAAGGAACGGACCGCCAGGACCTAGCTTCAGCAAACAATGGCGGCGCTTCCAGTGCGGACGTCAACAAGCCGGTGCAAGGGTCTATTCCTCATTTTCCGTCCGTAATTAAGCAAAAGTTGGCGCAAACACACCGTCAGGGGCAGCATGGAGTCCCTTACAACCAGGGGCAACAGCTTTATTACGCGGATGGCACCCCATTCGCTGGCACCGAGGGGATGATGGTGGCGGATCCCTCACTCGCCACCTCTACGCTTCAGGTGGGACTGGAGTCAGTGGGGCTAGGCCTCCAGGCTCTCGGCCTGTCCAGCACAGGAGCTACCCCGGGAATGTCGGGATCAGGTGAGCAGGGTTTGCTTGGTGTTCATCTCAGGCGTAAAAGGTCGAGACATTGGATCAGACCAGACTACCATTTGCCCTATGATAAAGCATATGACGAGATGTCATACCGGGAACTGGTGTATGGAATGGTGTGTGTGCTGTAGGGGATTAGGAAAGCTGATGACGCCAGGTTCTCTCTAGATGGTTACATTGAACACTTTAAGTATATCACCTTTAAAGAGATCCAGCCGACATACACCGCAAAGGCAGTCGCCAAGTACGAGTATGACGTGACCACGAAGGTAGCTACGGGTGAGATCGGTTATATGGCTGCGGAGCACACTGCTAACTGTATACACTTCGGTATAGAGGCCATGAGACTGGTACAGCAGTCGGGAGGTCAGCAACAGAGTCGTCAAGGTCAAGGTCAGGGAGGGGGCAGGGGTAACTCTGCCCCGCGCATATGGTGCCCAGATGATGTGTGCGCCTCGTGGAATTTTACATCTTGCTCCTACAACCCCTGTCACAAGAGCCACTGTTGCTGCATCTGTCGTGGCAATCACCGTGCTAGGGGGGGGTGTAACGCCAGTCAGTCCCAGCAGGGACATCATCAGCATGCGGGTCAACAACAGCGTCACAACTATGGCCAGCAACAGAACCAATGGCAACAGAATCAGTACTCACAGCAACAGAGTCAGCAGCCCGGGCAACAACTCCAGGGTGGCGGGAATTTTCGACAGGCCTAGGTATTAACTGGGTCACAGACTTTGACTCTTATGGTTCCAGTTCCAGTGAGGAGCTTCTGTGTATTGAGAGTGTAGATGAGATTTTGTCAGTATACAGGAACTACAAACCTTTATGGGACGTAAATCATAGTCATGTTGTCAAGGGTGTAACTGCCCAGTTAAAGCCTTGTGGTTGGAAGGATATGCTAGCGGGTGGTGTCAATTGTGTACATGGTGAGCAGGGTGATGTAAATAGTTTGTACCTGCTGGATGGTGTTCTACATGGGTTTAAGTTGATTGATCCTCATGTACTGATTCAGTCTTATCACTGTGAAAATTACAGCTCCGCTACGGTTGACGCATTTAAAGAAATTAATAATATTGTTTTGAGTGAAATTTCTACCGGTAAGCTTTCTAAGGTTGACAGGAAGCCGCATTGTATCCATGCCATGGGGGCGGTAGAGAAAGGGTCTGGCGGTTATCGCCCTATCACGGATGCAAGTAAACCAGAAGGTTTGTCTATAAATAATTATATGTCTCAGACCTTTCAGAATTTTCGTTTCTCCAGTATGGACGATATCTGTGATAGTTTAACTCCTTCCTGTTACTTGGCAGTCACTGATGTATCAGCGGCTTATAGATCTTCTATGATAAGAGCTAGTGACCGTAAATATCAAGGTTTATTGTGGAGTATTGATGGCAGTAATGTGTACATCCAGGATAATTTTTTGTCATTTGGGGCAAGGGCTTCCCCGTATATTTTTAGCTCTTTGACTGATGCGGTTACTAGGTACATGCTGGGTTGTGGTTATAAATGTTATAGTTATCTCGACGATTTCCTGGTTATGGGTGATACTTTTGCAGCATGTCAAGAGGGTCAGTTAGCTTTACACGTCTTGTTACGCACCCTAGGTTTTGATATTGCTTATAAGAAAGTGCGTTCACCTTCCCAAGTCCAAAGATACTTGGGTATAGACATTGATACCGTTCAGATGAAACTGATTCTCCCGGAGGACAAGTTATCCAAACTAAGTGCTGAGCTTGCGTTTTTTGTTGGTCGCCGCCAGGCGACACGCAAACAGATTCAGAGGTTGTGTGGTGTGCTTGGACATTGCTCCACGGTAATACGTGGTGGGAGAACTTTTTCACATAGGATTATCTCACTGCTAAGTAGCTTCTCATCCACACGTAGAAGAGTGACTTTGACCAAGAGTTTCTTCGCCGACTTATCGTGGTGGAGAAACTGTGCTAATTGGTTTAATGGTGAGGCTAGGATGGTGGGCCGACGGGTCACAGACAATGTGTGTTTTTCTATGGACGCATCTGGCTCGGGATTTGGCGCAGCTACAGATTGTGATTGGCTGGCTGGTGCTTGGAAATACGACTTAGACTCTACTTTGGATGCACACACACATCTTTGCCATTCACCAGGTCCCGAGATCCCTGATAATATAAATGTCCAGGAACTTTATCCTCTCATTGAGGCCCTTTGGCGCTGGGGGCCGAATTGGAGGAATTGTAAAGTGATCTGTAAATCTGATAATACACAAGTAGTGGCTGGTATTAATTCTGGCAAGAGTGATAATGTTGTAGCTATGTCATTGTTACGTAGGATATTCTGGTTGACAGTCCTGTTTAATTGTCATATTGTATGTATTCATGTACCGGGTAAATTAAATGTAGTAGCTGATGCCTTATCTCGTCTGTTAGAACCAGGTGTTGAGTTTCCTCTGGGTTATTGTTGTAGGTGCTGTCCAGTTGCTACAGAAGCTGGATAGTCGTGCAGCTGAGGTCAGGGCATACTGCTGGGCTAAGTCAACATGGAAAACCAAGGCTTCCCAGTGGACAAAATATATTCTTTTTTGTGCCATGTTCATGTTACCATGGTGGACAACATGTGTAGATTTATAGTCTATCTGTCAGAGTCTCTGTGTTATGTTAGTATTGACAATTATGTCTCAGGTGTTATTAGTTTAAACAAGTATTTTGGGTATGATGTGGCTCATATCAGGTTGAACTTTGTATTTAATACTACTTTAAAGGGTTTACGCCGTTTGTTGGGGGACCCAGAGCCACATAGATTAACTTTAACACTAGAGAATTTATTGAGTATGTCCTTATCAGTGGACTGGTTAAATCTAAACTCACGTGTTATGTGAACATGTATAGTCACAGGATTCCGTTCTCTGTTAAGGAAGTGTAATTTGGTACCTGATAATCATAAATTGGAAGGGCATTATGTTCATCGAGAGTCCTTCAGGTTTATGCCCTGGGGCCTCCTTCTAAGTATTTCAAGCTCAAAGACTGTGCAATTTGGACAACGAATTCACAGGATTCCTCTTACCTATGCTAGAGGTTCACCTTTGTGTGCTGCAAGACTTTTACATGACCATTTCACAGACTGCCCAGCGTCTAAGCCGGACTCTCCAGCATTCTTGCTATGTGTGCAAGGTAGTATGGTGCCCCTCACCTACCCGGTACTGTTAAAATATATGAAGAGTTTATTGAAGGTGATTAACCTTGACATTCCTGGCTCAGGATTACATTCATTACGACGCGCAGGGCTGGATTCTTACACCACTGTGGTGTGCCGCTGGAGGATATTCGTCAAGCGGGTGACTGGGCGAGTCTGACCGCCCTAATTTACCTGGCAAAGCCCCTGTCGTCACGGATTGACCTGGATAGATTGGTCACAGACTCTATCTGTGCTAGAAGATAGTATGACTTTGATATGAACTTTGTTTGATATGGACTTTGTTTCTGGGTTTTGCCGCAGATAAACATGGCCCAAGTCCATTACTTGTCTCACTGTTTATTACACTACCGTATGGCTTCATAAACAACGTCAGTATCAATGGTGTAAAACAAGCGCTACTTGTTTTATGTATTGGTACAAGTTCGCTACCAGTCACTCACACCCCCCTGGTGGGTTGTTCTGGAACTATAAGGGAAAGCTCTGGAGGCTCCCCTGCTCCCCCTGGTGTCTCTTTGTGTACTACTGTTAGAGTTGCCCATTACTGCTTTGTCCGTCACCGCCTGAGGGTCGGCTCGCTTGCTTGTCATTTTGATTTTTTTTTTCTTTTTGACCGCTTTCATGTTATTGTTATTAATAAATAGGCCGCAGATAAACATGGCCCAAGTCCATTACTTGTCTCACTGTTTATTACACTACCGTATGGCTTCATAAACAACGTCAGTATCAATATTAGAATAAGATAAACATAATTTCTCTAATTGATATTCCAACACTTTACCCTAAGACAGAGAATGTATCTTGTTCCCTTTCACAGTATGATTCTCAGTATCAGTCCCCTTGTTTGTGATTCCTATGAATAGAAAGAATATTGTATTCAGTTATTGCAACAGCTAACTCCTTTTCTTTCCCAGCCATAGGTGTTAATAAAACGAATCAAGTTATGCCAAAACCATTATCCTTCTAAGCTCTAGCCTTACTGTCTGGGCGCTGTTTGTTGATGTGAGGCCACACAGAGGGAGCGGTTTAGATTATCACTGAGATTTATACAAGGCCCTGTGGGGTAAAGGAATTATCATGACCAACTGGGGACAACCAAGATAGCTAGGCGAGCTGGTGGGGTGAATCATGGGCAGATGACTCAAGAGGGAAATCTATATGATGGGTATCCAACATTTTGTTTATTCATCTACTATACAGATATTATGCACTTCTGTGCAAAACTTTCTTTTATAACAGTAAGCAGTAGATTGGATGCACTAGTACAATACATATTTACAGTATTGGGATATTTGTATGCGCTCCTCATACACATCCTATTCATCCTAAAATGTGCCCCATTAATCAAACGGGATGGCAGACTAGTAGACCTTTTTCTTGGTGACCACCATGCACATTCTTTGTTATTCTCAGTATAACAACATGGGTTGCATTATCATAATTTAGTTAACACTAGGTTTCTATCACAGTTATAACTAATGGAGATGAATTAGGTTATCAACACTGATAGACATAAATGTCAGAATGGTAGTATCTACAGAAAAGCAAAGTCCATGAAGGGTACGGTCTTGAAGAGTTCAGTTTCGGAAAAGATCAGGAATAAGGGGTTATTATGTAGACCTGACCGGACACGTTCAAACTAAAAAAACTAAAGATGAAAAAGATACTGCCTCTTAGTCGCAAAATACTTCAAAATGTAGGAGATTCTGCTTCACCTTTCATTGATGAAGATTTTATTCTACATGGAATTTGATTCCATCAGCAGTTTAATGGATGTAATGGCTACAATTACTACTAAACAGCATGTACAGGGCTGCTGTTACATAATTACCTTGGCCATAATTGATTTAGTTTTACATTGGAAATCAGGGGAGGTCTGTCGCTTGTTTTTTCTTCTAGACAAAACAACTGGTTGATGGCAATGCAATTTTAATCTAATTTCTCTTTGGAAAATTAGGAGAAGTATTTCTTTGCCATTAGGTAGCTGGATGATCACTTTGAAAAACTGAATTTCCCCCTAAAATGGTATCCTCTCGTTTCCGCAATTAAATTTTAAACCAGCATCACAACATTTCCATGTCACATTTTGTCCCAACCCACCTAAAATATCTCATGTCGCTTCCCGTTACCGAAACAACTTTATTTGATTTTTTTGTAGTTTTTACATTAATATACAACACAACTAGAGTCCCAACTCGGTTTTATATTTGGCTTTTATTATTGAAGTATTTGAACCTACAGTTTCGAGATTAACTCTCTTCATCAAGGTTATTCAAATTCAATTTATGTCTACTGAGGTACATCGTGAGTCGCTATTTACATTTCATAACAATACGTGTGATTGGTCGGTATATCACTATGGTTACATTACACAATGAGAATTTTATATTTATAACAATTCTTGAGTCAATTGATTACTCTTAAACAGGCAATAACAAGGCTAAAACATTTTAGCAATATATATTAGTATAGTTAGACATAAGGTTGTCATGGTAACAGTGTTATGAATTATAAATTAATTAATTAGTTGGAAATCGCGGGAAATATTTTTTTCCGGCATACAAGTATGGAATAGTTATTTAGGTTTAGGGCGCGTGGCATATCCATGTTTGATCATTCCTTCATATAGTGTATAACCCAAGTCTTGGTTGATTTTGGCGACCATCCTCTGGATGTCGCATAGGACCTCACTGGCAGGTAAGGCCTGATGCCTCATGGCAGGTGGGGGGTTGGGTTGTCTGGGTGTTCTGGCTTGTAGCTGAAGAAGACTTCGAAGTGGTTGTTTTGGCAGGATTCTTAGGGTGCATACTACCCTTTGATGATGAGGGTACCGGTACTGATACGGTACTTTTTACTTTCTTTACTGGAGTTATTGGGACTGGTGATGGTGAGCGACTTGGAAAAAGTTTATTACTGGAGGTGTTGACCACCAGTTGGTCAATCTCAGTTTCATCATCACTGAGTTTTAAGTCATCAGAGAGATAATCTATAGGGGATGAGTGACGGGGCTTCCTGGGTGTAGTACCCCCAGTCTTTTTTGCTGGTAGGATCTCAGAGTCATCTGAGTCATCAGAGCCGGATGAGCTGGAGCTGGAGCTAGAGCTGCTCGATGAGCTGGAGTTAGAGTCAGTGCTGCGACTGCGCGGTCGCTTTTTTGTCGGCGTGATTTTCTTCGATTTTTCTGGGGAAGATTTTTCCGGGGATTTTTTGCTTTTCTTAGAAGGCGAAGGGTCCTTCTTGGGGGTGTTGAAAGTGGGCATATCCAAAAGTCTATTCTTACTGGTTCTGTTGGCGAGCTTCATTTTCTTAGTGACGTGTTTCAATGGGTGTTCCCTCTTTGGATGTTTTCTGACAGTAGGGTCTTCTTCTATGAGATTGGTAATATCAACAATTTGGTGTTTCTTGGATTCTTCAGCATTAGATTTTCTCACTTTTTTTCCTTATCATATGCAGTCGTTCGGCGGCCGTGACAATTTTAAATTTTAATTTTGTTGATGTTTGCTCGTCATCTAGAGCGCTGTCTGGCATTTCAATGATTTTCTTGTTGCTTTTGGGCGGTGTTGTTGTTTTTATTATGACTTTCCGTGCCGGTGGTGGCGCTGCTGTGCTCTGGCTTGGTGCAGGTGGTGAGGTACCCTTCCCTGTAGAAAGCAGAATGATTGTAAATGATTCTGAATTTTACTTTTGTTGGATCGAAGATTTTTGGAAAAGTTTTTTTCATTTTCGGAGTTTTGCAACAATTGTCTTTGATTTTTGTTATTTCTGTTATCATGAGCGAGTCTCATGATTATGATCTTTCTAGTTCTGTGCAAAATTGTGATAACAAAAAGGACCCCTATTTATCGAAGAGCCTCAATATAAAGACTAGTTGAGTACTAGCTTTGGAAATATGTGCTACAAAGTTCCTCATCAACTATAATATATTATATACACAAGCCTTTGGAATAGTCTATAAGACAGTGATAACTCAAAGGCCCTAAATGATGCAATTGAATTACCGGTCTTGAAGGGGACATGTATTGCGTCAAACATGTCATAATTAAAGATGTTCCTGAAAAAGCTAAATTAGAATCAGCTTTCCGAGGGGAAGTGGAGGGCAAGTTTGCAGCACATGATTATGGCGTATACTTCGCCATTTTGTAAGCACGATAATTTGTCGCAAAGCTATTGTATATTCATGACCAAAATGAAAACATAAAATAGTATGATAGTTTAATCCTGGGGCAAGCTGTAGCAAAATGATTTAAGAGACATGATGCACACAGAATCAATGAGAGTGTGCAGACAGGGAGAGTATGACAAGGGAGAAAAGTATTCAATGATTATGGAACAACTATTATTTCAGCAGTTTCTGCGACCGCCATTGAGATCATGATGCATTGTTACAAAGCCTATAGAAACTATTGTTAATGCTTTAAGGGCTGTATATTACTGTATATTACTTAAATGTGATATTCCCTTGGTCGTCATGATACATACAGTCATGACAAGTAACATAAATTCACCATGACAACAATAGGGAATTGATGCACTACCAGAGGGTCGGCATAATCCAGTCTTGGTGAGCTCCTCGCCAGGGATGGTAAAGGGCATACTGCATTAAAGCACTTTGCGACCCTTTAAGAATTAAACATGATAGAATGAATCTAGTATGTAGAAACTCAAATATATGTTGCCTGGTGAACAGAGCACACTATAACACACTTAAAGTATTCACAGTTCTAGAACAAGTTCATCTCTATATGGTAGATGACATTATTATTGTGAACAGAGAGAAAAGAAAGCCAAAAGGAAGTCCATTGATGAAGGGAACCTAAGTGACTCCCTGACCTAAGGGAGTCGCTCAGGGGAGGCGCATAGGTCACTTGTTCACCTTAGAGAGTCACAGGGCTTCTCTAGGGAGGGAAATCATTCTGGAGGCAGCTCTCTTTAGACTCTGTTTCTTTTGCTCTGTGAAAAGAGCGACCTTTATGAATACTTAGGCTAAATCTCACCAGATCAATACAAGTTGACCAGGTGACCAGGTGACCTCTATGACCGGGTGACTTCTATGACTGGGTGACTTCTATTACCGGCAAGCAAGAAAAGGCAAATAGTCATAACTTGAAATAAAATTAGTAATATTAAGTGTTAAGATATGCATTGACTTTTTAACCACCATTTCTTTCTACATATGGCCATTTAAGCCATCTTTATGCTTGCCGGTCATAGAGGTCACCCGGTCATAGACTATCAACTTGTATAAACCTGGTGAGACCTAGCCCTAAGGGGTGTCTTGCCTCCCACATCACAGGAAGTAGGGCGTTCAGACCACTCTGCTACGGCACAGACAAACAGTTATTTCTCAATCTCTTCACACTAATTCCCGATTTATAATAAAATTATGTAGTCTACTTCAAAAAGCATAGATGCGTTGATACCAGTGGAAAGCTATGATCTTACCCTATACAATACAACCTTTCTGCAATGTTTTTTACCTACTGGATAGTAGTTTTATAGGAATGAATATGTGGGAACTAACAAATGTGTGCTACCTGTGCAGGCCAAACATTTGTCAGTGTTAATCAATGGCTCCCCAGAAACACTCTGTACTAGAATGAATTTCCGGTAAAGGCTATTGGAATAGTCAATTATGAATGAATTCCATTTGAATGCTAGAATATAGATCTAGATCTACATGTATCCTACATTTTAAATGGACTCTTAGAACCAGAGCTACGGCAATATTTGTCCTAAAGGACATGGAAACACCTTAAAATGGAAGGGCCTAGAAGTGTAGGCACATACATTTATATACCTTATATGTCTACTATCTACTACATGAATGCCAAAGTGATTGAAAAGTAATTAGCCCCCGGATTTACACATTTGTAGAGTTAATCTTCTGAAAAGTAGTACATTCCCTCCACCACCCACACTCTGCAGGGGGAGGTCTATTTCTGGACCAGTCCACTGTATGGTTAGACTGAGCCTTCTTGTCCTCCGAAAACACCTTACTTTTTGCAAAGAAATATCAATTTAAGCATGTTCTAGTAGGGCTAGAGTCATAATTCTTGCAGCATTCTCTTATCTAAGATCTCATCTATATACCCCACTTGAAAAACGCAACATTTTTGCACTCTATAAAATTAGCCTGAACACCCTACAGGAAGTGAAGTTAGAGGGGTGAGCATGCGCAGAGGCTCACGTTCGGTCTCGGAGTGTCAGTTTCTGATTGAGGGGCGTGGCTTCACTCAGTCACGTGAGAGACCTGTCAACCAATCAGGAACAAGAGCCTGGCGTCTGGGGGATATACTGGAGTGTGTGGGTATAGCATGCTACTATATAGGCCGTTCAGGCCACACTGTCACTGCACAGACATTTAGATATTTTCTCCACTCCCCTGATTCAAATCCCCATTTAGGAACACTTGGCTGTAACAAAAATAGACGTTATGCATACCAATGGGCAGCTATGTTTAAATCCTTCATATTTGTAAAGTGTTTGGTAGGTTTTTGTCATTTTGGATCATATTTTTATATATATGTCATCGAGTAAGTGGAAACTAGACAGAAAGCCTAGACTGCACTTTCTTAAAAGCGTGACCAGTGGCATGGCTCTCCTCTATAGATCAAGTACCACCCTTATTGTCCATCCAAATCACCTTACTTTCTGCAAAGAAAATTTAATTAAAAATGTTCTAGGAGTGATAGAAATAAAGCTCCTTCACCATTGTTTTCATCAAGATTTCAACTACCCATTCTGTATGAGAAAAAGTATTCTTCGATTGTTTTCTATAAATAGCCTGAAAACCCTATACTATAGATGGGGCTGATACGTCTAGTACCCGGGTCTAGTACCGTCTGGAATAGGGCATCAAAGGTATAAGGGAGGGTTCGCTCAGTTTTGATCTACTAATGATTTCTCTAAATCATCTGGGACTATATTAGTTTGATATAAACTAAAATAATGTCATAAAAGCCATAGAACAAATACTTCATAGTGTCAGATTTTAATATATTGGCATTTCAACATGTATAGGATACCCTTAGCTATGGCCGTGGGAGAGGTGCCATATATATCAGTAGACCAGGGTTTACACCTTTAAAGAAAGTAGCCAATCTATTGGTATTTGAATGGTACCTAGAATAGACTTTCTGAAAAATGGAGAATAATGTGATATTAAGGTACATCCTTTCAGGACATATAGTGGCCCTCTCTTATCTAAACTTCTGGAAAGGCGAGCTGGATGCTTGCCCTTTTCCTCTGTTTGAATTATAAATGTCTGCGCTATCAATTTTGCTCAGGCTGCATGGGAACGGTAGATCTTGAACCCTTTCTGGACTGGATCTTTGTGTACTGCTTCACCACAACTTACCAGAAAAATAAAGATTGATAGCAGTATTACTCAGTGTTTTTGTGAACTGGGAAGCAGAAAGGGCCCGGCAAGCGTTGTGCGTTTGTATAATCAATAATTCATTGGCAGATCTATACTCTCCCATCTACCAGCAGTGTCTACCTTAAGGATAGGTACCAGTCTCATAATCATTGACTCCTCTATCAAGCCAAGCTGTCAATCGTAATGTCAATGACCATACTATGCACATGCTGTCCTGTAGGGAAGGCCATAATAAGGACCCTAGAAACACCAAAATGAATAAATCTATGTCCATATAAATCCTAAAAAAAGCCCAAAGCCACACTCTGCCGTAACATCCTTGAATTTGTAACCTTGAGGCGGTAACAGAGCAGAGTAAGTTGACCTTTGCAGTCTGTACATACCCCTTACAAGAAACAGATCATGTGCAAGTTAGCAGGTTAGGCAAGCTTTAGGCATGTCATTTCCCTGCATGTACCTGCATGAAGAGGCACAGTGACAACCCTGCCCTACTTGGAACAGAGAAGATGGAGTTTTCTTGACCTTTTCATATGAAAGCCTTTGCAATTGCTGCCGTCTCTGTCTGACTGCCTCTTAGGAAAAGCTGATGATCAGGAGATCTGTTTCCGTCAATCACCACAATCAGCCTGTAAAGGATAAGGACAACACATGGTGTCACTGTGGAATGCCCTTGATGAATGGGTGATGGGTGATGAGTAGTGAGTGATGGGTGATGCGTGATGGGCGATAGGAGTAAGTAATTTTTGCATCGAAATCACACATTAGATAATCTTAACCAATCCCTTGCCCTTGTTTATTATATAATTATAAGGATTTATGACATTGTCTTCTGGCTGTTTTATAGAAATCAAATTCTAGGTTCAATAACAAGCTAACTTAAGTTGGTATAATATATGAACATCTCGTGGTATGTAAGGCAATGGAATTTTAGTGTCCATGAGCTGAACTATGTTCTCATAATATGAGTCTAGTTGTTCCTGTAACCTGTATATTATATCATATACAGTTTATCATTATGTAGGATATTAATTAAACACGGTCAATTTGTACAAATATGCCATACTTAGGATTTAGGATCATTGGTGGAGGGAGGTGGTGAGCAGATTCAACCCTGCTTCCTTTGTGACAGAACCAACTTGCACTTTGGACACTCATTCTCATAGCCTCGCTGTGCAACACACCCACTCAGCCACTGTTCTTACGTGACACTAAAACCAAGCAAAACTTTGTTGATTTTCTCCCAGTTTTATACAGAAGATATAGGAACGTAAGCTCAGTAATACATTCTCCTACTCAGCAAATCTTATTTTCACCATTCTGCAGTTGTTGGACCCTGGGTTGTATCACATGAAGCCCAAGGTTTCAACCCAAGTAGGGCCAATCCTAAATTGCCTGATGGCACCAGTTCCTGTTACCTGGATATATTATGTGGAAATAGGTCAGCTTCTTGTACTTGTGTACACTGATATTCTTTGGCTCCCTATATAACCAATCTCTCAGTCACTATAGTGTCTAACCAAGTTAATCGTTTTTGATTCCATATGAGACCAACCTAGGTTAGTTAATATTGTCAGTACTGACTAACTCACCTGAGTATTTTCCATTTCAATGGGTATTAGGCTAAGTCATTTTCAGTGAGGCATTAGTGATATATTGTTTTGCCTCTTTGCCCGATTCTTGAATAGCACTTGGTCATGCCTGACCAATACCCCTACGATTAATGATGCACTAACGGCTTGTTGGGAAAGCATGAGTGAGGTGTATCGGCTGATAATGCACGAGCCGAAGGCATTATTAAGCCGATACACCAAACAAATGCTTTCCCAGCAAGCCTTTAATGCGTTTATACCACCATTTCTTCGAACAGGGCGTTCTGTTTGTTTTCGTGGTAAAATGTGCAGCACCGTCCGGGAATCGAACACGGGCCGACCGCGTGGAAGGCAGGCGCGTTACTCCTACACCATCCCCGCAGAGCTAGAGGGGGCAGATTCCGCCTCCCTGCGTTTAGCTGGCGTGTCTTGCCCGGAACTGACGGGATTCCCACGGGAAATGTTTGCTGGACAAAATGCCTTGCAAGAAGCAGAGGGGCAGGGTGCATGGGGAGGCCTCAACGTACCGTGGTGTACGGCTACTCCCACCCCTTGCGATATATGAGCTATAGCATAAGGTGTCTGTGCAAGGTGTGACCGCCACAGAGCTACCTACCTTTGTTAGGGATGGGGGGGGGGGCGGCGGGGTGACACCTACCTTCAGCCCCAGCTCAGCTGCAGGTATGAGCACCTTTAAATAGAGGTTACAGCTTTCTGCCCCCCACCCCCACACACACCCATACCCAAGCCCGAGCCTTGGCAAGTACCGTAGTACTGGTAGCAGGTCTGTGGCAGTCACACCTTGCCCATAGGTACATTGGGAAAGGGAGGAGTAATTTCAAAGCAATTTCTGAAATCCTATAGCGATCTGGTACGCAAAGTAGGGTCTGGGACCTTTAGCAAACCACATAAAAGCTTATAAAACACAGACGTAGCAGTGCTGAAAGGATAGGATACATCTGCGTTTAATGAGGGGGGGGCATAAGGGAATGTCCAGGTAAGGATCACTACGCCTGCTGAGATGTATGTATCAAGCCAGCCCGTCCTGGTGTAATGGTAGCATGCACACTTTCCACGCAGGGGGCCGGGGTTCAGATCCCGGACGAATTTCGTAGCCAAAATGGCTATGCAGTTCTTTCATTACCTTCATCTAATATCATAAAACGTCTTGGTCTAAAAAATTAATTCTGAGCGTGCGTTAGCCTGAGATATCCGCACGCCAAATATCCACTCTCGGCACGGGAACTGCCAGAATCGTGGTATAACCTGGGATAGCCACTTCAGACTAAGGGCCTGGGCATTTAGATTGTCTGTGTAGTCATAGCATCGCCTGACATCTGCTTCTTATTCATTGGATTCAATATTCATAGATATCCCCGATCCTGGAAATAAACGTTCCTTCTGAGATGCATTACTTCTGTAACAATTTTATCTTATTGCAATATGGCATGCTTTGCCTGCAGGGTGGCCATCCCATTTTCCTTTTTTCCCTGTCTGTTTCAAAGTGACAGGTATGTTCTAAAGTCTCCTGGTTGTTGACAGGTCTAGGGTATTAGAAAGGACAGTACAGAAACAAGATAATAAAAACAGAGTGAGGAGTTAAACCTTTATGGTCAGCATAGTGCTTATAGTGTGCTCTGTTGTTATCATCATAATGTGTTCATGCAGCCATGGCAAGTGCACTTATCAGAGATGCATGAAGCATCATGCCACCCCTTTTGGAGTGTATCAACCCCGTTGGCCCGGCATGATGCTTGAATGCAGCATTAGCATTGGACAGGGCTGCATTCATTAATAATGATGATAACAAAGGACAGAGTGCATTAAAGCACTACATGACGATAAGACAAGGCAATGAAATGAAGGCCCCTTTCATCTAATTCCCGAGGGTAAAATAAAACCTGAACAGTTTATCTGGCTACATTTTATAATTGCGTGGGATGTTGGGAGTGAGGAAATAAATACCCACATGATTTGTTATACAATGACGTCTGTAATACACATGACACAATGGAATAATAACGATATAATTCCAGAAGGCTGAACGTCAGTATGAGGCTATCTTTAGAGCAAATTCCTTCCTGTAATTATAATTATCATGCAATGTAGCCTCACATTTGAGGAGAGATGATAATGTCTGAATACTTTTGTTTGTCACATGTGGGGAAAACTTTTAATTGAACTTGAACTGATGAGGGGATGGGTCATCTAAAGCTAGACTAACCTAAGAGATAACAACCCTTCCACTTGATTTAACACTAAAGTTACTGAGTAGGTACCACAATCCCACGTGCATTGGTGTAGTGATATTACCCTGCGCCTAGATCCTATTCACATCATTTTCATTATTACCCCAAAAAACATTGAAATCTTTCAAATCATATTCACCACTTCTAAATAACCAGCTTTAATATTAGACTGTGTTTAGTGTGTTAGCGGTATCAAGATTTGGCATGAGCTAGAATTCGGGTTGACGAGGAACTGGTTTTCCCTACCACTACTCCTTCAGTACTAAATCAAGTAAGTCCCTTCCTCCTTTTTATATGGTTTGGTGGGAGCTCATGACCTCAATGCTGGACAGGGAGCTGTTTGATTGGTTGTCAGGAATCTAGGTTACATCCTGGGCTTTTATGTTTTTTACCAAAAACAGAGTTTACAACTTTCACTTTTCAAAATTGAAATTTTAAGTTGTGGATTTAAAAATCCTGGTACCCTTTTGGGGTTTCTGTCAATTTTTTGGTTGATCTAAATTTGATTTAGAAAAAACATGGCCAATCATCAGTCCACTGTTTAGTTGAGTAGGAGTACTGGGGAGTTTCAGCTGTTCACAGCTTCATCAGGTGTATTGCAGGGAAATCAATTTAAATAATTCTTAGAATTATTATATTGATTTATGATCTTATGGTTTTTGGTTGTACCAAAAGTTCCCACTTTTTATTGTAACCTTAAGTGGGTCATGTCAGTGAGATTTCAAACCTGTGTGAGGAAGGGCCACCACAGGGGTGGGCCTGTTAGAAGGTGGGTCTCCTTTCTGTAGGTCTTATTATTTCACTTGATTTAATCCATTTGGGATAGCTTTTAGGTGTTGACTCTGGGATCAATCTATAATTGATATTTACCCTTACTGTTTATGTATAACTACAGGTGTGAGTATCATGGGCTCCTTTTACAAAATACATTTTGTAACCGGTTTTCATGTGTCTCGACCATGAATGTAGAGTTCAGTGTTGGGAAAAAAATGACGTGGCCTTTGGGGGGCTGAGTCTAACCATAGCGACTTTCCATTATGTTCATTCCTGACGGGACGAGCGTCTTCAACCGCTGTAGCCATTTCCATTCAATGGTTTTCCTTAGCTTGTTAGCTCTTTTTGACAGGGGGTGTTCAAAGATGAACTCTAGGATGTATACCTTCATGTCTTTGTCCTTGGCGTGACCAGGTTTGTTGAAGTGGTAGGCCACTTCACTTTTGCCATACCTTTTGTGTTCCACATCTCCTATGTATTCTGAGATCCGGTCTTGGAGAGAGTGTCTGGTCTCTCCAATGTACCTATGCCCACAGCATTTGCATTCAATGCAGTAAACAATGTTGGAACTGCCACAAAAAATGTTGGTTTTGGTCTCTTTTGAGCAACTTTTGTTGATCTTGATTTTTCCCGTGGTGTCCATTTTGGGACATACCTCACATACTGGGTGTTGGTTTGTGCACACAAGTGTTGGGGCGAGGGGGTTTGGGTTGGCTTCCTGCCCCGTCTACCTCTGGGTGGTAGTCTACCTTTGCTCGGACTAGATAGTCTCGTAGGTTTTTAGGTCTCCGGTGACCCACCACTAGTTTCAGGCGTTGTAGGCCTCTAGTGGTGCTTGACTCACTCAGGTCGTCCCACCTATTTTGAACAATCTTCTGGAGTTTGTTGTAGTTGGGTCGGAAAGTGGTGGTCAGGAAGATGCGTTCTTCCTCAGCTTTTGCTAAATCTTTCTGTTTTTTGACTAGGAGTTCATGTCTCCTTTTTTCTGTTGCAAGTTTCTTTGCATTCAGCAAGAGTTCCTCAGGGTATCCTTTATCCCTGAATTGCTGCATTTTTATTTCAGCGTGGTTCTCAAAGTCTAATTCCAGTCTGCAGATTCTGCGTAGGCGTAAGAATTGACTGTATGGTAGACTGCGTTTCACACTGGGGGGGTGTGCTGAGTCATACCGGAGGTAACTGTTTGTGTCAGTTGGTTTTGTGTACAGGTCAGTGTACAGCTTTCCCTCATGGTTCCTTTTGACTTTTGTGTCGAGGAAACTGATTTCTTCACTTGAGTGTTCAGAGGTGAATTTAATGCTGTGGTGTTGTTGGTTTAGGTAGACCAACCATTCCTTGAGTGCATCATCTCCATGATCCCAGACAAAAAAGATGTCATCGATGTATCGTAGCCATACCCTTGGTTTGTTGTCATGGTTGTCCAGAAATTTGTTTTCTAGAGCGGTCATGAACAGGTTTGCGTACGAGGGTGCTACTCGAGTGCCCATGGCTGTACCACTTATTTGTAAGTAGTTTTGACCATTGAATTGAAAATTGTTACTTTTGAGAACCATCCCTAGTAGCTCTATCAGAGTCTCATTTTTGGGATTAATGTCACCAACTCTTGTGGTGTCCAACATGTTCTTGATGCTGGCAATGCCTTCATCATTGGGGATGTTGGTGTAAAGAGAGGTCACATCTAGTGTGCCGATTATGCTCTGTGGGGAAAGTTTGTCTAAACCTTCCACTTTGTTTATGAAGTCTGTTGTGTCTTTTACAAAAGAATTGCTCTTTTTTACCATGGGTTTTAGAAAGATGTCCACAAAGGCAGATATTCTTTCTGTGGGGCAGTTGTTTGCCGAAACAATGGGCCTAACTGGGGGATTTTTGGCGTCTTTGTGGATTTTTGGGAGAAAGTAAATTTGTGGGGTGCGCACTTTTTGTGCCAAAAGTGTTTTTGCCACCTTTTTGCTTATCTCCTTTTCCTCCACCATTGTTTGTACATGTGATTCGACCCTGGCTTTATATAGATCTGTTGGATCCTGGTCCAACTTCTGGTAAGTGGTTTCATCATTTAGCTGTCTGTTACCTTCTTTCAGGTATTTCAAGGTGTCCATGACTACTATGGCTCCTCCTTTGTCAGCTGGTTTTATTGTGAGCGATTTGTCTTTGGACAACTCCCTGATGGCCTTTCTTTGTTTAGTGTCTATGTTATGGTGTTTCACATCTTTGGGGTAGCTAGACCTGTTAAGACTTTTGATATTTTCATGGCACCAGTTTTCTAGAGGGATGGATCCACTAGGTGGTCTCCAACTCGAGTCTCCCTTCTTTACTTTTATAGCGTTTGCCTGACTGAAAGGGGGGGCAGGTTTTTTCGTTGTGCTAAGGGCTTCTATTATGGTTGGTTGTCTTAGACCTGAACTGTCCTTCTTTGAGGATTTTTTCTTTTCATCTAAGAATTTCTTCCCTTTTCCCTGGGACCAATATTGCTTTGTGCGCAATCGGTTGTGAAAGTTGTCTAAGTCTTTTCGTACTTCAGCTAAGTCCACACTATTTTGAGTGGGACAAAACTTCAGCCCCTTATTGAGAATATCCATTTGGGGATCACTAAGTGGTTTTTCAGAGAGGTTGATTACCGCAGAATTTTTGTCACAATTGTTTTGAGTATTTGTATGCCTTTCAATATTGTTTTCAATATTTGTACCATTCTCAGATGATGTACTGTATTCAGATGATATACTGTATTCAGAATCAGATAATGATCTATTAAATGAAGACACATTGACAACATTTTCAAACAGAGTCTCTTTACTGAGGTTCAAGTTTAATTCATATTCAAGGTCATGTTCAGTGGGCAGATTCAAGGTCATGTCAGCATTTGTATCAATGAAATTACTGGAGTTCATTTCTTGTCCCCACGTCCTGGGTGACGTGGGTTGTAGTTTCCCCGGGCTTTCTTGTTGGAGTAGCCCCGTGACTTGTTGCCCCGGCCTCGGCCTCGTCCTCGTGAGTCGTCACCGTCCTGGTGGAGCCTCTTCAGGGCTGTGCGGGCCATGGCAGGGTTGAGGGTTTGGGCTGCTGTTGGGTTTGGGACCAGGGATTTGGCCTGCTGGTCCTTCTCTATGTTGATCCTGTTGTTTGACAGCATCTCGTTCTGAGAGGTTGAGGCTGCTTCCAGCTTGGCCGCAGCGTCAGGGACTCCCACGGCCAGGGTGGCCGTGGAGTTGTTGTGGATGTCAGCTACCCTTGTCAGTCCCAAGGAGCGTTTCATGAGACCCGCCCTCACAATCTTGAGACTGTCTGTGGCCATTTTCTGCCGCAGAGCGCCTAGTTCCTTGCATACATCCGGCATTGATAGCACAATGTCGGGGGTGTGGTCAATCCCTACCGTCCATATGGGGGTGTGGTTGGTGTCTGGTCTGAGGCAGTCACTATACCAGTTTGACCACATCATCGCTGTCTGGGACTCCAGGGCGGCCTTGTTTGCCGCGTCCCAGGTGTGTTTAGCCTCTTAGGGCAGTTTCAGGTTGTCCGGTACAGCGGCAGCCTGTTGGGAAACAGAAATATCATGTTTAGATCTAGCAAAGGTGGACTTACTCAGTCTTGTTTCCGAAATATCAGAGTTGATCGAGTGGTTTTGGTTGTTTTCCTCGCCCATGGCCGCCATGACACTTTGTCGTGCGGTTTCAGGGTGAGGTACATTCGGTAGTTTGGTATTTACGTTTGGTGTTGAGGCCAAACTGACAATTGGGGTTTGTGAGTTTGTGGATAAATCTAGATCTATCATTGAAAAGTTTGTTGTGGTATCGTCATGGTTTTCCAAGATTTCAAACCTATTTTCGACAAGTAAATCTGTCAAAGTGCGAACATTTTCACTGTCCCTGCGGTTGGCTTTGTTTTGCCCACCGCTGGTTCCCGGTGCCTTGCGCTTTACACTAGGTGAGCGGCCAAGGGTGACCTGGTTACCAGCGGTGGATTCGACCGTGGCCGCAGTTCTGAAAGTGTTAATTGTTTCAAAGTTTTGCTGGTGGTGTTATCAACAACGATGGAGTCTTGTACTGGAGTACTTACCAAACTTGGAGTGTTGTTGGTGTCGTCGTTGTGTGCCGGGGCAATGCCAAACGTGGCCGTGCTTCTGCGGGCCTCACCAGCGGCCGGTAACATGGCTTGGTCTGCACCCGGCATCATGGCTGGGTGGATTGTCGTCGGGTCTTCGACCTCTTGACAGGGTGTGTAACACAAGGATACACAGTGTCACACTAGGAGACACAGAACAGAGTCTTTGCAGACAATGTGGGTCGTGTATGCGACAGGGTCGTAAACACTAGGTAGCAGCTGAAGTCACGGTAAATGGAGGCGGGATTGCTGTCTGCGAAGACTAGAATTCGGGTTGACGAGGAACTGGTTTTCCCTACCACTACTCCAGTACTAAATCAAGTAAGTCCCTTCCTCCTTTTTATATGGTTTGGTGGGAGCTCATGACCTCAATGCTGGACAGGGAGCTGTTTGATTGGTTGTCAGGAATCTAGGTTACATCCTGGGCTTTTATGTTTTTTTACCAAAAACAGAGTTTACAACTTTCACTTTTCAAAATTGAAATTTTAAGTTGTGGATTTAAAAATCCTGGTACCCTTTTGGGGTTTCTGTCAATTTTTTGGTTGATCTAAATTTGATTTAGAAAAAACATGGCCAATCATCAGTCCACTGTTTAGTTGAGTAGGAGTACTGGGGAGTTTCAGCTGTTCACAGCTTCATCAGGTGTATTGCAGGGAAATCAATTTAAATAATTCTTAGAATTATTATATTGATTTATGATCTACCTATTATGGTTTTTGGTTGTACCAAAAGTTCCCACTTTTTATTGTAACATTAAGTGGGTCATGTCAGTGAGATTTCAAACCTGTGTGAGGAAGGGCCACCACAGGGGTGGGCCTGTTAGAAGGTGGGTCTCCATTCTGTAGGTCTACGTGTTTACACATGGGTTTGGAGTGTTGGTCCCCTGACCAACCCATGAGGCCAAGATGGCGAAGCCATCAAGGCCTCATGGGTTGGTGAGGGGATCCAACACGACAAAGACATGTGTAAACACGGTTCTATCATTGTTTAATCAAATAATTAATAACATATATACCTACCTGCACAGGAGAATCACATGGTAATATGTTAAAATGACCTTAAAACGGCCTTAATGGCCTTAAGGACATCAGAGCATGGTGTTGGTCCTCTGACCAACACCATGAACGTTGGTCCACTGTTTTCAATGGGACATGCACAGCCAACCATGATAGAACTTATTATTTCACTTGATTTAATCCATTTGGGATAGCTTTTAGGTGTTGACTCTGGGATCAATCTATAATTGATATTTACCCTTACTGTTTATGTATAACTACAGGTGTGAGTATCATGGGCTCCTTTTACAAAATACATTTTGTAACCGGTCTTCATGTGTCACGACCATGAATGTAGAGTTCAGTGTTTTTCTCAAGAGCCCTGAAGACATCAAGTGCACAATAGGGGTAACATGAAGCCAACTGCATAGTCTGTACAATACCTGACATCTAGCATTGATTGGAACCACATATGGTCAACTATTGACAATAATTATTCATATTAATTTTGTGTTCTCAACCTTTAAGAAGTACCTATCAATATGCTTATATTATACACATACAATTTCAGGATTATCAAATCAGTTGTATTTTTCACCTATAAGAGACCACTGGTGACTGCCGCTGGCGAGAGTTGACCATATCCACATTAAGAATTTCAATAGAATTTCGGATTTACAATAATTCATTCATTAGTCAAAGGTGAATTTGTATTTTTGTGTAACTTTCTCTGCATTCACGCTCCTTATGGATATCCCTGGTTGGGAGTTAGTATCACATTAGCATGCAAAGGTCAACGCCTCTACAGGAATGAAGATTGGCGAGTGGCAGTTTTGGATCATATATAGTGGGGCGGCATAGCTGCCATATAATGTGATCTTGTGCATTTTCTCAAGAAATGTCCATCCTTTGCACAGAGGTAGGCAAGTATGTAAGGAGTCATTTGCAAGAAATAGGCAATTAGGATCTAGCCTATGAGGGGCCATGGGCCCCTTTTTAAAAATTTGTAATTCTGAAAATTTGATGAAGATCCAATGCAGGTTTGAACGGTCACACCTTTGTAAATATCAAACAGATTTGTCTATGATGACACATGGCTATGGCTGCAATGTCCCACTAATGGTCCTGATAGAGGTAGATGGTTTATCCAAGGTCAAGGTCATTTTTCAAGGTCATAGTTCTAAGGAAAAGGTATGCTTTTCAAATTTTCCATATTACTTTGTTAATATCAAACTGATTTGTCTATGATGACACATGTCTATTGCTGCAATGTCCTACCATTGGTCCTAATAGAGCTAGATGGTTTATCCAAGGTCAAGGTCATTTTTAATGGTCATAATTCTAAGGAAAAGGTATGCTTTTCAATTTTTACCAAGTTTTCTGTGGGAAGAATATAATCATATAGATGGGAACTTATGATAGGAGGCCTTTTTGTGCAGCCATTGTTAGGTTACATAATTAGGCTAATTGATTGTTTGCATTTAATCAGGCCAATAGCATTTAACTATTTATTGCATGTATCTTAGCTATATAAACTAAGAGTTCATTGTGTATAGCAAATTACAATTTCTGGTATATCATCTTTGTTACCACACTTAGCCTACCCCTTGCTCTATGTCCCCTGGTCCCCCCCCCCCCTCCGCCCCCTCTTAACCACTGTGAGGTAGAGAACTCTCCCCTGATCTCCGCTGATCTCTCTCTACTGACCAGGTGTATGTATCCTGTGCCATCCTGTCCTGCCATGTGCCACCCTGTCCCATCTTAAAGTGCCCTGTACTGCCCTGTACTGCCCTATCCTGCCCTAAGCTGCCCTGTGCTGCCCTGTCCTGCCTTAAGCTGCCCTGTGCTGCCCTGTGCCGTCTTGTATTACACTCCCAGTGGGCACAAAATTCTGTTCAACATTGAACGTTTAATGAACATTGAACCCCATTGATTATAATTTATCAATGTTGATTCAAGTTTCTGTGTCCACTGGTCTGTGCTGCCATGTAGCACCATGTGCTTCCGCTTGCTTTCCTGTGCCACCCTATGCTGCCCTGTGATACTCCATGTTCTGGACTGTGCTGCCAGAGGCAGGCAAAAGTTGCTTTTAGTTGGTACCTTGCAAATGCCAGAATGTAAGTATGAGGGTCTGCAAATCCAATAGGCAAATGTTTAATGTACAGGCCTCTGCAATTCCATGGGTGATTAGGCAAATCGATGGCTGCCTATACAATTCCATCACTATACATTGTTGCCTGTACCATTCCATTGATGCTTATGCAATTACATTCTGCTGCTTTGCCACTCTCACCACTGCCACTCTCCAAACTGCCTCTCTCACTGCTGCAAGGTGCCTATGCAATTCCATTGGTGCCTATGCAATTCCATTGGTGCCTATGCAATTCCATTGGTGCCTATGCAATTCCATTGGTGCCAATGCAATTCCATTGGTGCCTATGTAATTCCATTGGTGCCTATGCAATTCCATTGGTGCCTATGCAATTCCATTGGTGCCTATGCAATTCCATTGGTGCCAATGCAATTCCATTGGTGCCTATGTAATTCCATTGGTGCCTATGCAATGCAATTCTGTTGATGCCTATGCAATTCCATTGGTGCCTATGCAATTCCATAGGTGCCTATGCAGTTCCATTGGTGCCTATGCAATTCCATTGGTGCCTATGCAATTCCATAGGTGCCTATGCTATTCCATTGGTGCCTATGCAATTCTGTTGATGTCTATGCAATTCTGTTGATGTCTATGCAATTCCATGGGTGCCGGTGCAATTCCATTGGTGCCTATGCAATTACATTGCTGCCTATGCAATTCCATTGGTGCTTATGCAATTCCATTGGTGCTTATGCAATTCTATTGGTGCCTATGTAATTCCATGAGTGCTTATGCAATTCCATGGGTGCTTATGCAACATCATGGGTGCTGATGCAATTCCATGGGTGCCTATGCAATTCCATTGCTGCCTATGCAATTCTATGGGTGCCTATGCAATTCCATTGCTGCCTATGCAATTCCATGGGTGCCTGTCCAATCCCATTGGTGCCTATGCAATTCCATTGGTGCCTATGCAATTCCATGGGTGCTTATGCAATTCCATGGGTGCTTATGCAATTCTACTGGGGCCCATGCAATTCACTTGTGCCTATGCAATTCTATGGGTGCCTATGCAATTTCAAGGGTGTCTATGAAATTACATTGGTGCCAATTCAGTTGATGCCTATGCAATTCCATGGGTAACTGTACAATTCCGTTGGTGCCTATGCAATTCCATTTGTGCTTTTGCAACTCATTGGTGCCTATACAATTCCATAGGTGCTTATGCAATTCTATTGGTGCCTATGTAAGTCCCTTGTGCCTATGCAATTCCATGGGTGCTTATGCAATTACATTGGTGCCTATGCAATTCTGTTGATGTATATGCAATTCCATAGGTGCCTGTGCAATTCCATTGATGCCTATGAAATCACATTGGTGCCTATGCAATTCTGTTGATGCCTATGCAATTCCATGGGTGCCTATGCAATGTCATTGGTGCCTCTGCAATTCCTTGAGTGCTTATGCAATTCAATGGATGTACCTAAGATGCCTTAATGTACCTAAGAAATCAATGTGAATACAGCTACACTGTAAATATTCTAGCCTATATCACCTTCCCTTACCATAATACTGCCCCTTGTCTGCTACCCTTGCCCCCTTGCTATCATAGGTGATAATGGATTATAGCCACATGATCATTTGTCATCAGATTATCCCTGGTCAATTGCATTACTATTATACATGTACTGAGCTATTGGCCTGATTAAACTGGAATAATCAAGCAAAGTGTATGTTTACAATGCCTCCTTCATTACATAGTAGCTCTAGCAGCCTTTTGATTACATTGAATTTACATATGTATCAATCAGTGTTAGTTTTGCACAGAAATCAATCTTGTACCAACTTTTTCATTGAGAATTTGGGACTTTTGACCTTGGCAAATGACCTTGACCTTGAGTATGTTTCTGTAGGTCATAAGAGTCATACCTTGGCTATATTTCTATGTAGTGATAGACAGAGACATTGCAGATTTATATACTTATGCCATTTGGAAGAGAAGTAGCCAACCCAAAAGCAGCCGTTTTGAAAGATGGCCGCCACACTTTTCCTGTGCCAGATCTAGGTTGCCTATTTCTTGCGAATTGATCAATATATATTAGCCAATGTCTGTGGGAAGTTTGGTAGCTTCTTGAAAAAATGCACATTGGATCAGCTATGCCGCCCCACTAGTATAAAGTGACTCCCTTTCGAGAATCTGCCTAATTCTCAAATGACAGTCAGGCTAGACAATCCGTCATATATCAGTGTCAGCAATGCCTGACTCTGGGATGTGATTCAGTACTCGTGAGCCTTCTTTGTGAAGTTAAAAGTGAGCATAACGGTAGGGTGGAGACACCGTTGCTAGGAATTTGTAAGTTGAATCTACATTAACATTTTCAGTCACTCATGAATGTTAATATCGCTTATGAAATCCCTTATGAAATCTTTTGGTACATGATATCTCTATGTTGCTATAGACCAACAACTACGGGCCTAGAATAGCATACCCCTAACTATGTTGGACTATAGCATCTGACAAAATCATCTGTATAGCAAAAAATCAATCCATTCAGCATTCAAGAGCAATAAAAAGAATATTGGTCTTGTATGCCCACAATATGCATTAATATTATCCCATAGTTTGCATTTGAAGAAATGGGAATAAAGAACTGGAGGTATGATGGAGATGTGTATGTGGATTTTGACCTTGAGAAATATGACCTTAAATTTGAACAGAAATACTGTCCAGGTGGCAAGGTGATGACCTGATGAAGGTCTATCACCATGTTTTGGAGTATCATCCTACCTTAAAGAATCTCTGAGAAAAGGCAGTAGTATCATTTCTCTATCTGTAGATTCAACATGGAATTTGGCCTTTAACCTCCATTAGCGTATGTAAAGACATCTTAATTTTGTGTTGGGGTGCTGATATCTCATTTAGGATGTCAACTATAGCTCTGCTCATCATACAATAGATTCCCCCTTAACTTCTTATGAAATTGCATCAGATTCAGCTCTTTGACCTTGTTTCAAGCCATTTTGACCTTCACCAAGGTCATCCACCAATATGTCTTGTATGCCCATAATATGTATTAATATCCCATAGTTTGAATTGGTTACTGACAGGCAGTAATGAGAAGTAAAAAGGAATGTATATATATAGCATAAATAGACTCACCCTTAAGTCAAATCACATTGGCTCCTGTTGCTATGGAAACCACTTGGTTAGAACTTTCAAAGGAGCACATCTTGGGCACATTGCTGGGGTCTACACAGAAAACAAGTAGCTTGGTCATAACATGTATATTGGTGAAATGGGGACAAAGAACAGGAGGCATAATGCTTATTTTTCTGCAAATTTGGACTTTGACCTTGACAAATATGACCTTAAATGTGAGCAGGAATACTGTCCAGCTAGCAATGTCATGAACTGATACATGGTTATCACTGTATCTTATGCCGTGACCCTATCTGAAAGTACCTCTGAGAAAATCACACAAAGGTATTATTTCTCGATTTCTATGTTTGACATGGAATTTGACCTTTGACCTCAATTTGCATAATGTTGGGACACTTTAATTTTGGGTTAACGTTCTGAAAAATCAAGTTCCATATGTTAGGAATATGAATCAATCAAGAAACATGCTGTGGACAGGGTTTTATAAAATCTCATTCAGATTTGGCCTTAGATCTAGGACTACTAGTAAAAAGGTGTGGACCATCAGGAAGCACCTAAATCCATTTGCTGTTTTAATACCTGCTTTCAAACTTCTGGAATAATTATACCCCAGTGTTGAGGCCTGATGGACTAGTCTCAGTGTACTGGGAACCCATTCAGGTCTGGATTTCACTAAAATTGACGGCTGTTTGCAATTAAATGCTGAAACGCCAACAAACATGTGTATTTTACACACCTTTCCTCGTAGTGAGCTGAGGATGGGCCACATGCAAGTGATGGGATTGATTATGTTCTATATGAAGAGTTTGGATGCAAAACGACATAAATCCATTTTGAGAGTTTTGAGATAACAGCACATTTCTAATTTTGAAGAAATGGTGAATAGAAAATATTTTTTTCAATCACTAATGATTAATGGGCAATAAATAAGATATCTAGAAATTGATTTTTGAAATCCTTGATTATTATTGAAAGAGAAAATAGCTGATTAAATGTGATTTTTCAGTTTTTTGCAAAACGACATAAATCCAAAAGTAGTTTTTCTGTATTTACCCCTAAATTGGTACCAGGCATTTATTTTTATATTTTTTCATGTTTCTGGTTTGAATAGGACATCAATGAAACACAAACATGTGATCGTTAAAGATCCTTGCATCATATTTCATTGATTTAAATATATGCCCAATTATGTTTTTTTGCAAAACGACATAAATCCCAAAACAGTTTTTTTGCAAAACGACATAAATCCACATGATCATAAAATGTCACTTTTGTGTCCATTTTTCACATTTCTTTGAAGTACGAGTGCTCATTTCATTTTGAGATAATACTTTTAGCAGTAGAGAGCAACATCATATGTAATAATGTTTATTTAAGACATTTCACATGCAGGAATTGAGAGCCATACATGCAGAAACAATGTTTATTATGGTGGATTTATGTCGTTTTGCAAAAAAACGCTTTTGGATTTATGTCGTTTTGCAAAAAAACTGCATTTTAGGCAGGCTGTATCTACTATTTGAGGATATATTTTAAGAAATTTTTTCCACAATTTTTTTTATCTTGCCCTAGGCTATGGCTTTAACCAGTTTTTTCCGTTTTTTGTATTTTGGCGCTTATGTCGTTTTGCATCCAAACTCTTCATATGTCTTTAGATGAAACCTAATTTCAAAATCTGTAAAGGTATCATTTTAGTATATCCCAGAAGGTTCTGGAACTATATACTATGTAGGAAAAGATCTACCCCAGCGTATTTTGTATTCTGGGCATCTAGAGTCCTTTAGACAAACTCATCATTACATAACAGATCGATTCATGATGTTTTAGTGGTATGAGTATGTCATTGTCTATCAAGATTTTATATGAACACACAATGTCATAGTCAATATGAGGTATATAGCCCAAAAGACGTAAATGTGTAAATGTCATCTGGTGCTTTCCAGGGACATTAGATGGCCTCTTACAGTAAAATCCCATGTGAATTCAGCAAGGATTCGAATGGTGCGGGGGAGGTGCATTTGTGATTCAGACTACCCCATGCATTGGAGAGTCTGGCCCCCGATACTGGCTTTGTCAAAGCATCATCCCACTTTAACTAGGGGGGGGGGTGTTGACCTTTGCATGTCTAGGTGCTATTGACTTCCTTTTCCCAAAGTAACACATCTGGATTGTGCTGCATGTTGCAGAGTAATCTGAGCACAAATCTACCTTAGCTTCCACCTTACCTTGACAATACGGCCTTACCAAGCATTAGCCCCCACAGAAATAGAGGCAATGTGAGAAAATTATATAGACAGTGCTTACAGTCATTTCTAAGCTATTGCATGCCATCCTCCTTCTCAGGTAAACCTTATGTAATTTAATATCAAATTAGGCTATTCCTGCTATTTCTGTAAGATTAGTCTCTCTAAGCCATAAGCATAGCTTTACTACATGCAGCTGGGTCCTAATACCCTATCAATCTGACACTAGTTATCACTCGATTTTACAGAAAATCAAACGATCAAATAATTATGATGGTGACATTTTGGGGCATGGGGGGGGGGGGGGGGCGCCGTATTGGGACAGAGCACCCCTGATGGCCATATTGGATTTGGCGGAGGACTGTGGATAATCTCCTATCTGCCCCATCACCATCCAAGAACAATGGTCACTGATCAGACTGATAGGGGTGGTACCCTTCAACCAACCCCGATCTTAACTACCCCTCCATTGTCTATGGTGTATGGCATTAGCCTGATAAGTCCTATCAAGATAAGAGGTTACTCAGAATGCCAGATGGACATCGGGGGGTCATTAATTTTTCCCAGCAATTATGTTACCTGTCTAACCTGTATAGATCACTCACCACCTACATGTACAAACTAATCGATGCTTTAAACATCTCTATAATTTCACTTTGTACTACGTACAACCATTTTCCAAATTTCACAGAATATGGCTATTCCTGCACATCCCTGGGTCCTCGTACAATTAATATTACCCAGATGTGACCATGGTAATACGGTGTAGCCCCTAAGATGACATGCACAAAATCTCGTATATACAACTTATAAATCGTTTGCACGATTTATAAATCGTTTGCACGACTTATAAATCGTTTGCACGAGATAGCTATCTCTAAGGGGCTCCGTAAAATCCTCATACATGTGCAACCATATACAATTATGATTTTGACCCGATAGAATGGTTAACACATGATATATCACAGTTCCTGGAGATGCATAGTCTTCCTAGTTAAGAATTCATGGTCTTGATTATAATGACAAATGGTGAGAAACCCTCATATGCACCCTCCCATTTATTACACAGACACAATGGGATACCTGATGGTACCTTGCTATAAAGATAGACAAAGTTCAAATAGTCATTTGATTCACCCCACAACATTCTAGCCTTTCGATATCATTTCCACAGTGGCTTATGCAACAGGAATTGATATTTACCAGCGTTATACAAGGAGTTTTGATAAGTATGCTACCTGGCGACTAGCTGCACCTGATAGTAATGTTTTTAACTTCTTCGCAGATAAGCGCAGATAGTTGAACCTTAATCTAACTTCACAACACATGGATTAAGGAAAAGTTTCAGGATCGTTAACAACTATGGCAACTAATCCACCTTTAACTTTCACTTCATGACTAAAACTACAGCCACAGCAGCATCCTTAATGCTGCTATACGACCTCAGATATAATATATAGATAGTTCAATTTCTGCATAGTTGTAAAGAGTCTCCTTGTTGGAGTGTACGGGTAAAATTCTAGAATATTTTGTGTATTTTAGCCATGCTAAATTTAAGGAAATAGATGAGGAACAATGAAATGCTTCCAGCATTCTATTCAGCATTTGATTTTATCAACAAGGTAGTGCCATCTACAGGGAAACACCAGGTACTAGTAGACTGTTTTTGAGTTGAGCCAAGGAAAGCTTCCAGGTTCGTCTCCACTCAGTACTGGCACCTGATGGCTTTTGCCAACACTAAGTAATCAAAACCCTCCCGAATATAAGCAGTAGTTGAAATTGGAACCATGTCTAACATAATTATAAGACTTTCTTGTCAGAATAAATGGCACATTATAAGAGAGAAAGGATTATACAATCATCTGAGAATCAAATGAGGAAAATATCGGTTTGAGTGTGTCTTGTATAGGGGTCAGACCGGTTGTCCGGTGGGTGTGTCCATTACTTAAGCTAGTACTGGCGAGATAAGCACTGATAACAGCGGTTACATGGGTATAAGTTGTTACATAATGCAACATTAGAATTCTGCAGTGAATGCAAGGGGTTATCTCATTGGTTGATAATGCGTCCAGCTACACACATATAGCAGCTTTAATTGTAATGCCAATCAATTCTAAGATGGCTTTGCACCATAAAGATATCAAGTAAACAATAGGGATCACACCTCACCAACTCTGTAGTCTGACCAATACACATTGAAACCTGGCATCTGACATTGATTGGAACCTCACATACAATAAGAATGTCAATGCAATCCTGGATTTACTAATTCTACTATAGTTCATCCACAGACGAAAGGTGGAGTAACTTGAGTAACTTGGATGTAATCATACAGTGTCTGGACTACAGTCATGGTATACCAGGCAATGTTAGGCGATACATTCTGAATCAATATCATAATCAGTAAGGGGAACACGGGTATTAGCAAATGTACGGCTAATGAGCAGCACATAACTTACAATGCCATGCACTGTTAGTATTCTATGCATGATGTATTATGATGGCACACTAATCTCTCATCCAAACAAGCAACAATCAGCTGACAATGTAAATATTCATACAATCAGGATTCCAGGGGTCTGTTACAGAATAAAGTTAAATATCAGTATTTGTAACCGACCCAGACAATAATAGGTACACAATAAGGTAATGATACCGCTATCTGTGTACTAAAAACAGGAAGCAGAAGTGCAGAAAGCATATGAACTGCACCTGAGAGAGGCAGCTATTATGCTTAAAGTGAGTAATTCAACCACAAAAGGAACAATCACCAGGAACTGAATACTTCGTCGAAGTATTTAATCATATACATAGTGTAAATATTTCTTCCTGACCGTTTTGGTAGAACGTGTTTCACCTTTACATGAATTTATTGTCAATAAACTTACTAAAAAACAAACAAAGACTTACTAAAAAACAAACAAAGATACTTAGTACGGTCATGTTATCAGGTATAGATATAATGCAATATAGTTTTGACCTCCAGTCAAATTGAGGGGACCTTATCTCCTATATGGCTATAGGGAGCTAACACCATGTTAGCATGCAAAGGTCAAGACAGGATGGAAGAGTGATGGTTATGGGAGGTAGGGCATAGGTATTCTGCAAACACATTGGGGCTAAACGTGGTGTAATTAAAAGCAAACACTTATGTTCATGATGGTATTTGAAAAAACTTCATTATCATAACACATAATATTATAACTATCTGAGTCCACACAATGAAACAGGGATTATGCTGGCACTTTAAAAAAATCATTACCATTGTAAAGGGCCGTGGTATTGGGCAAACTTGTATTTCTGCCTTTTTGTCTATCAAACAAAAATCCATTCAGAATACAAGAGTAATGGAGTGAATGTTGTTTACATTACACACACAATCCATTATTTAATACATAAAGTGCACCTGATAACCCTAAATTTATAAGGCTACCCTTTTAAAACAAGATTTACACAGACAGTGAAATCCCTTCTTCCTCACCAGAAGTACTATGTTTTAGGCTTGCATTTAGAGTGTTATAAAGCTTTTCCAGAAAGGTTGCCTTTGCTAAAAAGGTGTTGACCATCAGGAAGCACTTGAATCCATTTGCTGTTTAATACCTGTTGTCAATTCTCTGGAATAATTATACCTCAGTGTACCAGGAACCCATTCTGGTCTCAGTTGACTAAAACTGACGGATGTTTGCCTCCCCCTGAGGATAGAAAATACCCAAGTGATGAGATTCATACAGATAGGTTTGATGTCCTGAGATAAAACCTTTTGTCAATTTCAATATTTGTGGACAGTCGAGGGAAAAGGGTCCTCCAAGGTATAAACTCAATAATAAAATTGATGTCATCAGCTTTCAAGTGATATCTTTTATAAGCAGGTACCACTTTTAGTTTTTGAGTACTGGCTCTCTGAATATGGGTGGTCACTGTCCTATCTTAAATGCCAATAAGCTCTATCTTCCTATGTTTTAGAGATATTCCTATCTAATTAGCATAGTTATGCTAATTACCAAATATCCAAACTTTTTCAAACAATTGGTCACAGCTTTTGATCTAAAAATGGTATTTAAATTCTGTTTTCAGCATAGAAATTGTTTTGGGGCCTTCTTTCATTCATTTTTTTAAAAATTTCGATTTAGAATGAAAATCATGTTTCCGTGGCAACCAATGTGTGCAAAAACACCAATTTAGGCCCAAAAACGTTCTTTTCCATTCCAAATATGGAATGTTTTCACCAAAAATGGAATCTTCTAACGTGGCCTATCATATTCTACATAAAAAAGTACTATAGACCGGTTTTTGCTATATGGAGCCCCCTGGTGGCCAAAGTTGGTACTAAGAATCCCCCGCGGAGGTCCCTTTTCCTTTGTTGATCCACATTTGTCAAGATACTGTATGAGTATAGTAATCTACCGTGGAGCATATTCTGTATTCTAAACGTCCAGAAATCGTTAGACAAAATCATTAAACAACCTCATAATTACATAACATGACCAATTTACAATGTTTTAATGGCATGGGTATGTCATTGTCTGTCAGCTTTTTGATATAAATACACATAGCTAGTAGTCGAATGAGGTTTGCTCCAAAAGGCATACCACGGTACACATGATAGTTGATGCTCCTCCAAATAAGCAGAACTGTCAGTCTCTATTTGCTTGTGGCATGCAAATAACTGATTAGTGTGCCTCCATACACATCTTACCGCTGAGTTATTTATGTCTGTGATGAAACAAATGATGCATTAACAATAGTACCATTTACATTACCTACATTGGGTGGTGATTAGCTGCAGATGCTTGTTCTTGTATGTAGACTTTCCCATGTGATGCATCTCTCCCATGTGATAGTTTGGGTTTAGATGGTGGTAATATTATAGTGAGAGGATGAATCAATCAACAATGATATGGAAGGAAAGCATAATTATCCAATGTTCAGTGAAGATTATGTTTAACCTTTTTTCCCTCCACATATCATGTTTATAAAAAAAACTGTCGCAAGTTAGTAAGTATTAGCTTCACAGTACTGCAGTACTAAACTCGCCATAATCAATCCTCTGGCGCGGCTTATCGAATCAACCCTAGGTCTTGGTGTGGTTAGTGTGCAGGTTAGGCCTCTAAAAGAGCTTTTATGGTACTGCAACTTTTGCTATTTCTATTAAATTTAACTGCACACCTGAAAGACAGGAAGTGCCCTAACCGAGAAAGTGCTTCTCATCTAACCTCAAAAGGTTTAAGTGCCCACAGACCTGGCCATCAGCCATTAAAACATTGAGGTTCAATTACACGGTGGGGAACAAGCATTAGGCAACATTAAGTACCACAGCTGCTACCTGGTGGTGGAGACTGTGTTGGGAAAGGTTACAGTCCCTTGGAAATCTCAGCACTATGACAATTCCTATCATTAGTGTAAGCCTGAGATACAATACTTCCAGCAGGGCTTGGGAATTTTGAACAGACTTGTTGTGAACAGTCATGTTTTTATCAAATATAAGAATTAGCTGATGAAAACTATTTTTGTTAGATATTCCTATTGAATGGAACTAGTGAAACAGAGATGTCTTATAAGGGGCCGTTCATTAAGTCTGTCATGCCAGAGGGGGGGGGGTCTTGGTCAGAGTGTGACAAGCAATGATGAAGGTATTGAGAAAAGCGTGACAAAGGGATGGGTGGGTGTTGAAATTGGTCCATATTTTGTGCGACATACTTTATGGACGGCCCCTTACCTGAAATATTTAAAGCGCACTGATCAAATGCATCCCATCAGAATTGCAGATGACTACCGGTAATTCACTTCATGTAACCAATCCGATGATATCTGATGTCCTATGAGGTCTGTTCAAACTGAGGCAATATCTGAACGATCATCATGCAATGTCATTCAATGTCAGCTGGTACCGTCTAGGGACAATGGATGGCCTCAAATGACATCCTTGATTTATCTACAGCCTGCATGTCCTCAGCAAAGATATGGAAATCCCCCATTTTTCAATGTATCACACTTCGCATGACTGGTCCACTAATATATACAATACGGATGGCTGGTTTGGAGGATGAATCCCTGATGTAACTTTGATTTAGAGAAGAGGGAAGGCCACCATGCACTCCTTCACATCTATTAATTGAGATTAAGATAAAATCCGGGAAGTGTTTGTTTTAGAGATACGATTTCTAATAAGATCCTACAATGTTTGGAAAATGTGTGAAAAACAATAAGTTCATGAGCTTTCATAACGGTACAACTACTGTGAATGAATATGACGGGTAATCTGTTTAATCTGTTCAATCCCTTTCAAGATAAGTTTTAGTTCTATTACCCCATTGTTATATGTGTGAGTGTCTTTTAACAGATCCACACACTGACATTTTTTGGCTCCTTATACGACCAATCTCAGTTACTATAGTGCCTAACCAAGTTAGTAATTTTTTGGCTCCGTATAAGACCATCATAGCTTAGTTAATATTGTCCGGTTGGTCATGACTAATGTCCCTATGACCAACCTGGGGTAGCCACTACAGACTAAGGCCTGGGGATTCTAGATTATCTGTGTACCTTGTATAGTGCCGCGGTTTGAATAATTTTAGAGAGCTGCATATTTAATGACTATAGATGATCCCGATCTGCCCCATGCGTAGGGTAATCTTAACCCGAGACTATCTTTACCAAATATTGGTTCCCACCATCCTGTTCTCACCCTCTACCCTTCACACCCAGACTTATTCCTGTTGGGGTAGAGCTTGACCTTTGCATGTCTAGGTGGTTTCACTTCCTTTCCCAAATAACAAGTGTAGGGGCTAGGGTTATACGGGTATGTTATATGACGAGTGCTGTTGGATGTTGTGTTGCGAGCTCAGTCCGAACCCTTCAGTCCGACGGTAGGTGGCAGCACCTACCCCGGGCTTGGGGTATGGACAGAGGTCGCTATAGGCTTCCGGTCTGCGTGTGCGCGCGCAGGCTGGCTGCCTATATATACCCAGCATCTGGCGGTACTCGTCGGTTACTCTGAGCCACGCTGGCAAGGAGACCCTGTGATCATTACGGCTGATTAGCCTACTGACCCGTTCCGAACTCTATAGGGAGTTCGCACACATAGATACTGCTTGTCTAGGTTTTCTGAATAAACCCGATTTGCAACCTGTAACACTTGATCCGAACTGTGTCGACTTTGTTCTTTAATTGATACTCTACCAATATCATAAAGAGACAAAGTATCGTTTATTACACTGGTGCCGTGACCAGTTCTGAGTGAAACGCAGGTTAGCCTGTGCAGTAGCGCAGACCTCCTGCTCTGGACGGAGCAGCGAGGTCTCCCGATGAGGCGTCAGCCTTATCACCGGAGGGGTTAGATGCCGTCAAGGAGGCAGATACCCGCAGGAGTGCGAATGTTCCATCCAGGACAAGCGCATTTTTGGGATACAAAGGTCCCGAAATAATGAATTGCTCATTAGATGAAATGAGCCTGTCAATGTTCAACGTTGGTGGGTCAAGATCAGCCGCTCCGAATCCACGGAGGGCTACCATCTTGGAGGAACGTCGTTTCGACGACATGAGAGAGGCCAGAATACAGGAGCGTGTGCAAATGGCCCAAATGGAGTTGTTGACCATTCAGAAGCAGTCGAATGAATGGAAAAGCAGTCTGATTGCATTGGAAGGTGCAGTCACACATAGAGCTTCCAAAATCAAGGAGAAAGACGCAAGGCTTTCAACTTTGTTGGAGGAGAACGAGAAGCTGGTGCAATCCCTTAGCAGGGTTCGAGTGGAGTTCGATCAGAAACAGGCTGATCTACAGGGACTCCGTTCCGACTTTGTTCAGGCAAACACTGATCTGAATCAGATTTGTGCGGCCCGAGATGCCGTCATCCATGAAGCAGAGGAGACCCGATCAGAACTTGTTCGGGACACTGAGGACTTACGGGAGGCTCGCCGAAGTCTACTGTCAGAATGTGACATTCTGAAGGCAAAAAGAACTTCTTTGGAGAAGTTTTTGTCAGAGACCAGGGAGAGTATACAGGATAGCAGTACCTCGTACGCTTCCGCTGATAGTGACAGTCCGAAAGGTCCTCATTACAGGAGTTTTACAGACACCCCAAATCTTCCTATGGGACGTGGGATGACTGTAGAAGGTGCCTTGTCTACTTCAACGCCAGGACGACCACTAAAGGTTGGCCGAGCAAGGGGTAGAGGTAGGGCGAGTGATTACTCACCTAGGGTGGGTATCAGTGGTATCCGTCCAATTCCGAAGCAGGTCTTTTCGGCTCCGACAGGTGTAAACACAGCGGGCAGGGGAAGGTCATTATCGGAGTTGGTGCGGGTCCACGTTCTCAGTTGAAACTGGATGAGCAGCAACTGGATTCGGAACGCTTGAAGAAAGCATCCGAACAAGATAAGGCGGCCAAGACCGACTTAACTCCCTCGAGTTTGTCGCAATGGCGAGAATGCCAAGCAAACATACTGTTCAATGAACAGAAAAACTTGGAATTGGAGAGGCGAGATGTGTATCGCAAACAGCAGGCTGCTCTTGAGCAGCAACAGGAACGCATGAAGGAAAATGCAGCCCTCGCTGAGGAATTAGCAGAGCAGGAGGCGGCGGTTTTGAGAGCTCGACAAGAAGGGCTCCGAGCGGCCGGTGAAGCTGCGAAAGCTAAATTGGCGGAGGCACAGCAAGAGGAGGAGGCTGAGAGACAGGCCAAGGAACTGGAAAAAGAGAAAGCGGCGCATCAGCGATTGCTTGCTCTGGCCCAGCAGTGTCAGTATATGACTGACCAGGAGAAAAATTGGTGGTTCAGTCAAGGTGTGGACCCCACTAAGGATTTGGTGTCGTATGGTACCAGACCTATCTGGAAAGGCAGAATAACTTGCCTACCAGAGGCGCTACTCCGGGGACGACTCCGGGCGCAAAGAGTCCGAGGAGGGCTCCAAGGAGAACAATTCTGAGTACAGAATTGCAAGAGTTGTACGATACAAACCCAGCAATAGCTGGGATCGGATTGCACAACGTGGGTACAGAAAAGGACGCCTCGGCTTCCATTTCTAAATGCCTGGCGATAACCTCTAAAATTAGGGGGTCATCCAACGCTGCTAGACGCATTGCTAGCGAGCCTTTTCCCTACTGGCAGAAAAACTCTTGGGAAGAGTGGTTGGGAGCCACCGTTGAGGACATCAACCTCAGTGGGTGGGATCAACAGGATGCAATTCCGTATGTCTGTAAGGGATTGCGCTTGGGGGATGGCCTGATGGCCGTGGAGCAGTGGAAAGATGAATGCGGACCCCGCGGCACTTTCAAACAACTGGTAGAGATCGGAACTATCCTATACGGAGACTCCGCTCGGATTGACCCGATGGTCGCTTTTAAGAAGCGAGTGCAAGGCAAGCACGAGGCCCCGAGGGTTTTCGGACTTGCACTGATGAGACTCCTGAAGAAGGTACATCCAGCTTCAGGAATCCATGATGCCTTATTCTCTAAGGAATTGTTCTCTCAGTTTGTTGCTGGACTGAGGGACCCAGAAATACAACATGTGGTGTATGATACCTGGAGAGCAGATACGTCATTAGATGACCTTTTTAAGGCCATCGACATACATGCTCTCAAGAAGTCTCTGTTAGGGGACCGGGTGCCCACCCGGGCCTCGGCCATTATAGAGTGTTCTCCGGAGCAGTCTGATGGTTCGGGCAGTGAGGAAGAGGGAGCGATAGCTTCTGCAGCTCAGTTTAAGAGGAATGGGAATTCCTCTAAAACGCCGTGGAAAAATAGGAAGCCGGAAGGGGGTGGAAACCCTCCTCCGAAGAAGGAATCATCGGACCCAAAAGCTCCGATAATGGACGCAGCGTTTTTCACATCGCTGTTTGAGAAGATGACGACTTCCATTCAGGGGGCTACACAGCCTAACCGGAGAAAGATCAATCGGCGGACCGCCAAGTGCTATAGGTGCCTGGAGATCGGTCACTTTGCTGCGGAGTGTACGGCTCCGACTCCGAAAGTTCCCGGGAAGGAGGGAAACTAGAGGGGGTGGTCCGAGAAGGCGAGCGGACGACCCCTGCATATGATGTACGCCAACATACCAGAGAGGTAGAGCCTAGTGAAATTCCGAAGGCAGGAAGGGAATCAGGGGTGGCTTCGAGCTTGAGGGGCTCGGATGCCGGCCTGGTTAACATTCCAGTCCAACAGTTGCCCGGCAATGAGGCAGGGAGGCCCATTACGGATCGGAACGAGGAAGTTGCGGCTGTCACAGACACCGTGTGGGTAGGGAGTACCCAGCTTTCCCCGGATCATCCATGTTTCGACCATTTGAAGAAACATGGCCTTGATTTGGCTGCTCCGAAGGATTTTAAACGCTTTACTGTAAACCCGTCTCCGCTGGGGGGGAGGCGGTGGTATGTGTCTGTTACTGTGGCCGGTAGAGCGGGCGAATATTTAGTAGATACGGGAGCTAGCCACTCCTTTATCTCCTCTAACTTCTATGCTCTTATGCCGGATAGTCGTGATAACTTCAAAACGAGGGTAAACGCCTGTTCGGCCAATGGGTCAAGTATGCAGACGTATGGGCGCGCGTTCATACCGCTCCGAATTGGAGGGAAGGAGTATGTGGCTTCTCCCACCATTGCGGATATTGCAGACGACGGTATACTCGGATTGGACTTTTCGGCGTTGTATGACGCGGTCCTGAATCCGGGTACAGGGGTACTCCTGATAGAGCACCCGTACCGTGCGGTAGAGCAATGTGTGCTCCGACAAGTGTCGACAGTGGCAACGGTGGTCCAAACTGTAAAGATTCCTCCCGGACAGACGTGTGACGTGCTGGTCCGAAGCAAGGGGCTTAGGAGAGAGGAAGAGGCAGTTGTGGAGCCGGATGTGGCCATGTTGGGTAGTATCGGTTTGACGGGCATGGACACCCTAGTGGGTGATGGTGCTTGGACCGTAGTGCCGGTTTCTAACCCCGGGTTGGAACCGAAGTATCTAAGGAAAGATACAATACTGGGGAAGGTGTTCACCAGTGAGGCAGTAATGCCTGCTGGACAGGTGAGCATGAAGGGTGACCCTTCTCCAACCGCTCTGAGTGAGGGACTTGAGAAAATGATCTCCGAAACGGATTTGACGGATCGGAGGGATCTCGATTCCCTAAGGAGGCTGGTAGTGAAGTATCAGGATGCATGGCAGGTGGAGGGGGAGCCTTTGGGCCGAACCGACAAAGTGTTGCATTCTATCAATACGGGTGATGCACAGCCTTTCAAGATGCCTTACCGACGCTTGCCTTTGGGTAAGAAAGCGGTGGTAGAGGAACAAGTGAAGACCATGTTGGAACAGAAGGTGATCGTGCCTAGCACTAGCCCCTGGTCCAGCCCGGTCCAGATGGTTACTAAGAAGGACGGGTCTATCCGATTTTGTATCGACTATAGGCGCCTGAATGGGGTAACCAAGAAAAATGCATATCCTCTCCCCCGGATTGATGAGACTCTGGACTCTTTGGGTGGGAACCAATGGTTCTGCACCCTTGATTTGCAGTCCGGATATTGGCAGATCGGGATGAAGGAGGAGGATAAGGAGAAAACGGCTTTTACAAGTCACATTGGACTGTATCAGTTTGAGCTGATGCCCTTCGGGTTGTGCAACGCCCCGGCCACTTTTGAGGCTATGATGGAAACTCTTCTGAGTGATCTGTTGTGGCGCAAATGTTTGGTATACTTGGATGATGTCATTGTCTTTGGCAAGACTTTTGAAGAGTGTGCGTTGAACCTCGGAGAGGTTTTGGAACGAATTCGGTCCAATGGCTTGACATTAAAGCCGAAGAAATGTGAACTTTTTCGGAAGTCCATGGTCTATTTGGGCCGGATCATCTCCACCGAGGGTGTGCAGGCTGATCCGGCTAAGTTGGAGACTGTGGAGACTTGGGAAGTTCCAAAAGGACCAAAGGATATCAGATCCTTTTTAGGGTTCTGTTCCTATTACAGGGACTTCATCCCCGGATTCTCTAGGGTGTCTCAGCCATTACAACGGTTGAGCCATTGGACTCCGGGGAGGAAAAAAGAACCCTTCCCATGGGGGATGGAACAGAATGAAGCCTTCAAAGAGATTAAGGCGTTGTTCCGAACCACCCCGGTGCTGAGATACCCTACGGAGAAGGGGCATTTCATCCTTGACACTGATGCGAGCAATGAGAGCATCGGGGCCGCATTGTCCCAAATCCAGGACGGAGTAGAGGTCCCGCTGGCGTTCGCTAGTAACAGTATGAACAAGGCACAGAGGAATTATTGTACTACCAAGCGAGAGCTGCTCGCAGTAGTGGTGTACACGAAGAAGTTTCGGCACTTGTTATATGGAGGAAATTTCACACTCCGTACCGATCATTCGGCTTTGAGGTGGCTCCTTAATTTTAAGGACGCCGAGGGAATGATTGGTCGGTGGTTGAATCACCTCAGCGAGTTCGGACTGGAAAACTCTCATATCCAGCACCGAGCAGGCACGAAGCATATTAATGCTGACTGTCTGAGTAGACGTCCGGTACGCCGTTGTGTGCGTCCGGAGTGTGGGGATTGTGGTGCTCACAATGCTGTGGTAGCGAGTGTGCGTTTGCCTTATGATGGGTTGTTGCAAAACCTGTTGGATTGGTCCACCGACACTATAAGGACGTACCAGATGGCCGATCCTACCATAGCACGACTGAGGGAGCTTGTCCCTACTGGGGTCTGTCCAGTGAGACCCGAAATATCACTGGAAAACCGTGAAATGCGACGTTTCTTGGCTCAGTTCCACGAACTGGAGGTCCGAGACTCGTTGTTGTGCAGGTGGAAGACTTGTCCCGGAAAGCGGAGGGTGTTACAAATGGTAATCCCTGCTGCTATGAGGAAAGACATCCTGTACTACTGCCACGGCCATTCCACTAGTGGGCATTTCGGAAAGAAACGCTCGTTGGAAAGGCTGAGTCGGAGATACTACTGGCCCGGCATGTCAGGCGACCTTTTAAGGTGGATCGAGACCTGTCCGGCCTGTTGTTTAGGCAAACCTGGTCCTGGATTAGGAAAATTGCCACTGCAACAAGAGCTATTCGGAGTGAGATTCGCTCGAATAGCTGTGGACATTATCAGTGGAGTTAAACCCACTCCAAAAGGTAATACGTGTATGATGGTGGTCTCGGACTACTATACAAAATACACCCGAGTGTACCCACTCGAGGATCATACCGCTGCTACTTGTGCGGAAGCATTGGTGAAGGGGTGGATCCTCCATCTGGGGGCTCCTTTGATGTTACATAGCGATCAAGGGAGAGAATTTGAGTCCAAACTATGGACAGCTATGTGCCATCAGTTGGCTATATGCAAAACTCGGACCAATCCGTACCGGCCACAGTCCGACGGGCAGGTGGAGCGGTTCAATCGGACCTTGATCCAGGTTTTGAAGCCATTAGTGAACTCCCATATGGATGATTGGGATGATCAATGCGAATTTGTGGTGCATGCGTATAACAATACGGTCCACACTTCGACAAATTGCACACCGAACCTCTTGGTGTTCGGAGAGGACTTGATCATGCCGGCGGATTTGGTATTCGGGGTGGTAGGGATCAGTCCGGAAGCACCATGTACGGTGCTATTTGTGGAATCTCTACGAGAGAGGTTCAAATTTGCCTACGAAACAGTTAGGGCTCATTTGCTCAAAGCTGCGAATTGGCAGAAGGTGGGTTACGACACCGGATTGAAGTTGCGACGATTCGTAGTGGGGGATAGAGTGATCCGCCTACACGAACCGCTCTGCAATGTCAAGCTGGCGAATAACTGGGATGGACCACACACTGTGGTTAAATGTATCAGTCAAACGACTGTGTTGATTCAGTCCGAAGCGGGACGCATCCGGACGAGCCATGTGGCTCGGTTGCGTGCTTGGGCTGGAAGGGAGCTCACCCCGGAAACGGAGGTGGAGAAGGGAACTTCGGAGGCTAAATTTGTACCTTTGGAAGGGGTGTCAGTGGATACCCCTAAGAGAGTGGTACAAAAGAAGCTCCGGAAGACCGTGAAAAAGAAAGTCTCGGCAGGCGAAGGAAGAAGGGCACGGAAAACTAAAATCAAGGCTGGAGTTTTAGTTAAGAACGAGTGTCCTTCGGCCAGGTTACGAGAGGTGGACGGGAAACCCGTTCGGCGAAGCCCAAGGCTGGTGGCTAGAGGGGCTGTAACCTAGTTTGTTTACACAACGAGTGTGGTGTCCTGTGTTGTCCTATATGTTATATGTATGTTACCAACAGGGGCGCTCAGAGTCAAGATGAAAAGAATGTAAGAGTGCTCCCCGAGGGTGGTGGACGGATAATCCGGTGGGGTAATCTTCGATTTCCCATAAATATCCACTAATACTCCTGATGAGCTCTTTATTCGAAGTATATTTTGACTTTTGTGAGCCGCCTATGTAGCAGTGTGATCCCCCGAGCCCGAGCTGCGGGCGGGAAAGGTCGTGACCTGATTAAACAGTAATTGGGTCACACCGGGTAACGGGATCGCGTCCAATCACGCGAGACGCTGCGCATGCGCTTTGTTTTAAAAACAAAAGCGAGGGAACGCCATATTGATTTTGGGCTCGCCCCGGTCGATAGCGGTGTTGGTCGGCAGCGTGGAAGTTGGTGTTTTGGACGGCTAGAAGAGGAGAAAAGTCAGTAAAAGAGTTGTAAGCAGTGAGTACTCTTTCCTGGTGCGTCTGAGACAAAGAGGGAGACGGGGAACTAGTGTTTTCCCCGTCAAAACTCCCGTCGAAAGACACTTTGCTGAAGTGAGGATGGCCGAGCAACAGCTCCGTCAATCCGAACTCACCGGACACTCCGAGGTGGCATCCGCCACCGAGGAGGCAATGGATGCTCAGAGCCCTAGTGGTGATGAGTTGAGCCAGACACTAGCGGATCTCCGTGTAGATCCGGCCGTGTCCCCGATCCGAAAGTCCCCGTCGCCGGACGGCAGCGAGGACTCCGGAGTGCTGCAAGGACTCGCCTACACCCAGGTAGCGGCGGATCCTTCCGAGACGACTGCATGTCCCTCCCGGATATGCAGTCTCAGCATATCACCAAACCTCCAGAAGACGGTTGCTCGCAAACTGTCTATGGGGAGTGGGAGTGATTCCGACACTTCACGTCCGAGGACGCGCGGTGGGAAGGGTGCTACCCGAGATCGGTCCAAGTCGGCCGATACTAAGGCTAGTACTAAGGCTATCAAACACACTGGTGTGGGGAAGAAGCCTCCGGGAAAGGACGAGCCTAAGAAGCCCGCTCCGAAGAAGGAAAGTACTGCGAGTACGAAGAAGCCGGGTTCTAAGGCTGCCACTGCAGCGGCCTCCAAGGATCCGAAGACGGTGGACCCCAAGGCTCCTGCTACGAAGGTGCCTAAGGGTCAAAAGAAAGCTGATCCGAAGCCTGGTGCTAAGGACCAGCCGGGGAAGGGGCCGACGTCCGACAGCACTAAAACTGTCAAGACTCCGGGTCCCAGTAAGTCCAACCTACCAATCCCTGCCAAGGGGAAAGGTAGTGGGAAGGCAGTTGTAACCACAGCTGCTCCGACCCCAGCCGTTGACGTGTTGTCCTTCTCGCGAGGGCTGGACAACAGCTCAGCAGTAGCTGCTACAGCCGCTGCGATGGCTGGTACTAAGGGACATGGGGGAGCCCGTCCGAAAACGGTAGTTCCTCCCGAGGCACCCCGGACCGAGGAAGCTATGGATACAGCATCCGCAGCCCATACGGTCCAGGTAGTGCAGGATGTGCTGTCTGGCATCACATTCAACCTCCCGACTCCCCTGGAGCCCAGGAAGGAGGTACCCGTTCGGGTGGAGTTACCTCCTCCAAAAGAGGTACCCGTCCGAGTGGATACTCCTCCAAAGTCTACCGAGCCTGCTCTGGAACCATCCAATACCATGGATATTTCGGAGGAAGCCGGGAAACTGGACCAGGCTGCAGGCGGTGGTCCAACTGGATCGGGGGTGCAAATTCTCGCTCCACATCAGCATGACGCATGGGAGAAGGAGGACGCCGACGTCCCATCCCTGCTCCGAGGTGCTATCATCGATCAGATGAGCGCCACAGAGGTCAGATCCTTCAATCTGATCCAAATGCGAACCTTCCGGGGGCTGGACGAGTTGTCTGCCAGGTTCCCGGCTTGGTTCCCAGATCGCCTAACGGCGGCCATGAACGATCTCAGCAAACAGTCAGAGACAGCTCGCTTAGTTGCTGAGACCGAGGGACGTCCCGAACTTATCGCGGCCTTGGAGTACGACCTGCAAACTGCAGCGGAATTCAAGACCGTGCATAGCCGGCGGGAGAAGAGGAGACATCTGACACCAGCAATGTAGCTGGCTCGGAGTATGGAACAGAAGACCAAAGAGTCCATTCTGGATGCCACTCTGGAGGATGAAATGATCCAACAGAACACGGCCGCGGCTAGGTCTGCAGACACTAGTCGCATGGAAAAGGCCAATCGGAGGGACCAATACCTACGAGAGACCATCAAGGTAACCTCTCGGAAGGGGGGTCGATCCGACGAGGAGGTAGAAGCGGTTCTGAAGGGATTGGATGAAAATACAGTCCCGGATGACGAACTTCAGGTTCTGGTCCGGAATGCACTCCGAGCCAATGCTGCAAGTGGGTTTAAATATTTTAAACCCATGTGTGTGAACGACTGCGTCAAGGACAAGCGGGCCTCACACATTCCGGAGGAAGTGGGTCCTGACGGTCTCTCTGATGACGAGGAGTGGATTAAGACGGATCCACTCGATAAGTCGGTACAGTTGTACCACTTTGAGCTTCTGGACAAGGTCCGAAATGGTAGTACCAAATACCATTCGCCTTTCCAGAAAGCTAAGTTAGCATGGGCTATGGCTAGATGGCATCCATTTAGCAAGTGCCCCTTTGAGCCTTGTCTGAACGTCGACGAGACACTGGAAACGCCCCGAACTTGGCCTAGCAAGGTTCGGTACGCAAGGCATATTACCCGCTTTCATTTGCGTCACTACATGCGGTATGACTGCTTGAGTGTGGGTACAAAGCAGAGCAAGGGTTGTCCGAATGGTGGCTGGTTCTATACTAGAGCCGATATCATCAGGCATCTTGCTAAGCAGCACGGGTTGGCTCTGGATGTCGCGGCGGAACGCATCCAGACAGCCCATCAGGAAGTCTACTCCCACTTCCCTCCAGTAGTGGGCCGAAATGAGAATCTCGAGGTGGATTTTGGCACCAACGAGAGAGGAAAGGTCCGGGTCTTTTACAAGGTAAACCCGGACGGCAACTACAACCGGGTTCCGGAAGGTGAGCTCTTCGATGAATTCGAGGAGTACCAGAAGCGTACCAGCACGCGAAAGGTGCGGCGCGCTCAGAAGAGACCTAGTGGGTCTTCGGAGCAGGCCGACTCTAAGAAGGCCAAAACGGATGAAAGGAAATCCGTTATGGAGAAGGCGGATCCGGGCTATAAAGGGCCGGCATTCACCTCTCACACGACTGACTGGAAGAAGGGTCCCCAGGGCAGGCCACCTCGGTCTGTTCCGGAGGATCCGAACTCCAGCACGATGGGGTCCTTCGCAGAGGAGTTCCCCGAAAATGAGATGGTTCCGGGTGATGAGTCGCAGACTCTAACCCAGACCGGTAAAATGAAGGCTCCAGCAAAGAAAACGCCGAAGCCAGTTCAGACCCCGGATCTCCCACCCGAGACCGCAGAGGAGGGGCGTCTAGTCTTGCGACTGAAGAGCCCTCCTTCGTTCCCTCCCGCCGACTTCACTTCCTATGAAGCCGGACAGGAGGCCTTCGGTCAATGGCAAGACAACTTTCATCGGTTGCTTGCTGGCCTGAGTCAGGAGGTGGCGATGTTGTCCTTGAACACGGTGCATCATCTCCATCAGAGGGAGGTCGCTACCCAGAAGGCAGCGGCTACGGAGTCCGTACAGGAAGAGCGTGAAAACGCTCGGACTGAACGATGTGCTGCTAAAACCGAAAGGAAGAAGCAGAAGTTGGCAGTTAAGAACGCCGAGGAAAAGCTGGACCACGAACGTCGTCGGTTCCGGGACTGCTTCGCGCATAAAATGCACGAGTGGGATGGAACTCGGGCTCAAATCGAGCTCTGGCTCCAGGAGCTGACTCTGGCGGAAGCTGCGTCGGACTCTGAGGAGGAAGAGGAGCCGACTCAACCCGGTTCCGAAGACGAGTCGGACTCCGGATAGGATTATCCTATTCTAGGAGCCGATTAGGAGAAAGGGGGGGTATCCTAAGTATACCAACCCTACAAGCAAAACCCTTAGAAAGGGTTTAGGAGTGTCCGGACAGAGGAACGCGGCAGGCTGGCTACGCAAGGATCCAGTCTGCCAGGTGGTACTGACGGAGGAGGACAAGGAGATCCGGAGGGGACGCTGAACTCGGGACTGGAGCACTTTACCAACATGGATCCGATACACGATGTTTTTTATATAAACTATGGATATCAGGACCGAGTGCTCCTAATTATAAGTCTGAAGATCGCCTGGAGGCAGGACTATTTTTTTTTTCTCTATTTATCACCTAAAAAGCTCCCGAGCATGAGCTATGAACTTTCTCGTTCCGGTGAGTAAGAGCTGAACGAAGTAGGTTCTGAAAGCCGGGCGGAATGCAACACCATCAACAGAGGATCCGGATCTTCGCTACAAAACCACGTATGATGTCTTTTTGTAATAATACTTTAATATGTCTTTAAAACTTTAAAAGAAGTGATATTGTTTATCACTTATAAGTATTATTCGTTACGAGTTTTATTAGCTCGGGGTCCTGAAGGGACGAAATTTTTTTACTGTGATATTGTACTTTTTCAAGTGTTTGTATACTATATGTATAGATTAACTCCATCTATCCTAGGGAATGGGGCGTAATTGTCATTACGGTCTATATATGTAGAAATGTGTGTAATTAATACCTTTTTGTGTTCAACAGTATACGTCATATTGTTTGTAAGGTATAACTTTAATAAACCCCTAAGGTGGTATTTATAAGATAATGCCAGTCCGAAGTGTTTTCGGACTTTAACCTTAATTAATTTTTTTTACCTCCCGGTTATTATCTGGTAGGGGGTAGTGTAGGGGCTAGGGTTATACGGGTATGTTATATGACGAGTGCTGTTGGATGTTGTGTTGCGAGCTCAGTCCGAACCCTTCAGTCCGACGGTAGGTGGCAGCACCTACCCCGGGCTTGGGGTATGGACAGAGGTCGCTATAGGCTTCCGGTCTGCGTGTGCGCGCGCAGGCTGGCTGCCTATATATACCCAGCATCTGGCGGTACTCGTCGGTTACTCTGAGCCACGCTGGCAAGGAGACCCTGTGATCATTACGGCTGATTAGCCTACTGACCCGTTCCAAACTCTATAGGGAGTTCGCACACATAGATACTGCTTGTCTAGGTTTTCTGAATAAACCCGATTTGCAACCTGTAACACTTGATCCGAACTGTGTCAACTTTGTTCTTTAATTGATACTCTACCAATATCATAAAGAGACAAAGTATCGTTTATTACACAAGTTTGAAATTGTGCTGCATGTTGCAGAGCAATCTGAGCACAAATCTACCTAAGCAGGATGAAGACTGCCCGGATTAACAATACAGACTGGATAACCCACCCAGGCTGGTTTTACAGGTCGCTCAGCCCTGTATTATGGGCCGTTCTAGTACACCACTGTAATTTTACTACAGCTTTTATATAACCATATTTGCGATTTTTATATGATATTTGCGAAATATTTACACCTATCTAGTATATAGATGAGTATAACAGCTACCAACTTTTAGATGCATTATGTGCATGGTCCATTGCATTTCTGAGTTATTATGAGTTTAAATCAGTATTTTATCTAATGTGAGACACATACAAGTAGCAGAGTGTCTGGTTGGAGAAGGTGTGAAAGCCTGAGCTGCAGCCTGTTATACCAGGCTGCCTGCATGGTACATCAGCCTGCTGTGATTGGAGAGTGTATAGGGGCGGCCTGAAAGTACAGGCTGGGCGACCTGAAAGTACAGGCTGCCTGTTAATGCAGGCCGTCCTGTTCTCCTCTACTAGTCCTCCACCTGCTAAGCTTCCCCTTTACCTGGACAACATGGTCGTCTCAAGTCTCAATTGGTCCTAACAGAAATAGAAGAGATGTGCAATGATCTGTAGACAGTTATGACAGTCCTTCTTTCTCAGCTTTTCCAAAACGATCCTCCTTCTTGGGTTGTTCCTATATAGTTATTTCTTAATCTATTATTTATAAATATTAAATTAAGAAACTCTTTCCCGTAAGTCTTCCCTTAGCCATAGACATAGATCTACCACCTGCAGCTATGTTATAATACCCATTGATCCCTAGTTATCAGCAGGTGTACCTCAGGTCCTAATGTCAGTGCATTCCACTTTTTCGCTGCCTATATATACATATATTTTGAATGTGTAGACAATGTGCGAAACATCTCTACTTGTCTATGAAAGGGTTATGAATGATTGTCATGTTGCTTCAAAGTAGCCCTGGCAAATTACTCATGCATCGTACCGATAAAGCCCATTACAAAAGGCGTGTCTCGATCAGATGTTCTGATCAGATCAGAGCATATCAAACATGTTTGATTCATACTGACTCGATCAATGGGATGTACAGCACACCAGTTCGAATTTTGATTATTTCATTTGGTCTCATCACCTACACAGGGCGTTTTTAATCAAATACAAAAATGAACAATCGAGCGAGTTGTTCACAAGTGAAACATGACATTGTTATATCAGGGTTTTCATTAGTTGCTGATTGAGTCAGCTAATCGAATCACGCCATTTACTGTGGCCATAAAGGGCATACTACATTAACACAAGATGCGTCACTAAGGGGTTAACTGCAAACTAGCATAATATTATATCCTGGCACAGCATTATACATTACTTATCCAGACACTACATGGATTTGTGTACCTGCTCCCATACGTAACACAATAGGAGACCTTATAGTACCTTGCCATAAATGAAATTGAGCAAAGATTATAGCCATCAGTTCTAGTTGACCTATAGCAATACAGGCTTAAAATTTATGACATTTCCACTGAATATACAGAAATCGATGTTTCTCAGTGTTAGATGAGGTGTTTCAGGAAGTATGGTACCCTATCCATGTGGAAAAAGACAAGCCTTAAAGCTTCTCTCTCACTACTCACACTTTACCCATTCGTGGATTAGACCTACAGTACTAGAAAAATGAGCTGTGCACTTTTGGTGACAATGCCACTTTGACCCAATTTCAACACATTTACATTAAGGGGAAGACGCAGGAGCATTACTTAATCATACTACTGAAGTGCTAAATTTCCATAGTGCATACTCCTGTCTAAGGTTAAACCCAATGCTAACCATCAATCCTAAGGTTTCCCACATCAGTGCTGAGGCTGTATATCACAATACGTTTTAATCATAGCTTTAATCATTGCAGACATACATTTAGAAAGCAGGGACTAAGAAAGGGACCTTAGTTCACCCCTTTTGGCAGATGTGCTGTAGGATGTGTCTGTGAGAGCTTCCTATTCAAATATAATAGATTACATGTCTGGTTTCCCACCTAAAGCATCCAGAACGAATGGCATATATGATGACCTGAGCAGGAGATATGACTTTATGTAATGTAATGATGGTTGGGTTACACAATTCGCAATCGAAAAATACTACTACTAACAATGAAGCTGAAATCTGATTTCTATCTTGAGGGTAAGAATAACACAACTGATATGAAATTCAGATGGAAACTTTGCATAATTATATAAAGCTTATGCATAGCTAGTAGCACTGCCTAGAAACCCAATTCCCACTGTGCTGAACTGTATGATTACTATTCCCAGAATACATCAAGCCATATGTATATAAGCATAAATCTATGTATGTACATAGCCCCTGGTTGTATACTTGACTGCGTCATATATTTCTGTATTTCTACCCTATCCACTATACAAGTAGGAACAAACTTACCAAGTCACTAGACCCCGCACATTCAGTGCGTAATCTTAAAAAACACACAAGTCTTTTTGCGTAATCTTAATGATTCCTTCAATTTCTCAAGATGGCCCCATTGTATCGTCCCATCCTTTAGGGGTAGATGGGTTCTGTTTTAGTTCTGTTACAGTTTAATAAAGAAAAAGAAGAGAGAAAGACAGGGGGGGGGAGCAGGGGCAGAGCCCCTGATATATACAACAATTTTATTAACTTACAGTGCTGCCATCTAGAGGATAGGCCTGGAAACTGAATAAGATTACGCAAAAAGGGGGAATTAAGATTACGCACTGAATGTGAGGCGTCTAGTGACTTGGTAAGTTTGTCCCCACGTGCATCCACTATGGGGTCTTAATGCTATAAATCACAAATAACGACAGATTGATCTTTAAGCGCACTATGGTACATAAGACAACTGCACAGCAGATCACCAGCAGTAGCAACACCATTTAAGAGACCTCCAAGCTAACAAAAATACGTCCGAAATTTGGAGTCTTAGGGATTATAATATTAAAGCAGGTTCTTGAAGATGGCTGTGTTTGTGTTTGCCCTTGATAGGCCCCTGTGGGTTAAAAAAGTGAAACATGAGTGGTAAAATGTCTGTGGTAATTTCATTGGTAATTTCAGTGGTATTCTGGTTCCATTCCCTAATACAATGATTGTACATTGATTTGAACTGTATGCTCTGGCATTGTTTGGAAAAAATTTGGACTTTGATTAAAATTTGTGGATTAAAAACTTTTGTAGTCTAACAACATTTGTGCTAACATAATGACCCATAGTGGATATTTACTGAGATGGAAGAGGACTAGAATGAATTTCACAGGGTTTCCTCTAAAAACAATAAGTTCAATCTGATCTTAATTGTGCCATGCTGACCTTAATTTGTTCCATGCACAGATACGTGAGAACTGAACTGATACGTAGTGCTCAAATACCAAATACTGAGTTATAGTTTCAATCAAGTAGCTAAGGCCTCATAAAAAATGTTTTTCATAAAAAACATTTCTCCTATTACAACTCCTTCCTTTTGCAATCAGCTTTCTATATCACACATTATTGACATTGAGGTCAATAATATTTAGTACTTGTCTGCCTTTTGATATGAATTCTAAGCGGTATTTCACATGAATAACAAATCCATTTCCATCTCTTGAAGTTGAATGAAAAAAACTACGGGACAAAACTATAGAAGAATAGTATTGTTGCATCAGGTCAAGAATCTTCTAAGATGCCAACTGTGGTTCTTCATGATAGCACACAATGACTACTGTACATCAGAGAGTGGCCATTATTCAACAACAGGGGGCAGGGTTGGTGGATGTCTGTGCGATCACGAGAAAGATCCTCTGCCCCCACGTGCACACCCCTCAAGAGTATCGAACCTTTCCCATCCCGGCTCCTTGAACTACAGTATAATAATGCACAGTTTTCTTCGCTAAAAAGGGATGAGATCTCCCCTCTGGAGAGGTCTAGATTGATTTACCCCCCCCCCATTGAGTAATGACCACTCTCTTAGCATATCTAACGTGATAAAAGAAAAGCACACTGCAGCTATATCTAATTAATTCCATACCAGTCTAATGTGAAGCAGAGCATCGGTAGATAAAGGGTTAATAAGCCATACAACAGGCACATTTATCACATTTATCACACCACGAGGAGGGATGAGGGTGGCAGTCCCAGCCTCTGTGGGGCTATAGATACCGCAGATGTTCCACACATGGTCTTGTTCTCTTGTCATTTAGCCACATCAACGCCATACGTGTTGGTGCCTGTGAACACTGTAACTGATCAGCATATGTAACAACATGCGATAAGGGATCTTAGTGCACCCTGCGCAAGGGCCTTTTTCACAGATGTGTCACATTTGTGGCAGACCCTTTGTCTTGCAGCAGCTATTGGAATCTGGTTTTTGCTGAATATCATTATATTAAAGCGGCATTCTCACCAACATTTATAGTACTCTTCTTGTTAGTAAGTGGTGAAATGTTAGTGGTGAGAATGGCGCTTTAAGGTTGCATTTGATTGGAAGTCATACTCATGGTCTGGCAGAACCCTATCTGATAACACTGCATCAGACAACAGCAATTAGACATTGGACATTATGATGTTGCATAGTATAATACCTCATTGGATGACGTCAATTTGGCCATAGATAATGATAAGTTGATCAAATTGCCATCCCCAAATGTGTTTCCAGAGAATGTCCTAAAACTAGGACATCAGGTAGATACTGGACAGCCCTGAATCTCAGACAGTTATTCTATGTGACAGCAAGGGTGCACTGATAATCTACATAGGCCAGGACAAACTGCTTTTCAAAAATGACTAAGGCAAAACAAAATATGGCTAAGGGCTACTACTAGGTATGTAATGATTAAGATGGGTGGGTCACTACTGACTATAACTGATGGTATTAACTAACCATGGTTGGTCGTATAAGGAGCGAAACTATGACTAGTTAACTAGGTTCGTCGCTATTGGCCAAGTTCTGGAGTTCAAAGATTATCTGTGTGTCTGAAAAATTGATTGTAACTCTTACCAGGAATGCATAAATAGAGAGTTTTTCATGCATGAATAACTACAAATGCACATACCCAACTTGGGTTGAAGCTGCCCTACATTTCAGTCCGAATCTGTAGTACTCTGATGTGTCCCCTATATGATGAGCAACAGAGTATAGCCTACCTGTTAGACCCCTTTACGCAGGGAGGGGTGCAGAGGTAGGGGTAGCAGGGATACACCATCAGACATTACACAAATCACAGACACATAGAGAAAGCTAATTACCAGAGGGAGGCCTGTGGGCACCTCACGTTCTGTGCGTGTCTCTAACAGGCTGTCAGGGACTGATACAAGTCTGCTTATGACAACCTGCGTAATGTAATTAGATAAGGATGACATATTATTGTTATTTGGCACATCTGAATTCTTGACCCGCTCCACCTTGTGAAGCAGGATTTGCACGCTGGTTGCATTGCGTTAGCAGAACTTGAGCGTTTAACAGGTGAAGGGATTAAAGTATTTAATTCATGTTTTAGATTAGTGCCATATTGTTTGGTTGAAATACAAGACTTCCTATGCTTTAGCACTGAAGGGCCGTATTCAATGCCCCCCATTGAATACAATGTGGCCGTATTCAATGGGCTAGGGAAAAGTTGTTTCTATTCAGTTAATGGCTTCAAATAAAAAATAAACACAAATGCCATCTACATTGATATGATCTCTGATGTATTTCATCCTGCGGCTTCGTGGGATATGGCCCAGCCCCCACTCGTGAAATACAACAGAGACGGTATCAATGGGCATTGGCATTTTGTCTATATATCATACTGAAAGTATCAATGGACCGTGGTTGATTAACTATGATTGTACTCTTCAGGACTCTCCCATTTTAAACCAAGCTGGCATAATACACTAATTGGAATGAAGAGAATGAAAAAGGCCCTCAGAAAGATCCATACTTATGATTGTTTGCATAAATATATTTAGGTATGTGCAAACCAGCTGCAAACATAAGTATGTATCTTTCTGAGGGTTTATTTCATTCTCTATCCTCTCTGCCCGCCCCCCCCCCTCTCTGTCCCTTCATCTACCTAGTGAACTGAATAAGCTCTAATCAGCCATTGTCTACGAATCACATCATTCTGGGGCCTACAGTCGAGCTATGTTGCAGTAACATTATGGATGATATATCATATACAGAATTAATACATCGCAGAAGGAGGCTCTAATTCCAGGAAGGAGCATCTCGATGAATATTCAGAGAATATGCAAGGGAAGGTTCATACAACATTTCTCGGGAAATGTCATGACTGCCTACAGGAGTGCTGACTGAAGATGTACTGCCATATCTTTGATCTACCATGGGATAATTCAAAGGTGCAATATAATTCATCCGACTTTGCTCCCGAACTGATGACTAAATGATACCCCTTTCATGGTCAGATTTCTCTATAGTTTCACAAATTCCTTTTTTATAAATATCAAAAATTGATCTGTTTCCTGTGCCACTCAACAACGTTCTGGAATGTGGGATGTGACAGAGGATGTCATGAGCTTTAACATGATACCAAACATGGGCTGCTTCAACTACAACTTGTAAAAACATATTTTTTTAATTAAATTTTGAGTAATACATTTTTATCTAACTTAGTAGATTAGATGCTCTGGCCGCTTTAGGGGTCTGCTGGAATCAGGCTTAATATAGATAAAAGCTGTATCGGCAGGCTAATCTGGAATGTATTAGCTGTTCTGCAATATTATATTCAGAAAGGGGCATTGAAGCACTTACAGCTAAAATTGATTTCTGCTGTTTTTGGTCTCTGAGGAAAACTTCAGCATTCTAAATCTGAAGGAATTTTGAAGGTATCTAACATGAAGGTGAAGTAATGACAATTTAAGTATTGATGTTTTTATGAACAATTTGAAAGTCTACTTAATAAAGGAGTTATGACGTGATATTTTAGACATCCTTAAGTATGAAAGTGGTATGCCATATTCAAATTCAAAGTGTATTATTTCTGGACTAGGGGTTAGGATTGATATAAACTAAAAGCTTCTGGCAGATTATAGTCTAGCAACATTCATTTTTTTACACAGGAAGGTTACTAGGAAATATTCCCTTTTGGTAACCATGGAAACCACAATCAGCAAAAAATATTCTATTGCTATGAAAACCCATATTTTCGACTCATACATGGCAAAACACACTTTTAATCTGCGACCATTTTTTTTTGTCTTTAAAAACTGCAAAAATAGATTTAATCATGTATTTTTGTCAAATTTGGGTCTAAATATTGTTCGTAAGGGGCTAAACCTTTGTTGAATATATTTGATCTCCAATTCATTCTCATTCAAAGGGTACTTCAGCTATCATAAAATTGACTTAACCAGGTATGATCAATTAATTATCAGAGCATGCATTTGAAGGAATTGTGTAAATTGGTCATGTTTTTTTATTTGAGTTTATAAAAGTGTTTATTGCACTGAGTGATTTTCAAACACAAATACATTCAAAAGGGAGAATTGTCACTCCCAACCATGGTATGATACTTGTACATAAATAAATATACGCACATATTTTGGTCAAAGAATATTACATGTTTCTATACATATTGGCGAATAGGCTAGGAGAGTTCTATTCAGCAGACATATATACATATACCAAAGTCATATTATCTCAATAGACCTTTCTCCCGTTGTCTCTCGAGAAAGAACCCGAGGATGAGGGGTTTGGCCTTCTCCCGGAAGATGTCTTTAGTTTTAGCTAGGCGACAAGGGATTGATAATTTGTTCCACAAGTCTATACCCCTGTATATAGGGCTTTTTCTGTAGCCAAGTAATTTAGAAGACGGATACTTCAGCAGACCAGTGCCAGTTGAACGCATCACTCTTCCACCTACCACTGGCTGCTGAAGCTCCAGACCTAGGCTGGCACAGTCGTGCTTTGACCCATATATGTACTTGTAAATAAGTAGCAAGAGTTGCATATCATACCTTACAGATAAATAATCAATATTAGTGTCCAGATGTAAGTCGGTAATATGGTGCTTAATCCTGACATTCAGACAAGTTCTAAGGCACTTGTTTTGCATCAATTGTAGGCGCTTATGTTGTGCGTCAGTTACTCCATTAAATAGAAAACCACAATAGTCCAGAATGGGTAATATGGTTTGTTTGTATACCAATGTAGCAGTGGGACGAGACATCTTGCTTCTCATCTTTCTGAGCATAACATTTCTATAATTTGTGCTACTTACGGTTTTACTAATAGAGCGTTCAAGAGTCAGAACATTGTCTAATACAATACCTAAATATTCATAATGTGAGCATGTTGCTAAAGTATTCGCTCCCATACAGATATTCAGACACAGAGGAACAATAGCTTGCTCATGGGTAAATACAACAATCTTGGTTTTATCTGTGTTAATACATAGGCCACTTGAGGTAAACCAGTTAAACACAGTTGTGGCATCTTCCTGCAGTTTGGCCGTAGCAACAGTAAGACTATTGCAACTAGTATAGAACACAACATCGTCCGCATACATCAACACTCGACAATTTTTAACAACTTTCGGCAAATTATTTATATAACAGATAAACAGCAATGGCCCTAAGATAGAGCCTTGCGGTACTCCGAAGTTTATGTTCGCTAGGCTCGATTTAGAATTATTACACCTTACACGCTGGGTTCGATTTCCCAAGTAAGCGTATAGCCAATCACTATAAATACTGGGTAAATTGAGTGCTTTCATGCGGCTCAGCAGCTCGGCATGGTGTATACAATCGAAAGCTTTCCGTACGTCCAGGAAACAAGCTACAAGAGGATTTCTATTGTCCCGTGACCTAAAAATGTCATTAACTAATTTAAATACGGCATCGTTTGTTCCCCTGGACGCACGGAAGCCATACTGACACTCAGACAATAAGTGGTTATTTTCTAACCGGTTATATATCTCTTCATACACTATGCGCTCCATGATTAATTAATGTCAGATAGAGTGACCTTTCAAAAGAGTCCTACATGTAGGACAGTAGGGTTATTTTAAGTAAGGATATTATAATGTCCCATTACATTTTAACGGCTGCTCGTTATAATCCCTACATAATATGTCACTCAATTTTTGCAGTTATTGCATTAGGGACTAATGGCAGTCTGCGAATCTAGGGAATGTCATTTGATATAAGATTGAGATATATCATTATGAGATCAAATACCATATCATTTTTTCAACCCAGAGGATTCTATGGTAATAGATGATACCTGTATTATATACCATTCCCCTATTTCCACCTACACAGGCACTGTGCTAGAAATGACCATGATAATTAATCCATATCACACAGAAGTATGCTGCCTTTGAAGTCAAACTGGTGTGTCAAATGTGTATAGACCACAGGAGGTGCACGATCCCTTGTACTCTGTGTGAGGCAGTACTCGTGTTAATGCACTGCCGTATGTGGGGCTATAGATATCCCTTAGCCGATGTGGAATGTATTATCCATTCTACAATGCTGTAATCACAAGGGACATCAAGGACCGTACAATACCCTATTGTACCTCAATAGTAGCCCCCCTACACTCACATAGTGCTGTCTCACAGGATTCTACTGGAGGAGTATGGTTCCAAGAAGTGGTAATCTAACAGGATAATGTATCATGAGATCTGATGAGATACTGTCCATCAGAGTACTAACATGCAGTTAATACTAGCCACTCTTGTACCCCAACTATTAAAGGCTATACCAATCCTCTCACATCAGTCTCCAGATACAGATAAAACTCAGTCTAAGTCAATACAAGCTGCTAATGATCATCCTTTTACTCCTACATCTGTACATACAATCATTACATAGATTATTTTGATTACATTGACAGTCATTATTGTTGCTGGGCACTAATGAGATCATAAGGACCAGTATAACAAATAATTATAACAATGATACGATATATTATTATGCTGTACATATTTAATAGTTTTCAGTAGTACTACATTGGTTGGTAAATGCCTACTAAGGGCGGATGAGAGAATCACCTCTATTTCATATCACCCAATATACAACATCATACAGTACTCTACAGCTCAGCTGTGCTGCAGAGGTTGAGACAGAATTAATACATCGCAGAAGGAAGATCTATGTCAATGAAGGTGCAACCCATACATATCCAATAAATATGCAAGACTAGATGCAAACAGCAATTGTCAGAAGATGACATGTCATGACTTTCTAAGCGGACATGTACACCAGCTGTTAAACTTGTGGACTAATCTTGTCCGACAGACGGAATCACGGCCGATTCCGTCAGGAAAATACTCCATTTATTTAGAGAATAGAAAACAATAATGTCTCTGTAATGGCTCATATGCAATGTGCTTTATATGGCCATTTGCTAAGACACGGAAAAAGAGTTTTCTATGGTCTTTAAAGTTATCCTATATTCATGATTTCCGTCCATTTCTTGTGGATCCGCTGTATATATGGAATTTCTATGCAACACGGAGTTTCATAATGGTAGGGGCCTATTTGATGCATGAGGACATGAAATGTTCACAGTATTGTGATATTATCTGTGTGCTAATGCACTTATAGCTTGACCGTCATGGTTGAAGTGAGGCCAAAAGCACTTTTGGATATAGTTCAGTTTTGATTCATAAGAGGGCTCTTAAACCCCCAGCTCTCATATAAATAGCATTCACATTGGGTATATGCAAATGACCTGTCAGACCATGGTTTGTCAGAGGGAGATGACATATTTGTATATTGGCTAGAATATAGCTACTTACCGCCTCTATATTTTGTCATGGTACCTCATGAATATTTGCCAGACCAAGCTATACCAAAATAATTGTACATATGACACTTGAATCAGTAGAATAATGGGATACAATTCCAAGTGTATGTGCTGAGGGGGTGGTTGGGCCTGTGTGATTGACAGGTGCCCTATGTTGTTTGTGTATACCTGGGGCACAGAGAGCATGGGGCTGAGGTCTGAGTACACCTCACAGGTAAGGACCCACATCTGGACAGGTCTTATGACCTGTAGGCTACTGATATGGTCACTGTACAGGTCTGCCCTCTGTGGAGAATATTATGGCACTAAAGACATGTAGGCCTAACTTAGTGTGTGTAGGACTTCCCCTGCTACTGCCCAACTGTGGCTAGTTGCACACAGTACCTGTCCGTCATGTAGCTAGCCACTCCCCCAGACCTCCGTATAAGTTGGATACTCTCCATACACATCCTATTCATTTCATAATGTGCCCCATTGGCATCATAAAAGAAATTGGTTAAATGGGATGGCAAAATAATGGACTATTTTTTCTCAGTGACGACCACATTTCTTGTCATTCTCAGTATTACAATGTGGGTTCCATTACCATAATGTAATTTATATGAGGTTTCTATCACAGTTATCAATAATTGAGATTAATTAGGTCATCAACACTAATATAAATACAGAGACTGGCATTAGAATAATAAAGTCAATTTCCATTGATACCTAAATGAAGGGTTCAGCTTCAAGGGTTTAGTTTTAGAATCGATTAGGGATAGGATGGGACTGTCTAAACTTGACAAGCCATTTTTACATAAGAGATGAAAAAGATACATGTTTGTAAATCCCTTCGAAATGTTGGAATGTCTGCTCCACTTGCAAAGAAAGATTTTATTCTGTTTGTAAATCAATTCTGTCATGAATTTAATGGAAACCATTGCTGCTCAACTGCATGAACTAGGTTGCTGTTACATAATTACCACAGTCATGATTAGTTTAGTTTTACATTGAAACTCAAGGGATGTCTGTGGCCACTTTTTACTACAGCCACTATCTGGCTGAAGGCAATGCAATTTTCTACTTTAAATAAAATTTGGAAAACGAGGTGAACTATTTCTTTGCCAATAGGTAGTTGGATGATTGCTCTGAAAAACTGAATTCCCCCCATTTCCATGTCACATTTTATCAAGATGCATTTAACATATCTCATGTCGCTTCCCTTTTATCGACACACCACTGTTTAATATGCTTTTATTACAGTCCCTCTTGAATACTTTTTCAAGGTTGCATCTACGCATGGGAAAACCTCAATGACAAGGGACAAGATGAACATCGTAACAATCTGATGCAGCTATCCGACCAGTTAGGTGACTCATAGACTGAATATAAATGCCTTCCAAAAATGTGAAAATTAATGCTATCGAACTTATCTTTACATGTCCAATACAATATGGCCACTTTTCGCCCAAGTGTTTCAGCAAAAATCCCTCCCTTAGCTCATATCTCCCTTAATACTCCTGGTTCTAAGGAAAGTATCAAGGCAGGGTTAGTGTGATTCTATTCCAGATATGTGGGCAGCTGAGGGGAAAGGTACATCCAGGAGCGGTTTTTAGTACTGGGGTTTGGCCACTAGGGGGCATCACAATGATCACAAATGGAAAAATGGGCCAAAATCTGCTCTAGGGTGATTTTTTACATAGAAAATGATGGTTTTCTCCAAAACATTCTATTTTGGGGTAATCCTTCCATATTTGGAATGTAAATGGAACGTTTTGAAGCCAATATGAGGCCAAAATAAGGCTTTCTCCCTAAAACGTGTTGCCATGGCAACCACAACTTCCTTGCAAATTGAAAAAGAATGAATTCCAATCTATAGAGAAAATCATAGGGATTACTGCACTGAAAACAGAATGTTAATATCATTTCTTTATCCAGATTTATGACAAAAAATATGAAAAATATTGGTTAGGTTATAAGTGAAATTTTGCAAAATCATGATAATTAGGATATAGAAATACAATTAAAGCAACAAGAGATAGAGCCTATTGGCTGTTTGGCAAGGGTAGCACCATCCCAGATTCATGAAACAATTTCTCAAAAACTAGAAGGGATATCTCCATCTATGATACCTCATTCGAAAGCTTATGACTTCAACTTTAAAACATACATTTCACCTCAGATATCCCTTTCTCCTCATCTGTCCACATATGTTTAACTCTCAGGGAGTTGTTTTCCATTATTTTTCTGGTCTATAAACTATTAATTAGGGGTAGATACTGTTTCATCTATCCACTAGTTTTCATATGTGGCATGCACTGAGAAAGGGGACCTTAATGCACCCTGCACTATAGCCCTGGGCCTTTTTCTCAGATCGTCTCACATATGATGTATTTTAGTTGGTTAATTTAATAGTATTTATATGGTATGTTGTAGTCATTTCATATATTGTAAATGCACTAGAGCAACTTACAAGTAGCCCAGGATAGTTTGCCTTGATCAAACTTTATCTCTATAGGGAGGACCCTTATGGTCTTATCTATCATCCCTTCTAAGCATATAAATAAAATCAGTTTTATTTCATAGTTTTGAGAGTATTTTCCTCTAAAATTCCTGGATAAAGGGAGCTGCTCAGTGCACATCCTATGGGAAACTGGCTACTGGGGGGGGGGGTATCAGACTGACTCCCCCCCTCCCCCCCCCCCCCACTCTGCCCGATACCTGCCCCCACACCATACAGGGGCAATTAGCCCCCAGTTCTCTTTGAAGAAGATAAGATGGTTACCGCCCTCTGGCCGCTCCCATTTTATGGCTTATCGACCTGTCTATATATGAAGAGTTTGGATGCAAAACGACATAAATCCATTTTGAGAGTTTTGAGATAATAGCACATTTCTAATTTTGAAGAAATGATGAATAGAAAATATTTTTTTCTATCACTAATGATTAATGGGCAATAAATAAAATATCTAGAAATCGATTTTTGAAATCCTTGATTATTATTGAAAGAGAAAATAGCTGATTTAATGTGATTTTTCAGTTTTTTTGCAAAACGACATAAATCCAAAAGTAGTTTTTCTGTATTTACCCCTAAATTGGTACCAAGTTTTAATTTTTTTCATTTTTTTACGTTTCTGGTTTGAGTAGGACATCAATGAAATACCAACATGTGATCATTAAAGATCCTTGCATCATATTTCATTGATTTAAATATATGCCCAATTATGTTTTTTTGCAAAACGACATAAATCCCAAAACAGTTTTTTTGCAAAACGGCATAAATCCACATGATCATAAAATGTCACTTTTGTGTCCATTTTTCACATTTCTTTGATGTCATAGTGCTCGTTTTGTTTTGAGATAATACATTAAGCAGTACAGAGCAACATTTTATGTAATAATGTTTATATAAGACATTGCACATGCAGGAATTGAGAGCCATACATGCAGAAACAATGTTTACTATGGTGGATTTATGTCGTTTTGCAAAAAAACGCTTTTGGATTTATGTCGTTTTGCAAAAAAACTGCATTTTACGCAGGCTCTATCTACTATTTGAGGACATATTTTAAGAAAAATTTTCCACAATTTTTTTTATCTTGCCCTAGGCTAGGGCTATAACCATTTTTTTCCCGTTTTGTATTTTGGTGCTTATGTCGTTTTGCATCCAAACTCTTCATATCATAATATGGAGTTAGCACATTTTCTATCAATATATTTAAGTTTGATTGAACATGACATTGGCCCCATTGATCTCAAGACATTATATTATATAACCAGGTAATGGTCTTGGGCTGTAAAATAAGTAAAATTTATGTGTGTTCATCATCGAAGAGTGGCCATACTCAGACAGGAGTGTGAATAGAAAAAACTGTCAAATCTTAATTTATATGATCTTAATAATCTTATAATCTTAATTTAAGATTACAACATTGTTCTTAAGATTATGCCTATTTACAGTTCTAGTACAGGTCCATGTCATCCTTAAGGAATTTGAGTGAGATTCTAGATTACAATCATCAAAATTTAACTAAAACCTTATGTCTGGGAATTTCCTTTGATGGCTTCATCCCTGAGCTGCTAATAATGGAGAGCCCTCTCCTTATCTCATTTTCTCAGTAATGACAGGCTTTAATTAGGCTCCTCAAGGCATAACGCATTGCCAAAGCCACAATGAGCTTTTTTATCATTGCCTTAGTACTGAAAATAATCCTCCTATTTACACTGTTATCTTAAGAGTCAAAAATTGATTGTAATCTCTAGTTTTTGAGCTTGTCTTTTAATCAGTTCAGGAGTCTTGCAAATGAGACCTTAATTTACTGTGCCCTTGAGGACTTGGCAGAATTAGGCAAACTCTAAAACAAAGGTTAAATATAACCGTATGTGAACACTTCCCAGTCATACACTTGCAATTTGTGAATATTTTCTCAGTAGGTTCACCGTTTTACCATGGGGTTCAAACTCAAATAATTTCTTGTGAATGTAATTTTCCACTTGACATCTTCCAATAGGATCAGCCACATCAGATGTTGTATGATAAGTAAACTTGGCCTTTCATCGTGGATGTTACGCTTAATCCTGTATTAAATGATTAGTCACCTGGTCTGAGCCCCAGGGGTATATATTGGGTAATGCTGTTCTATTCTTTGTATGTTATTTGATGTAACTCGCAAGGCATGATTCCTGCCTACACATATTGGGAATCCTATTACTTTGTCTATTATTTCCACTGGTTTGTCGCCCTCTGAAAAACACGTCTTAAATGGAAGTCAATGTTTTAATGCATTTCACCCTTTCGTCATGCTGCAGAAATGGCGGCCTGGAAAGAAAGTGAGGAGATGCTAGTGGACGTGAGAAGGTGGGGTGGGCTGAAAGTCCGGAGGGCTGAAGCTCAGGGAGCTGGACATCAGGTGGCCAACTCCAGGGGGCCTATGTTCCTCAGGGCTTATAATTAGGTACTGCACACCGGTGCCTACAGACCGGGGCCTATAGCTTAGGTGGCCGAAAGGCAGGGGCAGACTGGCACTGACCATATCGATTCCTCTCATCCATCGTACAGTGATTAATATTTGAATAAGATATCTGCATACACATAATTCCTCTAATTGATATGCCTACACTTTACCCTGAGACAGAGAAGGTATATTGTTCCCCTTTGGAGTATGATGCCCAGTACCAGTCCCCTTGTTTGTGATTACTGTGGATAGAAAAAATATTGCATTCAGTTACTGCAACAGCTAACTCCTTTTCTTTCCCAGCCATAGGTGATAATAAAACGAATCAAGTTATGCTGAAACCATTATCCTTCTAAGCTCTAGCCTTACTGTCCGGGCGCTGTTTGTTGATGTGAGGCCACACAGAGGGAGCGGTTTAGATTATCACTGAGATTTATACAAGGCCCTGCAGAGTAAAGCAATCATCATGACTAACTGGGGACAACCAAGATAGCTAGTCAAGCTGGTGGGGTGAATCATGGGCAGATGACTCAAGAGGGAAATCTATATGATGGGTATCCAACATTCTGTTTATTCATCTACATATATATGCACTTATTCTTATTCTGCGCAAAGCTTTCTTTTTATAACAATCAGCAGTATAATTATTGAATACACTAGTACATCACATATTTGAAGTATTGGGATATTTATATGAGCTCCTCTTACACATCCTATTCATTCTATAATGTGCCCCATTAATGAAAAGGGATGGCATACATGTTTTTCTTGGTGACTACCACATCCCTTGTTATTCTCAGTATAACAACATGGGTTGCATTATCTTAATTTAGTTAATACTAGGTTTCTATCACAGTTATAACTAATTGAGATGAATTAGGTTATCAACACTGATAGACATAAATGTCAGTATGGTAGTCTCTAAAAAAAGCAAAGCCAATGAAAGGTTCAGTCTTGAAGAGTTGAGTTTCGGAAATGAGTAGGAATAGGAGGTTATCATGTAGACCTGACCAGACACGTTGTAATTAAAGATGAAAACGCTCCTGGCACCTACTTGCAAAATACTACAGAATGTTCGAGGGTCTGCTTCACTTGTCATTGATAAAGATTTTATTGTACATGGAATTTGATTCCATCAGCAGTTTAATGGATGTAATGGATACAATTACTACTAAACTGCATGCACTGGGCTGCTGTTACATAATTACCTTGGCCATAATTGATTTAGTTTTACATTAAAACTCAGGGGATGTCTGTCGCTTTTTTTTTCTATACAAAATAACTGGTTGATGGCAATGCAGTTTTAATCTAATTTCTTCTTGGAAAATTAGGAGAAGTATTTCTTTGCCATTAGGTAGCTGGATGATCACTTTGAAAAACTGAATTTCCCCCTAAAATGGTATCCTCTCGTTTGCGCAATTTAATTTCAAACCAGCATCACAACATTTCCATGTCACATTTTGTCCTTACCCACCTAAAGTATCTCATGTCGTTTCCCGTTACCGAAACAACTTTATTTAATTTGCTTTGATTACAGTCCCTCTTTTTCAATGCATCTATGCATAGGATGTGCTGTTGATTAATACAATACCATGCAGTTAGCCAGGTTGTGGAACTCATAAACCATATTAATTGTAACTGGATAGCCCTGTTACCAGTGTCAGTGAGAATAGGTATGGAGCCATTACTGATCATGCAGCTGTATAATTACGGGGAGCATATTGTTTCTGTTCTCCAGCATCATCATCATTTCACTGAAACAATGAAGCTCAATGTACCCAGCAGACCCCCTGTACAGAGTGGTCGACCTTTGTTTTCTAGATATCATGGTTGTAGATAGCTCCAAACCCCCAGTCACCACCCCCTAGCACACCAAGAATTTGCTCCACCTCAAATAAAGCAGGTGGCCTGACAATACTAATGGTAAAAAGAAGTGACATATAAATGTCTTGCCACAATCTGCTATAATATATGAGTAGATAAACAAATGGGGGCTGTAATATTTTGCCCCCACAGGATGAACACCAGGAGGTGACATACAGGTGTGAATATTTCACCTACCACTACAGCACTACTGTACATAATATAGCACCACATCATCCATAACACATGTGTTCTCTTGGAACACTGCTTGACAGGGAGAGAACATAGAGGAAATACTATGGGAAATAAAAAATGGAAGTAACCCTTCTCCTAAATGACAAAGCCAGCTATATTCATATTGAGATTATCACTGAACTTCGTGTATGAAATCATCTGTATAATTTGACTGATGAAATTCTTCAAAAATCTGAAGCAGAAACTATGTATGTGGATGGGAACCAATTTCCCCAAGGTCTCCTGCAAGCATTCTTTAGCTAGGATTCTCCTGCGATAGGCATGAACAGAACATTGTCTGAACCACCAATCAGACTTCAGAAACCCACAACATATTTAAATACTGAGTCGGCCTGCTCACTGGTCTCAGATTAAGAGAGGCTTACCATCTAACCTTATAATTATGGGCCGCATGGTGCTTTAATGCAGTAAGACCTTTGTGAATGCAGTGAGCTCTGGCAAGTAACTCGCCAGTTCTCTCACTCACCCGCTAATAAGCCTTCATTGAGGCAAATTCAGATTGCTGCTGGGGCTGTGGTCAGTCAGGGCTGTGGGCTGGAGCTGGTACAAGTGTGAACTGCTCTGGTGATAAAGGGAATCCCCTATTACCACCTATATAAAGGCTATAAAGCACCAACAAACACCACAGTGTAAGGCATTCTTCCCCCATGATGATGATGAGACAGGACAACACCCATTTACTATACAGAGCCGAGCCGAGTATTAGGCCTTCTTCCCCCAGGAAGTGTTTATTAACCCCGGAAATCAACCGTCTCTAATAATACCATGAAATATATCCACGATTCGACATCATCTAAACTTGAATTGTGGGACTCGTGATATATCAAGTCGAACTTTTTTATGGTTATGCTGACATGCCAAGTTTGAGTATCACAATTATGGACTTTTGGTATGTTTAATTCTTATGTACATTCAGTGTGAAATCTCATATGTGGGACTTCCATGATTTCCCTCTCCTTCTATAGAATACTAGTAAGCTACGGTCGTGCTAAATCTGTGTAACACAATGCACTCAATACAAAAAAGTCATGGTGGCTATACTATAGAGCTACTGGCATACACTCTATAAGTCACAGATGTGTTTAGCCATAGACATGGCATGTAATCTGATAATACACGTCAAATGCCAGCTAATTCTTCAATGAGAAGTTACAATGGAATCTAGCGTGCCAATGGAACTGAAAGGTATATTTATGTTCTATTATCATGCCAACCCCTATAGAGAGTCTCATGATCATAATCTTTCCAGTTCTGTACAACATTGTAATAACAAAAAGGACCCCTACATATAGCTAAATGAGTCAATATAAAGACTAACTTGAGTACTAGCTTTGGAAATATGTGCTCCAAAGCACCTTATCACCCCTGTATACACAAACATTTTGAAGAGTCTACGATAAGGCAGTGATAACTTATAGGTCCTGAATGATGCAATTGAATTACCAGTCTTGAAGGGGACATGCATTGTGTCAAACATGTCATAATTAAAGAAGTTCCTAAAACAGCTAAATTAGAATTAGCTTTCCAAAGGGAAGTTGACAGCAAGTTTGCAGCATATATGATTATGGCATATGCTTCGCCATTTTGTTAGCACGACAATGTGTCGAAAAGCTGTCGTCTTATTCATGACCAAAATGAAAACATAAAGCAGTATTATCGTTTAATCCTGGGGAAAGTTGTAGCAAAATGATTTAAGAGACATGATACAAACAGAATCAATGAGAGTGTGCAGACAGGGAGAGTATGACAAGGGAGAAAAGTATTCAATGATTATGGGACAACTATTATTTCAGCAGTTTCTGCACCCACCATTGAGATCATGATGCATTGTTACAACGCCCATAGAAACTATTGTTAATGCTTTAAGGGCTGTATATTACTTTAATGTGATATTCCCTTGGTCGTCATGATACATACAGTCATGGCGAGTAACATAAATTCACCATGACGACAATAGGGGATGATACACTACCAGAGGGTTGGCATAATCCAGCCTTGGTGAGTTCCTCGCCAGGGATGATAAAGGGCATACCGCATTAAAGCACTTTGCGGCCCTTTAAGAACTAAACATGATAGAATGAATCTAGTAAGTAGAAACTCAAATACATGTTGGCTGGTGCACAAAGCACACTATAACACATTTAAAGTATTCACAGTTCTAGAACAAGTTCCTCTCAATATGGTCAATGACATAATTATTGTGAAGACAGAGAAAAGAAAGTCAAAAGGAAGTCTATTGACGAAGGGAACCTAAGTGACTCCCTGACCTAAGGGAGTCACTCAGGGGAGTCACATAGGTCACTGGCTCACCTAAGGGAGTCACATGAGAACTAGGGCTCCTCTTGGGAGGGGAATCATTCTGGAGGCAGCTCTCTTTAGACTATGTTTCTTTTCTCTGTGAGGAGAGCAACCTTTATGAATACTAGGGCTAAGTCTCACCAGATCAATACAAGTTGACAGTCAACAGGGGTGGATCCAGGAATTTGGAAAAGGGGGGGGGGCGCCGTAATACCTACAGCATTGGCGGTGTTGAACCATCAAAATTAAAATGTACAAAAAAATAGGGGGGGGGGGGGGGGCTCAAGGGGTCCGCCCCTGGTCAATGACCAGGTGACCTCTTTGACTGGGTGACCTCTATGACCGGGTAACCTCTATGACTGGCAAGCAAGAAAAGGCAAATAATTATTACCATCTTGAGATATGATTAATAATGTTAAGTGTTAAGATATGTTTTGACTTTCCCCACCATTTCTTTCTACATATGCCCATTTGAGCCATCTTTATGCTTGTCGGTCACCCGGTCATAGACTATCAACGTGTATCAACCTGGTGAGACCTAGCCCTAAAGCCCTAAGGGGTGTCTTGCCTCCCACAACACAGGAAGTGAAGTTAGAGGGTGAGCATGCGCAGAGGCTCACGTTCGGTCTTGGAGTGTCAGTTTCTGATTAAGGGGCGTGGCTTCACTCAGTCACGTGAAAGACCGGTCAACCAATCAGGAACAAGAGCCTGGCGTCTGGGGGATATACTGGAATGTGTGGGTATGGCATGCTACTATAAATTATAATGGGGCTGATACGTCTAGTACCTGGGTCTATTACCGCCTAGAATAGGCAAATACGGGATAGCTCTCCCAGGTGAGAGGACAGACATTTAGAGCGTTATCTTAATCTTAAATCTTAATATCTAAATTCAGTGTCTTATTTTGGGGCAGAAGAAAAAGAAGAAAAAAAATGGGGGTTGGGGGGCAGAATCTCCCATTACATGACCAAATATCACAGATCGTCCTGATTTGAACTTTTTTTCTTCTCCACTCAATAAAGTATTCCATTTGTCATATATAGTTATCTTTTTGGTCTAGTATGATTGTGATTGGTTAGATCTACGAGGGAAACCCTGGTTTGACCTATGTCAGACTCTAATTTAGGGTGCCATAGGGGCAAAAACACCCCAAATTGGACCTTTTTTAAACAATTGAATGAAAAAAATTATATTATGCTGTATGTACTGCTCTATAAATAGAGCTATTCGCACATATCTTTTTTTGGCCAGTTCCCCTTCATGGTAGGGAACATTTTAGCACCACTTAGGACTATATGATATGTTTGATTAATATTATGTATGATCAAAAGTGCTGGGGTAGTTTTGCATAGACACGACTGAGCCCAAACAAAACATGGCCAAAACCTTATATTAATATAGAAGAAAGATAAATTGACTGAGGTAAAACAAGCCTATATTATTTACCTATACACAGGAAAAAAAATTGTAAGTCTAGCTTTAATGGCCTTCCCTGCAGAGCCTAGTGAATATCAGTCCTATTTTAGGGGTAGTCTATGAGTAGACACGACTGAGCCCTAGTAGACACGACTGAGCCCTTTAGTGAAAAGATACTAAGGGGACACATTATGTACATCTCAAGTAATTTCTATAATAGCTTAGAATGTATTATTCATATTCGAAAATAAATTTGCTGGTTATTTTAGCTTAAAGACACTTATAAATTAGAATACTTTGTTATACACCAGTTATCACCATAGACACGACTGAGCCCTCATTTTAAACCTTTTAATCAATATAACATGCTCTGTACCATGTACAGTCAATTCCTACCTTATTGTAGCCCTTCTAGCACAATAATCCTATAAAATGCACCATTTTTATAGGCAATTATCTTAGATATATATACAAATTCATACACTTATAAAGAGGGCTCAGTCGTGTCTACTTGCACCTACATATGATCCTGTACTGGACATTCAATAATGATATTTAACCTACCCAAATATAAGGTTTATAATCCCCAATACCTATACTATTTGTATAAAAAATGTTGAAACCCTACTCAAATATTTATTTTTGAGCCCCCTGGCATCTCAAATCCGGATGATCCATGACATTTGGTCACATACTAGATAGTAATAGTAATACTTTTAAAGGGGCATTCTCACCACTCACACTTAACCACATAGCAGACTAGAACAAGCACAAACAAACTCACTAACCTGTGAGCTACGCTCCTGCAATTTAGCCCAGCATGCCAGAGTCGAGTGACCAATGGGCCCTATGACCAAGCTTCTGTCATAGGGGAATCACCTTATTTGTAGTGTTTCTGCGCGATCATTTACTGTGACAGTTACTTGTTTTCTTAGGATTAGGGTTAGGTGGGTTAGGGTTAGGGTTAGGGTTAGGGTTAGGTTCCCCCTATGTCAATGATCTGTCATAGGATCCATTGGTCACTCGTCTCTGGCTTGCTGGGTTTTCAAGCCACGCTTCTCCTGCTGATTCCTGTCATGCTAAGTGTGATCGCCCAGACCCAGCTTCAGTCTTTAAGACAAATAAGATCATCTTAAAAGTCTGATTAAGATAACGCTCTAAACGTTTGTCCTCTCACCTGGGAGAGCTATACCGTGCGTGCCTAGAATAGGGCGTCAAAGGTATAAGGGAGGGTTCGCTCAATTTTGATCTACTAACGATTTCTCTAAATCATCTGGGACTATATTATTTTCATATAAATCATAATGATGTGATAAAAGCCATAGAAACGATACTTCATAGTGCTAGATTTTAATATATTATATTGGCATTTCAACATGTATAGGACACCCTTAGCTATGATCATCTGTGGGAGAGGTGCCATATATCCGAAGACCAGGGTTTACAACTTTAAAGAAAGTAACCAATCTATTGGTATTTGAATGGTACCTAGAATAGACCTGCTTAAAAAGGGAGAATAATGTGAGATTAAGGTACACCCTATCAGGACATTATAGTAACCCTCTCTTATCTACACTTCTACAAAGGCCAGCTGGATGCTTGCCCTTTTCCTCTGTTTGAATTATAAATGTCTCCGCTATCAGTTTTGCTCAGGCTGCATGGAAATGGTATATCTTGAACTGCACTGGATCTTTGTGTGCTGCTTCACCACAACTTACTAAGGAAAATAAAGATTGATAGCAGTGTTACTCAGTGTCTTTATGAACTGGCAAGCAGAATGGACCCTGCTTGCAATCGTTGTGCGTTTGTATAATCAATATTTCATTGGCAGATGCTTTCCCATCCACTAGGAGTGTCTACCTTAAATATTTCTCCAAAAGTAGACAATCTCTAAGACAGGTACATGTACCCCGGCCTCCCTCTGACCCCATTCATGTGTTTCTTTTTAAATGTAACTGCTTGGCGGATTTCCCAAATTAGTCATACATTAAATCCTCACCTCGGTGTAGATTTTGCAACCAAGGTCACACTATAATTATGGTTAATCCCATTGTTAATGCTTCACATTTGGAGAAGTCACATCATGGATGCTCTCTGATAAACCCAACTTGCCACTGATTATCTGTATGTGAGGGGGGGGGGTAACAGAGCAGAGTAAGCTGACCTTTACAGTCTGTACATACCTTTTGCAGGTAACAGATCATGTGCAAGTTGGGCAAGCTTTAGGCATGTCATTTCCCTGCCTGTACCTATTGAAGAGACAGAGTGACAACACTGCCCTACTTGGAACGGAGAAGGTGGAGTTTTCTTGACCTTTTTCATCTGAAAGCCTTTGCAATTACTGCTGTCTCTGTCTGACTGCCTCTTAGGGAAAAGCTGATGATCAGGAGATCTGTTTCCGTCAATCACCACAATCAGCCTATAAAGGGTAAGGACAACACATGGTGTCACTGTGGAATGCCCTTCATGAATGGGTGATGGGTGACGGGTGATGGGTGATGGGTGATGGGTGGTGAGTGATGGGTGATGAGTGATGAGTGATGAGTGATGGGTGATGAGTGATGAGTGGTGAGTGATGAGTGATGAGTGATGGGTGATGAGTGATGAGTGGTGAGTAATGGGTGATGAGTGATGGGGAATCGGTGATGGCACAGGACACAACATAAAAAGTAAGTAATATTTGCATCGAAATCACACATTAGACAATTTTAACCAATCCCTTGCCCTTGTTTATTATATATATATGTAAGGATTTATAAAACGTACATTAGCTTCTCACTGTTTTATAGAAATCAAAGTCTAGGTCCAAAAAACAAACTAACTTAAGTAGGTACATGTGCATGTAGTACAAGAACTGAACTATGTTCACATAATTTACAGGTTACAGGAACAGCTAGACTTAATTTACAAATGTGACTCAATCCAGCATAATAGACCTTATGTCGCACTAGCGCGAGCCGTGAAAATGGGGTCTGAAGGGTAAAACATGTATTTTACTGAAATTAGGTTTTCAATGGATTTGTTTGATTTATACTGTTATCATGCCATTCCCTGAGTTTTAAATCCATATGAAATTCCTAACAGTGTTAATTTCACATTTTAAGAACCCCTACATGGATGTTTTGTCAAGAACAAAGGCTGTCGAGACAGTATACACGATGCATTTTCCGTCTATTTTGTTGCTCTGTCAGAACCCCCCATCCCGGGCCCCATGCCCATGTTTGGCATGCTTTTGTGTGGCGCGAACTCTTCTACCCAATGGCAGGCTCTCTTACAATCGTAAGTTGTCAGTCAGCCAATCACAGGGTGTTTTTCAAATGCCTTTGGATCGCATCAGACCAAACAATCCCTTGACAACACATCATGTGACACAAATGCGACCCGCTGATTGGCCGAGCGCCCAGCGTCCTCTTCCGGTTTGAGTTGTTTACCACGAGTCGGCGGCAAGAGACAATTTTGGTAACGGGTGTATTTTCATGTTTAAACACAGAATTATTATCAATTATTAACCCAAACAGTGTATTTTGAATACGCAAACATTCAGGACATGAAATGGCTGAGTTGGACACAGTGGCCAATGCCCTTAACGCCATAACTAAGGCCAACTTAACAACCGCTGTTGCCGAGCAGGGAGTATGGCGTCAGCTTGTGAACGATTATTTCCTATTCCCCGAAAATTTTGATGATTCTGAGGATTCTGATCAGGATAGTGAGTCTGATACTGAGGAGAATGATGGAGAGGATGTTGCAGAATCATCAGATGAGGAAGATCTCCCTCTGGTTGTTCCAGATCCGGTACAACAACTTCTGCATGAAGAGAGCACAAGGTGTGCCAATTTTAGGTGAGTGGCAAAAACCACATGGTGTTCTGTTCGATGCACCCTTTAGTTACCCCTCATTAGTTTTAAGTTTGTGAATGAATTAAATCAATACCAATATATATATTACTAATTAGTGCACTTTTGCATTAGTCTGGAATATTGTATCTGTTTTTAATTTACAATTCAGACCTACATAGATCCCAAAAATTATAATTATGTGCATTCATTGTGACTAGGCTTTTTAAAATGTCAACTAATATTTCTGTTTTATACTCTGTTCATAATGTATACTTTTGCACTAACTATCCTTATTTCTGGTCAACAGTTGTAAGTGTCAATATGGGGACAACAATACACCATGCAGTACAATGTTCACGCCAGATGAGTTCAGAGAGCGACGTGAAGAGGTCGCCCAGCTGAACAGAGGTAAGCTGACTAAAAATTAATAACTATAGAAATAATTCTTTTACACTTTGTTCTAAAGAGTTGGTTACAACATCACTAAATATGTGCATTTGATTTGATTTGACCCACATTGAGTCTTATTCCTCATGTCTATGATTATAATAAAAACAAAAACAAAAAGTTGTTATTAATTCTACTTGACAGCCGAGCTGGATATGCTGCTACTGGGGGTGATGGCTTCATCAACAGATAATAGCGCAAGGCTTTCTACATGGAAGAAGGGTGAAAAAGGAAAAAAGGACCGTGAGCGAACTCGGACATATTATAGACTAGGCAATAAACAGGTTTGCCAGTGTACGTTTGCATTCTTCCATTGGTAAGTACACAGTCAAGTACAACTACATTGTACCGGGTACCAAAAGCTTTTTTTTCTGAAATCTAACGCTTGTTCTCACCAATTTTGACATTTTTGGGAAAATTTGCTTTTTTTCAATTTTGAACTTTTTTCTCGCCAATTTGGGCATTTTCAGGAAAATCTCTTTTTTTTTTTTCTTTTTTTTTTTGGGGGGGGGGGCATGATGCATGAATGAAGCAGGGCTGCATTCAAGCATCATACCCACCCAACATGCATCATGATCATTAAGGTTGATGCTTCAATACAGCCCCTGGGTGTTACTTTAACAGGGCTGCATTCAAGTATCATGCCAACCCTACATACATCATGATTACCAAGGATGATGCTTGAATGCAGCACTGGAGTGTTACTTGGCAGGGCTGCATTCAAGCATCATGCCAACCTTCATGCAACATGAGTACCAAGGATGTAACATTGACCCTCCCATTCATTGTTGGCTCTTCGGTAGATCTAACCCATACTTCTACCACCCGTGTCTGCCCCAATGATATCTAGATCAAGGAGCTGGGATTGGCCAGAAGTAGGTCCAACTGACAGGTTACGACCCAGTTTTATTTGTGTCAAGCCAGAGGGTGTGTCTAGGCTACAGCAACCTACCGGTATCTTTTAGGCTATAGGAACATACCCGTATATTCTAGCCTATAGCAACATGCCTGTTTTTTCTAGGCTATAGCAACATATCAGTATGTTGTAGGCTATAGCAACAATACGGTCTGTTGTAGGGTATAGAAACATATCAGTATAATGTAGGCTATAGTAACATACCGGTATCTTATAGGCTATATATGTATCAACCCATTGTTGCTATCTGCACTTTAAACATGACATGAAGTATGCATGAGTATTCTTTAGATCTGCAATGAATACAATGCTTAAAATTTTCATTTTTCTTTTTCAGCATCAGTAAGGGCAAACTGAAACGTGTGCTTAAGTGGTATGTGGCCAATGGTGTGGTTACACGTAGAATACGTGCTGGAGGCTTCAGGAAAACGGGCAAATCTTTGGACCTGGATGATACTCAAAGAGTTCTCGCCTTTATCAAATCCCATGCTGAGACACATGCCATTGCTCTTCCAGGCAGAATACCAACTCACAAGAGAGATGATATACTAATTCTCCCCTCCTCTGACACCAAAGCTGACATTTACAGGTTGTATGAAAAAGCCATGGCAGATGTCCAGCAGAGGGCAGTTGCTCTGTCTACTTTCAGGAGTTTGTGGCGAAAGCTCCTCCCAGGAATAGTTTGTGCAAGGCCCATGACTGATCTCTGCTGGGAGTGTCAGAGGAACAACAGAGACATTCACCGGTCTAGCTGTTTCCCAGAAGAGGTCAAGCAGGCAAAGTTAAAAAAACAAACACATCATTTACAGGTAGTAGGGAAGGAAAGGGCCTACTTACAGCAGCTGGTAAAGAAGGCAAAGGAGGATTATAAAGCAGCTGGTTCTCCTGCACTTGGCCCTCATCCACCATGTAGTACAGACTATCGGGTGCATGTTAGCTTTGACTATGCCCAGCAAGTGCACCTGCCCTCTTACCCCATGCAGCCAGGCCCACTCTACTTTCTAGTGCCAAGAAAGTGTGGCATCTTTGGTGTCTCTATGGAAGCAGGACCAAGCCAGGTTAACTACCTAATAGATGAGTCTCATTGCAGTAGTAAGGGATCCAACGCTGTGATCTCATATCTCCACCATTATCTCGAGAACTACTCCCTGGGCCCCAAGAATTTGGATCTCCATTGCGACAATTGCAGTGGTCAAAATAAAAACAAATTCATGTTGGCGTACTTGATGTGGCGATGTTTGACTAGGCTCAACATGTCCATCACTCTCAACTTCCTGATCACAGGTCACACAAAATTTGGTCCAGACTGGTGTTTTGGCCTTTTGAAACAGAAATTTAGGAAGTGTGACGTTTCCAGTCTGGAGGACCTTATGGAAGTTGTCCGTCGAAGCACCCTGGAAGGAGTCAACATCCCACACTTAGTGGGGGATGAGAAAGGAAACTGTTCAGCCCCTACTTATGACTGGAAGACTTTTCTAGCCCCTTTCAGCAAGGCAGTGAATGGCATTAAGGAGTACCATCACTTTGAGTTCAGCCATGAATACCCGGGTAGGGTTGTCATGAAGAAAGTGGTCGACGATGAAGAACCTGTGCTCTGCAACATCTTGACAAAGGAAGTAGCAGATTTTCCCCGGGGCAACCCTGCCATCATCCCCTTCCCAGGATTGCCTGCCTATAGGCAATGGTACTTGTTTGAGAATATCAGAGACTTTTGTACCAATGCCACAAGAGATATCACCTGTCCAAAGCCAACAGTACCAAAGCCTGGGTCAGGTATAGGAGAACACACCAATGACACTGACACCCATCAGCCAGGACAAGAGCTAGAAGAACAGCAACTTAGAGGGAGAGGCAGAGTTCGTGGCAGGGGTAGGGGCAACAGCCAACAGGCAGAACAAGTGGAACTCACAGGCAGGGGTAGAGGCAGGGCCAGAGCCAGAGGCAGAGCCACAGGAAGAGGCAGAGGCAGGGGTGTCGGTGAACAGGCAGACCAGGAGGAACTCAGAGGTAGGGGAAGGGGCAGAGGTAGGGGCAGAGGTAGGGGAAGGGGGCAACAGCCAGGACAACAGCAGCCTAGAGGGAGGGGCCGACCTAAAGGTGCTGTTTCTCGGAAAAGAACAAGGAGCCCTTCATCTGCAGAAGACTCTGATGACGAGGTGTGGATTGCAAGTGATTCTGACTAGAACTCCCTCTTTTCGTACCATAACGAGTTATGCCATGAACTTGGATATCACATATTCTATTATGATGTTGTGTTGTTAATATAATCATAATCTGCTACTGGTTTAGGGTGTAATGATGATACACAATCAGCAGCGACCATGGATATATATTTTGACCTGGAGAAATAATGAACATGGAGGACCCCACCCACTGCACTTGGATTTTACCTATCAAATTATCTGTGTACAATGCTCACATAATGTGAAAGGACTTTCAGGACTTAACAGACTACATTTAATAGGTTTTGGAAATGTTAGTTGTCCCTAAACTACACCAGGAACAGGTATTGTGCATCTATAATTATTCCACTAAACCACTAACTCTGTCATTTTTCCAGGAAACTGAACGTGTTTTTGAACGATGTTGCATGAATAAAAATATTTCCCCAAAGAGACCAATCTTTTAGTATGTAGTAGATATAACCATCGGGAATGCCTTGTAAAAATTTCAGATTGATATCTCAATTCTAGATACCCGTTGCTAAGGTAACCAATGAGTGATATGCCCGCTGACTGCTCGCGAGCAGGTCGCGACCTGCTCGTTCCACTTTGATCACGCGTAGCTCAAATTAGCACTCCGGGTGTTTTTATCTTTGAAAATATTTTTTAAATACGTATGGGTGAGATTGGGACTCATACATGGGCTCTATAGAGAGGTAATGAACTGTTCTATCACATGACATAGATAACTAAAAATGTTTGATGAGCGACATAAGTTCCACTATGCTGGATTGAGTCACAAATGTTCACCTTTTTCTCGGTGTAGATTTGCCTCATGTTAATCCAGGATGTGCTACCTTTTTATCATTATGACATTGTAGGCATTTTAATTAAACACTGTCAATTTGTACAGGTCTGCACTGTAAAAAGTTGATTGCCTTTTGTGTAGTTTTATAGTAGATTCTACTGTAGATGTATAGTTCATTGTAGGTAGACAGTAGAATCTACTGTAGATCTACAGTACATTCTACTGTGTACCTACACTAACTGCTTTCAGTGTGCCATACACATTATTTAGGGTAATTGGTGGAGGGGAGAGGGGAGCAGATTTAACCGTGCTTCCTTTGTGACAGAACCAACTTGCACATTGGACACTCATTCTCATAGCCTGGGTGTGCAACACACCCACTCAGCCACTGTTCTTACGTGACACTAAAAATAAGCAAAACTTTGTTGATTTTCTCCCATTTTTATACAGAAGATATAGGAACGTAAGCTCAGTAATACATTCTCCTACTCAGCAAATTTCACTTTCACCATTCTGCAGTTGTTGGACGCTGGGTTGTATCACATGAAGCCCAAGGTTCAACCCAAGTAAGGCCAATTCTAAATTCTCTGAAGGCACCAGTTCCTGTTACCTGTATATATGTAAACATAGGTCAGCTTCTTGGACTTGTGTACACTGATATTCTTTGGCTCCCTATAATTATGACCAATCTCTCAGTCACTATAGTGCCTATCCAAATTAATCGTTTTTGATTCCATATAAAACCAACCTAGGTTAGTTATTATTGTCAGGTTGGTCAGTATTGACTATCTCACCTTAGTATTCTTCATTTCAATGGGTATTAGGCTAAGTCATTTTGAGTGAGGCATTAGTGAAATGTTGTTTTGCATCTTTGCCCGATTCTTGAATAGCACTTGATCATGCCTGACCAATACCCCTATGATAGCCACTTCAGACTAAGGGCCTGGGCATTTAGATGTTCTGTGTAGTCATAGCATCGCCTGACATCTGCTTCTTATTCATTGGATTCGATATTCATAGATATCCCCGATCCTGGAAATGAACGTTCCTTCTGAGATGTATTACTTCTGTAACAATTTTATCCTATTGCAATATGGCATGCCTTGCCTGTAGGGTAATTGTTATGGCGGCCATCCCATTTTCCCTTTTTTCCCCTCTCTGTTTCAAAGTGACAGGTATATTCTAAAGTCTCCTAGTTGTTGACGGTTCTAGTGTATTAAAGAGGACAGTCCAGAAACAAGATCATAAAAACAGATTAAGGATTTAAACCTCTATGGTCGGCATAGTGCTAATAGTGTGCTCTGTCGTTATCATCATAATATATTCATGCAGCCATGGCAAGTGCACTTCTCAGAGATGCATGAATGCATCATGCCACCCATTTGGCAGTGTATCAAACCCGTCGGCCCGGCATGATGCTTAAATGCACCATTAGCATTGGACAGGGCTGCATTCATTAATAAAAATGATAACAAAGGACATAGTGCATTAAAGCACCAGGTCACGTTAAGACAAGGCAATGAAATGAAGGCCCCTTTCATCTAATTCCCGAGGGTAAAGTAAAACCTGAACAGTTTCTCTATCTGCGTTTTATAATTGCGTGGGATGTTGGGAGTGAGTAAATAAATACCCACATGAGTTGTCATACAATGACGTCTGTAATACACATGACATAATGAAATAATAACGATATAATTCCAGAAGGCTGAATGTCAGTATGAGGCTATCTTTAGAGTTAATTCCTTCCTGTAATTATAATTATCATGCAATGTAGTCTTACATTTGAGGGGAGATGATAATGTCTGAATACTTTTGTTTGTCACATGTGGGGGAAACTTTTAATTGAACTTGAATTGCTGAGGGGATGGGTCATATAAAGCTAGACTAACCTAAGAGATAACAACCCTTCCACTTGATTAACACACACTTAAGTTACTGAGTAGGTACCACAATCCCACGTGCATTGGTGTAGTGATATTACCATGCGTCTAGATCCTATTCACATCATTTTCATTTTTACCCAAAAACCATTCCATATCATATTCATCACTTCTAAATAACCAGCTTCAGCATTAGACAGTGTTCAGTGTGTTAGCGGTATCAAGAATTGGCGTGAGCCTTACATTAAGCCAGAGGCATCCTAGAGTAGAAATTTCCCAATGGCCCTCTTGCACAATGACTAGGTATTATGGCAAGTAATCTACCGTAAAACCTCGCGTACTAGCCGCGGCTAGTACGCGAGTCAGATCGCCAGTGCGGCTTATAGGATTGACCCAAAGTCGGGGTGCGGCTAATACGAGAGTTTTTCCAAATCTAAATGTGAGAAATCACCTTAAATTGGCCATAACGTTACCCAGGAGCCACAGGGAGGGGTAGGGGGGGGGGGTAAGAGCCAGTGAGGTGAGTGGGCCTGATATTCGCACCTCAGCCCTAAAACAATGCAGGTCACTCGCACCTCAGCCCTAAGACAATGTAGACCGCCGCTAATCCCTGGCAGCATTCTAACAGTAACAATGCACCTTGTACCCCCCCCCCCCCCACACACACACACGTACCGGGGGTACCGTTATTACAATGCTAATACCCTGGGAACAAAGCTGACATGGGCTCCATGGGCTGTCAGAGGCAGCCCAGGCCGCCAGGAGCACCTACACACTAGCCCAAAGTTAGGGGTGCGGCTAATACGCGAGTTTCTACCAGGACTACTTCAGAAGCCTTCTGCGGCTTATAGGATCGGCCCAAAGTCGGGGGGCGGCTTATACGCGAGTTAGGCTTATACGCGAGGTTTTACGGTACCTCCAACTTTCACTTTAGGACAAAGATTACAGCCACAGTAGCATCCCTAATCCTAATGGCAAACCATTGTAAGATGGCTTTGAGCCCTCAAGACATCAAGTGCACAATAGGTGTAACATGAAGCCAACTGCATAGTCTGTACAATACCTATTGAAACCTCACATCTAGCATTGATTGGAACCACCTATGGTCAACTAGTGACAATTATTCATTAATATTGTTGTCTCAACCTTTAGGAAGTACCTATCAATATGCTAATATTGTACACATACAATTTCAAGATAATCAAATCAGTTGTACCTTTTTACCTATAAGAGACCACAGGTGACTGCCGCTGGTGAGAGTTGACCATATCCACATTAAGAATGTCAATAGAATTTCGGATTTACAATAATTCATCCATTGGTCAAAGGTGGATTTGTATTTTTGTGTATCTTGAGTTTCCTTGCATTCAGGCTCGTTATGGTTAGCCCTGGTTGGGAGCTAGTATCACATTAGCATGCTGAGGTCAACGCCTCTACAGGAATGAAGAATGGCGAGTGGCAGTTTTGGATTATATAAAGTGACTCCCTGGCGAGAATCTGCCTAATTCTCAAATGACAGTCAGGCTAGACAATCCCTCATATATCAGTGTCAGCAATGCCTGACTCTGGGATATGATTCAGTACTTGTGAGCCTTCTTTGTGAAGTTAAAAGTGAGCATAATGGTAGGGTGGAGACACCGTTGCTAGGGATTTGTAAGTTGAATCTACATTAACATTTTCAGTCACTCATGAATGTTAATATCGCTTATGAAATCCCTTATGAAATCTTTTGGTACATGATATCTCTATGTTGCTATAGATCAACAACTGTGACACGATCTGCGAAAAAGGCCCTTAGTGCAGGGTGCACTAAGGCCCCTTTTCCCAGTACATGTCACATTACTGCTGGCCTAGAATAGCATACCCCTAACTATGTACCCCTAACTGTATAGCAAACAACCGTTCCATTCAGCATTCAAGAGCAATAAAAAGAATATTGGTTACATACACATTATGATGCATTATCTAATACATAAACCCCTGCTTTTAACTGAAATCCTTCTCACAAGGGGTACTGTGTTTAAGACTTGCACTTGACAGTGTCATGCAGCTTTTCTAGGAAGGTAGCCTCTAGAAAAAAGGTGTGCACCATCAGGAAGCACCTAAATCCATTTGCTGTTTTAATACCTGCTTTCAAACTTCTGGAATAATTATACCCAAGTGTTGAGGTCTGATGGACTAGTCTCAGTGTACTGGGAACCCATTCAGGTCTGAATTTCACTATTTAAAACTGACGGGTGTTTGCAATTAAATGCTGAAACGCCAACAAGCATGTGTATTTTACACCTTTTCTGGTAGTGAGCTGAGGATGGGCCACATGCAAGTGATGGGATTAATTATGTTTTTATGTCTTTAGATGAAACCTTATTTCAAAATCTGTAAAGGTATCGCTTTAGTATATTCCAGAAGGTTCTGTAACTATATATGTAGGAAAATATCTACCCCCAGCGTATTCTGTATTCTTGGCATCTAGCGTCCTTTAGACATAGACAAACTCATCATTACATAACAGATCGATTCATGATGTTAAATTAGTGGTATGAGTATGTCATTGTCTATCAAGCTTTTATATAAACACACATAGTCAATATGAGGTATATAGCCCAAAGGACGTAAATGTGTAAATGTCATCTGGTGCTTTCCAGGGACATTAGATGGCCTCTTACAGTAGAATCCATGTGGATTCAGCAAGGGTTCGAATGGTGCGGGGGAGGTGCATTTGTGATTCAGACTACCCCATGCATGGGAGAGTCTGGCCCCCGATACTGGCCTTGTCAAAGCATCATCCCACTTTAACTAGGGGGGGGGGGTGTTGACCTTTGCATGTCTAGGTGCTATTGACTTCCTTTTCCCAAAGTAACACATCTGGAATTGTGCTGCATGTACCTTAGCTTCCACCTTTCCTTGACAATATGGCCTTACCAAGCATTAGCCCTCACAAAATAGAAGCAAAGTGAGAACATTATGTAAACAGTGCTTACAGTAATTGCTGAGCTGTTGCATGCCATCCTCCTTCTCAGGTAAGCCTTATGTAAATATCAGATTAGGCTATTCCTGCCATTTCTGTAAGTTTTCTCTAGGCCATAAGCATAGGACTGTGTCTCATGAGATTGGGTCAATGTGATCATCTTTGACCGGGTGCCATCTTTGACCGGGTGCCATCTTTGACCGGGTGCCTTCTTTGACCTTCTGACAGAAAACGGTTTATTTAGGGCAGTTATGGAGATGTAGCCACCACCATTTTCTTTATCTTGTCCCTTACATATCAAAGAAGAAATTTATTTTTCTTAAATCTTCTGTTTTATTGTGGCCGGTCAAAGATGGCATCCAGTCAAAGATGGTACCCAGTCAAAGATGGCACCTGGCCAAAGACGTTCACAATGGCCCGATCTCATGAGACACAGCCATAGCTCTACCACATGCAGCTGGGTGCTAATACCCTATTAATCCGACACTAGTTATTACTCGATTTTTACAGAATTACAGAATTACTGGCGACTAGCTGCAGATTTGGCAGAGGATTATGGATAATCTCCCATCTGCCCCCTCACCATCCAAGAACAATGGTCACTGATCAGACTGATAGGGGTGGTACCCTTCAACCAACCCCGATCTTAACTACCCCTCCATTGTCTATGGTGTATGGGATTAGCCTGATAAGTCCTATCAAGATAAGAGGTTACTCAGAATGCCAGATGGACATCGGGGGTCATTAATTTTGCCCAGCAATTATGTTACCTGTCTAACCCGTATAGATCACTCGCCACCTACATGTACAAACTAATCGATGCTTTAAACATCTCTATAATTTCACTTTGTACTATGTACAACCATTTTCCAAATTTCACAGAATATGGCTATTCCTGCACATTCCTGGGTCCTCGCACAATTAATATTGCCCAGATGTGACCATGGTAATAGGGTATAGCCCCTAAGATGACATGCACAAAATCTCGTATATACAACTTATAAATCGTTTGCACGATTTGTAAATCGTTTGCACGACTTATAAATCATTTGCACGAGATAGCTATCTCTAAGGGGCTCCGTAAAAACCTCATACGTGTACAACCATATACAATTATGATTTTGACCTGATAGAATGGTCAACACATGATATATCACAGTTCCTGGAGATGCTTAGTCTTGATTATAATGACAAATGGTGAGAAAAGCTCATATGCACCCTCCCATTTATTACACAGACACAATGGGATACCTGATGGTACCTTGCCATAAAGATAGACAAAGTTCAAATAGTCATTTGATTCACCCCACAACATTCTAGCCTTTCGATAACATGTCCACAGTGGCTTATGCAACAGGAATTGATATTTACCAGTGTTATACAAGGAGTTTTGATAAGTATGGTACCTGGCGACTAGCTGCACCTGATAATAACGTTTTTAACTTCTTCTCAGATAAGCACAGATAGTTGAACCTTAATCTAACTTCACAACACATGGATTGAGGAAAAGTTCCGGGATCGTTAACAACTATGGCAACTAATCCACCTTTAACTTTCACTTCATTACTAAAACTACAGCCACAGCAGCATCCTTAATGCTGCTATACAACCTCAGATATAATAATAATATAGATAGTTCAATTTGTGCATAGTTGTAAAGAGTCTCCTTGTTGGAGTGTACTGGTAGAATCCTAGAATATTTTGTGTATTCTAACCACGCTAAATTTAAGGAAATAGATGAGGAAAAATAAAATGCTTCCAGCATTCTATTCAGCATTTGATTTTATCAACAAGGTAGTGCCATCTACAGGGAAACACCAGGCACTAGTAGACTGTTTTTGAGTTGAGCCAAGGAAAGCTTCCAGGCTCGTCTCCACTCAGTACTGGCACCTGATGGCTTTTGCCAACACTAAGTAATCAAAACCCTCCAGAATATAAGCAGTAGTTGAAATTGGAACCACATCTAACATAATAATAAGACTTTCTTGTCAGAATAAATGGCACATTATAAGAGGGAAAGGATTATACAATCATCTGAGAATCAAATGAGGAAAATATAGGTTTGAGTGTGCCATCTTGTATAGGGGTCAGACCGGTTGTCCGGTGGGCATGTCCATTACTTAAGCTAGTACTGGCGAGATAAGCACTGATAACAGCGGTCACATGGGTATAAGCTGTTACATAAAGCAACCTTAGAATTCTGCAGTGAATGCAAGGGGTTATCTCATTGGTTGATAATGCGTCCAGCTACACGCATATAGCAGCTTTAATCTTAATGCCAATCAATTCTAAGATGGCTTTGCACCATCAAGATATCAAGTAAACAATAGGGATCACATCTCACCAACTGTGTAGTCTGACCAATACACATTGAAACCTGGCATCTGACATTGATTGGAACCTCACATACAATAAGAATGTCAATACAATCCTGGATTTTGATAATTCTACCAGAGTTCATCCACAGGCGAAAGGTGGAGTAGCTTGAGTAACTTGGATGTATTGATACAGTGTCTGGACTACAGTCATGGTATACCAGGCAATGTTAGGCAATACATTCTGAATCAATATCATCAGTAAGGTGAGCACGGGTATTAGCAAATGTAGGGCTAATGAGCATCACATAACTTACAATGCCATGCACTGTTAGTATTCCATATGTATTAGATACCACTATCTGTGTACTAAAAACAGGAAGCGCTTGAACTGCACCTGAGAGAGGCAGCTATTATGCTTAAAGTGAGTAATTCAACCACAAAAGGAACAATCACCAGGAACTGAACACTTCATCGAAGTATTTAATTGTATACATAGTGTAAATATTTCTTCCTGACCGTTTTGGTAGAACGTGTTTCACCTCTACATGAATTTATTGTCAATAAACTTACTAAAAATACAAACAAAGATACTTAGTACGGTCATTTTATCAGGTATAGATGTAATGCAATATAGTTTTGTCCTCCAGTCAAATTGAGGGGACCTTATCTCCTATATGGCTATAGGGAGCTAACACCATGTTAGCATGCAAAGGTCAAGACCCCCTACAGGATGGAAGAGTGGTGGTTATGGGAGGTAGGGCATAGGGATTCTGCAAACACATTGGGGCTTAAAGTGGTGTAATTAAAAGCAAACACTTATGTTAATGCCAGTATTTAAAAAAACTTCATTATCATAACACATATAACTATCTGAGTCCACACGATGAAACAGGGATTATGCTGGCACTTTAAAAAAATCATTACCATTGTAAAGGGCCATGGTATTGGGCAAACTTGTATTTCTGCCTTTTTGTCTATCAAACAAAAATCCATTCAGAATACGAGAGTAATGGAGTGAATGTTGTTTACATTACACACATGATCCATTATTTAATACATAAAGTGCACCTGATAACCCTAATTTATAAGGCTACCCTTTTAAAACAAGATTTACACAGACAGTGAAATCCCTTCTTCCTCACCAGAAGTACTATGTTTTAGGCTTGCATTTAGAGTGTAATAAAGCTTTTCCAGGAAGGATGCCTTTGCTAAAAAGGTGTTGACCATCAGGAAGCACTTGAATCCATTTGCTGTTTAATACCTGTTGTCAATTCTCTGGAATAATTATACCTCAGTGTACCAGGAACCCATTCTGGTCTCAGTTGACTAAAACTGACAGATGTTTGCCTCCCCCTGAGGATAGAAAATACCCAAGTGATGAGATTCATACAGATAGGTTTGATGTCCTGAGATAAAACCTTTAGTCAATTTCAATATTTGTCAAGATACTGTATGGGTATAGTAATCTACCGTGGAGCATATTCTGTATTCTAAGCGTCCAGAAATCGTTAGACAAAATCATTAAACAACCTCATAATAACATAGCATGACCAATGTACAATGTTTTAATGGCATGGGTATGTCATTGTCTGTCAGCTTTTTGATATAAATACACATAGTTAGTAGTCGAATGAGGTTTGCTCCAAAAGGCATACCACGGTACACATGATAGTTGATGCTCCTCCAAATAAGCAGAACTATCAGTCTCTATTTGCTTGTGGCATGCAAATAACTGATTAGTGTGCCTCCATACACATATTAAAAATCTCTCACCGCTGAGTTATTTATGTCTGTGATGAAACAAATGATGCATTAACAATAGTACCATTTACATTACCTACATTGGGTGGTGATTAGCTGAAGATGCTTGTTCTTGTATGTAGACTTTCCCATGTGATGCATCTCTCCCATGTGATAGTTTGGGTTTAGATGGTGGTAATATTATAGTGAGAGGATGCATCAATCAACAATGATATGAAAGGAAAGCATAATTATCCAATGTTCAGTGAAGATTATGTTTAACCTTTTTTCCCCCCACATATCATGTTTATAAAAAAACTGTCACAAGTTAGTAAGTATTAGTTTTACAGTACTGCAGTACTAAACTCGCCATAATCAATCCCCTGGTGCGGCTTATCGAATCAACCCTAGGTCTTGGTGCGGTTAGTGTGCAAGTAAGGCTTCTACAAGAGCTTTCATGGTACTACAACTTTTGCTATTTCTTTTAAATTTGACTGCACACCTGAAAGACAGGAAGTGCCCTAACCGAGAAAGTGCTTCTCATCTAACCTCAAAAGGTTTAAGTGTCCACAGGCCAGGTCATCAGCCATTAAAACATTGAGGTTCAATTACACGGTGGGGAACAAGCATTAGGCAACATTAAGTACCACAGCTGCTACCTGGTGGTGGAGACTGTGTTGGGAAAGGTTACAGTCCTTTGGAGGTCTCAGCACTCTGACAATTCCTATCATTAGTGTAAGCCTAAGATGCAATACTTCCAGCAGGGCTTGGGGAATTTCTGAACAGACTTGTTGTGAATAGTTATGTTTTAGTATAAATAAAAGAACTAACTGATGAGAACTATTTTCGTTAGATATTCCTTTTGAATGGAACTAGTGAAACAGAAATGTGAGCAGGCAAGCAGAAAGGATGGTCCCCGCGGGATTAGTTCCGATTTTAGCCACCAGGGGGCGCCACTATGGCCTAAAATGAAAGAATCAGGCAAAAAATTACTCTCGGGTACTTTTTTCTGGAGAATTCAATAGGATTATATAAAACATTCCATTTTTGACAAAAAGCTTCTTTATTTGGCAGGTAAAAGTAACGTTTTAAAGCCTAAATGGGTGTGTTTGTTGATATGTGTTGCCATGGAAACATGATTTTTATTCCAAATAGAGGAAATTAAGACATAAATTGATAGAATGATTTGTGAGGATTGCCATGGTGAAAACAGAACAAAATTATGATTACTAGATCGAATTTTATGACTTAAAGAATGAAAATGTATCATAAATTTCTAATTATCATAAATAATGCTAATTAAATAGGGATATCTTGGAAAATATGAGACATAGAGCTTATTCGGATTTTGGAAGGGGTGATGCCCACACATATTCATGAAGCCATTTCTCAAAGACTAGAAATAATATCTTCTGGTGTAATATATCACTGGAAAGCTTATGACGTCAATTTCAAAGTTGGCCTTTTCCTTGGAGTACCCTTTTCCCTTGCCTGTACCCAAATATCTTATAAGGGGCTGTCCATAAAGTATGTCATGCCGGAGGGGGGGGGGTCTTGGTCAGAGTGTGACAAGCAATGATATGGGGAAAGGCGTGACAAAGGGATGGGTGGGTGTTGAAAAAGGACCATATTTATGGACGGCCCCTTACCTGAAATATTTAAAGCGCACTGATCAAATGCATCCCATCAGAATTGCAGATGACTAATTCACTTCATGTACACTGATAATAAAGGCCCTGGAAATGTTAGTCACTATGGACTACATTTCTATAGTCATGTGAATGTAGCAAAGACGACTATACCAAGTTAGTCACCTATGTCTATAGTAAGTTAGTCATATAGTCAACCTATAGTCATGCATTAAAGAGCTGATTTGGGATATTATAGGCAAGTGACTATGAATTTAATGCTTTCATGCTCTAAAGTAATCATTAATTCTGACTAATAGATATAGTCCATCATGAGACAGCAGCTAGGACAATAAGTCAGGACAAGTACCCCACTGGCATCTACCCCCAAGACATCTACCCCAGGCCAACTACCCCTACCCAGTACATCTAACCCCTAGGACTTTAACCCGTATGGGAATCTACCCCTTGGAATTTTACCCCCTAGGACTTCTACCCTCTTTGGATATCCCCTGCCTTGGAATCTATCCCCCGACATCTACCCCCTGGACATCTACCCCCTGGGACAGCTACCCCTTTATTCTCTAGGACTTCTACCTCTGGGAACATCAAGCCCCCCCCCTGACATACCCATATGGTTGAGTCATATCATGTGGAGGGGGTAAATTTCTCCAGGGACATCAGACGTCTACCCCTTGGGAATCTACTCCCTTGG